>CM076971.1:352500-475000 GCA_039105355.1 Benthosema pterotum | reverse complement strand
CAGAGTGAAGAGGAACCGTCAGGAGGACAGCATGAGGTCCAGGAGGACAGAGACACATGCTGGTCTGGATGTCCACTTTGTCCATCTCTGGACTCCTCTGTAGCGGAGTGTTGTACCACCAGCCTGATGAGTCTACCACAGTCAGACGCCTCCCTGCCACCTCACCCTGTCTCACACTCTGCCCTGCGACCTCACCCTGTCTCACACTCTGCCCTGCCACCTCACCCTGTCTCACACTCTGCCCTGCGACCTCACCCTGTCTCACACTCCTCTGACCTCCAGAAACACACACACTCCCTCCTCCTCCCAGGATGGTGTTGACTGCAGAACTCTTCCCAGACCAGTCTGCTCCTAACAGAACCATCCTGAGAGACGCCATGCTGCTGTCCTGTCAAACACACACACACACACACACACACACACACACACACACACACACACACACACACACACACACACACACACACACACGCACACGCACGCGCGCACATTAGTGATCATCGTATACATCCGTCATATTAAAAACAACCTTTTATTTGTCCTTTTCTAATTTCCAGAAGTCAGAGGTGAGATTCTAACCTCTTATCAGGTTGGAGACAGGACAGGAGGATTTAAATTCACAGGGTTTGATTGGTCTAAATGTGACCTCATTTATGGGTTGGGGGGGGGTGTTAGGGTAGCCCTATCCCCCCACAATGTACACAATACACAAACATTGGTACATTGTCCCCCAGCGGTCAGTCCTGGACTCTCTTCAAGGAAGGACAATACAGTGACCTGTTGAAATGTGTGAAATGTGTACCAAACTGGTGGACTTTGGTCTCTCTTGTCATACGTCTGGTCTAAAACAATTAGCTATTTTAATTTGTTTGTTTGGATTATTTTTATTGTGCTAGTGTAGATCACAAATGTAGGTCTACTATCCCATATGGGAGGAAAAAAGTATGATAACTCTTAATAGTGACACCTTTCATACAAGCCACTTTACAAGAAAATATTTATATTTAAGGGATCAAGCAGTCCACGAAGTGGACCTTGATCCCTTCATCATTGTTAAGTGACCAAGCAGTGACTTGGTCACTTAATTAAGGGATCAAGCAGTCCACGAAGTGGACTTGATCCCTTCTTGTTTCTGTCTCTTTTTTCCTTCTCCTTCTCCTTCTTCCGCCAGAAATAGCTGTTCTGGCTGAACCGTGCAGTCGGTTTTCGCGAAAATTGGTAATCTGGTAGAGGGTGATGCCAAACGGTGATGATGCGAAGCCTGTGACCACTGGTCAAATGGTGGCGCTATAGCACTCAACTGAAATTGCAAACTTTAAACACTCATAACTCATGAACCGCTCGACTCTCAGAAATGTAACTTATATTCACTTATGCGTCTGCTTATGTCAAACAACTTTTGTATTCTGACTTTTGACCTCTGACCTTTAGATGAGCCGCCATCTTTAATCATATGTAAAACAGTTAAAATGTCTCTTCTCCTACAATCTTTGATCAAAATGCATAACAATGACCTACATATGAACTTTGAAGCCATACAAACATGAAATGAGTGTGAATTTTGTTTTCAGTGAAAAAAATGATGTTTTTACGAGCCAATGAAAATTGCTTGTTTGTGAAAATTCTTCTATTATCCCTAATCTACACATGCAAAGTAATCTGTTTATGAGATTTTACAGTTTGGTAGAGGGGGATGCCAAATAACACTAAAACCAGTCTTGCTCCAATCGCTCAAATGGGGGCGCTATAGCAATTCTTTGAAACTGAAACATTTGAACAAGCATAACTCAGGCTTCGTTTGGCTTAAAATCATGGGACTTGTTCCTACACGTTCCTTGATTCATGTGGAACACATCTGTAATTTCGACTGGTAAGCTCCACCCCCAGAGTGTCTGCCATTTTAAGCAGTTTGAAAAATGCTCATGCCTGATTTTATGCCTGGATTTTTGATCAATTTGCATGACACCTGCTACATGAGAACTTTGGCCCCATCCGGACAAAACTTCAGAAGCAAATTTGTTTTCATCAAAAAATGACGTTTTTATAAGCCAATGAAAGTTGCTCGTTTGTGAAGAGTCTTCTTCTGCTTGTTTCTCTCTGGCAACACTGGAGCAAGTACATTGTGCCAGATTGTGTGAGAGGAATAAGCATGTGGAACTTGTTTCCATTTGTCACTTTGACCACTAAGCTCCACCCTCGGACTGCTGAATTGTGCATATTGTTCATATTGCTTACTGCTTGGTGGCGTGTTGTTGGGTTGTTTCATTGATGACAACAACTAAGCAAATCATTGTGCCTGGATAGCTCAGTCGGTACGGTGCCTGACTTCGGAACACAAGATTGAGGGTTCAAGTCCCACTGCTGACAATACAAAGTCTGAGTCTCCAAAAACCCTGCTGTGTTTCCACAATCACATGATGTATTTCTTCCATGTTTCTATGGCTTATTTGTGCATATTTAAGGAGCGGTAGTGGCTCAGAGGTAGAGTAACCGGATGGTAACCACAAGGTTGCCGGTTCGATCCCGGGCTCCTGCAGAGTTAGTGTCGATGTGTCCCTGTCCCACTGCCATCAGTGTATGAATGTGTGTGTGAATGGGTGAATGTGATGCACAATCTATGTAAAGCGCCTTGGATAAAGGCGCTATATAAATGCACCATTTACCATTTACCAAGCAGTCCACTGAATGTGTGTGTTGTTTCCAGTACGTCTTGTGTCTGTTGGGTAGCCTCATTGGTAGAGCGCATGACTTGGAAATGAGAGTTCCTGGGTTCAAATCCCGGCACGGACACCTAGTAATATGAGTCAATCATGCACAATCTCATGTGGTCTTCTACATCTAAGTTCATGGTTCTATGTGTAACCCAGGGTAAAACTCAATGTAATGGTGGTTGTCACCATTCGGCCATGTTGTGTTTTGTCACTATTCGGCCATGTTGTCACTAATGACAGTTCACAGCTCAGTTCGCCACTCACTCACAGCTCACCAATCATTTACTCATTCAGCAACTCAGTGGCCTTGTGGTTAGAGTGTCCGCCCTGAGACTGGGAGGCCGGGGTTCGATTCCCGGCCGGGTCATACCAAAGGCTCTAAAAACGGGATCCAATGCCTCCCTGCTTGGCACTCAGCATCAAGGGTTGGATTGGGGGTAAGACCCTGTGTCATACTAGCGTCATGTCCAGAGGGTGTACTTGTACATCAAGCTGCCTCATGCTACAGAAACAGGAGATAGGCACCTGCCCTATGGGCCTCATGGCTGGGCAAGGCTGTTTGACTGTCACTATTCGGCCATGTTGTCACTAATGACAGTTCATAGCTCAGTTCACCACTCACTCACAGCTCACCAATCATTCACTCAGTCACACCAGATTGTGAGTCAGTCAGGGCAGGAATCAAAAACCCTGCCCTGCTCCCATAATTACCTGATGTATTTCTGAAGTTCAGGCTCCCATGTTTCTATGGCTTATTTGTGCGTATTGTTCTTACTCCTTATTGCTGCTTGCTTGATCCCGTTTTATTGCTGCTTGCAGCTATATTTGATATTGCTGCTTTTTAAGTGAACAAGCAGTCACGAAGTGACTTGTTCACTTAATTGATATTGCTGCTTTTCTCCTTCTTCTTTTTCCGCCAGAAATAGCTGTTCTGGCTGAACCGTGCAGTCGGTTTTCGCGAAAATTGGTAATCTGGTAGAGGGTGATGCCAAACGGTGATGATGCGAAGCCTGTGACCACTGGTCAAATGGTGGCGCTATAGCACTCAACTGAAATTGCAAACTTTAAACACTTATAACTCATGAACTGCTCGACTCTCAGAAATGTAACTTATATTCACTTATGCGTCTGCTTATGCCGAACAACTTTTGTAGTCTGACTTTTGACCTCTGACCTTTAGATGAAACGCCATCTTGAATTATATGTAAAACAGTTAAAATGTCTCTTCTCCTACAATCTTTGATCAAAATGCATAACAATGACCTACACATGAACTTTGGAGCCATACAAACATGGGATGGGTGTGAATCATGTTTTTAGTGAAAAAAATGATGTTTTTACGAGCCAATGAAAATTGCTCGTTTGTGAAAATGATTCTAATGCCCCTAATCTACACATGCAGCGTAATCTGCTTCTGATATTTTACAGTTTTGTAGAGGGGGATGCCAAATAGCAGCAAAACCAGTCTTACTCCAATTGCTCAAATGGGGGCGCTATAACAATTCTTTGAAACTGAAACATTTGAATAACCACAACTCGGGCCTCGTTTGGCCAAAAATCATGGGACTTGTTTCTACATGTTCCTTGATTCATGTGGAACGCATCTGTAACTTTGACCGGTAAGCTCCACCCCCAGAGTGTCTGCCATTTTAAGCAGTTTGAAAAGTGCTCATGCCTGATTTTCTGCCTGGATTTTTGATCAATTTGCATGACACCTGCTACATGAGAACTTTGGCCCCATCCGGACAAAAGTTCCGAAGCAAATTTGTTTTCATCAAAAAATGACATTTTTATAAGCCAATGAAAATTGCTGCTTTGTGAAGAGTCTTGTAACCCAGCCAACCGCTTACCTCTGACAAACATGGCAACCCGCTTACCTTCCACCAACCTGGCAATCCACTCACACATATGACAGTTCTCACTCACTCCACTCCCATCTTCACCCTCTGTGGCAAGATGGCCGAAATGTTTGATACATGTGCAGCAGCTCCTCTCTTCTCCACAACAACTCCTTTGTACTAGACTTTACTCCACTCAGCGGTGAGTTAGTTGGCTTGGTATCATTAGTTTGATCATTGGTTCACTTATTTGATTATTTGATGTATTTGATTTTGAGTTAATTACAATTGTTTTGAGTTATGTTTGATTTCATTATGTGGTTTTGAATTGGCATTTTTGTTTGAAAAGATACTTTTAGGTAAATCATTTTGTTTACATGATTGGTCAAGCTAAAAGTTGGTTTTAAGTTAAGAGAAATGAATTCATGAATTGATTCAAAGATATTTAAGATGACTAAAACATTAAGTAGGGCTACTAAAGATTAAAAGCATGCTAATATGGAAACAATTTAAATTAATGAAAATGGATGAAAATGATCCATGAGTGAAATGACTTGATCTTGATCACATCAAGTCATTTCGTCATGATATTTGATTTAATTTATGTTTTATATTGCTTTGTTTGTACAACAATGGGAACTGATGTAGACACCTGGCCCTCCAGGCCAGGGTTTTTTTTTGTGTGCCCAGAACACCTTGGACCCAACATTGGATGGTTCTGGAACCGGCTGGTTCCAGACCTGGCGAGCCGACCCAGGAACCCCACCTCAGACCCACTCAGTCTTTGTATGTAGTTCATGGTTCTCCATCAAGGAGAAAGAGACTTGACTCACAGAGACTAAAACCTTGACTGGACTTAAAGGGCCCCCCATTCTTCTTTTTTTATTTTCTACACCCAAATGTACTGTGCTTCAATACAAACAAGGTCAATAATAATTTTGTGTTTAAAACTTTAATACTGCTTTTGTGTCTCATTGGTTTCACCCCATTCTATTGAGCTCCTTTGCCGAATCTAGTTACTTCTGGTTGTACGCAGTCATTAATGGTTATTTTTACAATTCAGTCAATTATTCAATTATTAATTAATTACTTCAGTTATCCATTGCGCCACTAGCTACAGTCTTCTTCTGCTTGTTTCTCTCTGGCAACACTGGAGCAAGTATATTGTGCCAGATTGTGTGAGAGCAATAAGCATGTGGAACTTATGGAAGCATGTGAAATATGGTCTTCTGCAAGGCGAGTTTTCCATTTTTATATGGCTTATTGTGCATATAGTGCTGTTTGCATATTGTCAGACGGTTTGGTGGTCTTGCATGTATCTGTGATGTGATGATGTGTTACGAGCATGTCAATGTGCAAAGTTCGAATACTTGGTACCAAGATATAAAAGCTCCCATCATGTGATGAATGAGTGGCAAGTGTACACCCACATAGGATATATATATATATATATATATATATATATATATATATATATATATATATATATATATATATATATATATATATATATATATATATATATATATATATATATAATATAGTGGTGTCTCACTGGGGATCCAGAGCCATAACTGTGTTTCCAGGGTAACAGGTCAAACAGGAACAGCACGGCCTGCCCACGGACGTGTCATAGAGGGAGTGTATGTTCCCAAGTCACTCCTCCGCCAGCTGCGCCTAATACAGCCGACTCCCGCTCGTTACCAATCAGCAGCAGCTGGGCACTATATAAAGCCCACACAAACAGTGCAGCAGTATAGACTGGTTCACCTCAAACCCTGACAGGCGGCGTGTTTGTTTCTTGGCTCTGGACGGTAAGCTGAACACACTCTCGCTATTAGATAGGTGTACTTTTAAAGACATTGTAAACTGGATGTTAACACTTCTCTGTGCTCCAACCTAATAGGCAACTACGAGTGGGGTTGGAAACACGAACAGGAGCTTGTGTCCCCCGTAACCTGTGCCCGGAGAAAAACCCTTTGTTTACATTGGACGTACCTGGAGCTGGATTGATGCAAGGACAAGAGGAAGCCTGAATCTCCAAGCCACCCAAGGTCGTAAGAAAAGACTATTTTTTTTTTTTTACCACTTAATGGAATTAAAGCGGCACTGCCTAGAAGTCGCTAAGGATAAAGATTTTGTTTGAAGACACAAGTTGACGTTAACTGAAGAGGATATTTTTTGTTTCACGTCGTGAAAGAACTTTATTTGTCCCTTTATTCTGCCACTGAGTTTGTAGATCAGCCCAACCCCCCGCCGTGTAATTGAGTATAAATACTTACTTGAGCACTTACCTGACGGCCGAACCCACGGGGTCCCTACGAGGTGCTCTTTCGTCCCTAACTAAAAAGTATTTTCACTCTAATTACTTACCTCCGAAGAAAGTACTTTACTCTAATTACTTGCCCTGTAAAGTACTTTTACTCTAATTATTTTCTGCCTAAAGAAAGTACTTGTACTCCAATTACATAGCCTGCAAAGTACTTTTACTCTAATTATTTTCCGCCTAAAGAAAGTACTTGTACTCCAATTACATAGCCTGTAAAGTACTTTTACCCAGATTACTTACCTCCTGAAAGTATTTTTACTCTAAATACTCAAACCTGTAATTTGAGCGCCCTGCTTTCAAAACCACCCCCTGGAGGACCCCAACCTATGCTAATACTTACCGGACATCTGAAAGAGACCATACTTACCTTTCCATACCGCCTCCACCCCCCGAACCCTAGAAGAAAAGAGATCAGTTGGTTGACAGCCCAGACAGGAGCCTGAGGCCCCAACTACTACTCCACCTCTCATGTAGACTCACCTAACTTTGTTCTCTCGCCCCCTGCAGTACGAAGACTTCTGGAACCCCCTACACTTCTTGATTGAACTGTTAACCATCCTTGGCTGCTGATTGAAAACTGGCAATTTATTTACGTTTTTTGTTAATAAACCAAAGGGGCGCCACCGTGCGTCCACACACTGGTACTGTCTCTGTCCTCGATTTGTCTCAGACCTCCCACAATATATATATATATATATATATATATATATATATATATATATATATATATGAAAATTGCTCGCTTGTATCTTTTTGACTGTCCCTATTCGGCCAAGTTGTCACTAGTGACAGTTCACAGCTCAGCTCACCACTCACTCAGAGCTCACCAATCATTCACTCCGTCACACCAGGTTGCAATCACACACACCACACCCCCAGTATAAAGCCAGTACTCTGTCTCAGTCAGTGAGGTGCACATCACTGGCTGGGGACAGGTCTGTATGCTCTCCTTCTCTCAAACATTTTCCCAAACATTGCAATATAAAGCATTATACTAACACAGATTAACATCCTTTTAGACCTACATACAAACCCCACAGGTGAGCGTACTGAGCATGAATGAGCTGTGAATCTGAACAGAATTGGTGAGTTTTGTTTTGGAAACATTTGTTTGATCCGTTTTGTTTGGATTTGATGGTATAATATTGACATTATTTGTGAATACTGATTTTTGTTATTTGAACTTGTAGATCAGTTAGTTGTTTTATTGTAGATGTTTAATTTGGCCTTGTTGTGTTCAGGTTTTTCCAGTTAACTCTTCGACCGTCTGATCATGGTGACGATGAAAGTGAAGACAATGGCAAGCTAACCCAAAACAAACCTACTGTTCTGTTTCTGTCCTAACCTGACGGTAGGACCCTCCATGTCCAAACACACACTCTGACTACTGACTACACACACACTGACTCTCAATGACACTGATCCCGGATGAACTTTGGACAATTGACTAAACACTGACTTGGGTCGAATCTATGTTGGTTTAATTTAATTAATTTGCATTTGTTTATTTGGTTTTTGGTTTTCATTTTCTTTTCATTAATTCAATAATAATTTAATTAAGCATAATTTACAGTGTCCCGTGTTCTTTATGGTTCATTATAATTTCCTTCTAAAAACTACCTACTTCTGTCGCAGTACTGGTCCAAAAACATATTCTCACAAACTATACTCAACAAAAATATAAACGCAACACTTTTGTTTTTGCTCTCATTTTTCAGGCAATGGACTTAAAGACCTAAAATTCATTCCAGATATACAATATAGCCATTTCTCTCAAACACTGTTCACAAATCTGCCTAAATGTGTGATATTGAGCACTTCTGCCTTGTTAAGATAATCCATCCCACCTCACAGGTGTGCCACATCAAGATGTAGATGTGACATCATGGTTAGTGCACAGGTGTACCTTAGACTGTCCACAACAAAAGGCCACCGTTAAATGTGCAATTTTTCTTTGCCTTATTGGGGGTATGGGACTCCGAACCAGTCAGTATCTGGTGTGACCACCATTTGCCTCATGCAGTGCAACACATCTTCTTCGCATAGAGTTTATCAGATTGTCAATTGTGGCCGGTGGAATGTTGGTCCACTCCTCTTCAATGGCAATGTGAAGTTGCTGGATATTAGTGGGAACTGGTACACACTGTAAAAATGGTAATAACACATTATTACCACAGTATTACCATTTCGACTCGATCATGGCCAAATAGTGACAACCACCATTACCATTACATTGAGTTTTACCCTGGGTTACATATGGCTTATTGTGCTTGTCATACTGCCATACTGTTAACAACAATGAAGGAAATTATTCAGTCTGGATAGTTCAGTCAGTAGAGCGCCAGACTTCGGAACAGAATGTTGTGGTTTCAAGTCTGGCGACTGACAATCCAAAGCGCGAGTCTGTCAATTAGCTGATGTATTTCTCAAGTTCAGGCTCCCATGTTACTGTGGCTTGCGCGTATTGTTCTGACTCCTTATTGCTGCTTGCTTGTTCACGTCTTATTGCTGCTTGCAGCTATATTCTCCTTCTTACTTCCGCCAGAAATAGCTGTTCTGGCTGAACCGTGCAGTCGGTTTTCGCGAAAATTGGTAATCTGGTAGAGGGTGATGCCAAACGGTGATGATGCGAAGCCTGTGACCACTGGTCAAATGGTGGCGCTATAGCACTCAACTGAAATTGCAAACTTTAAACACTTATAACTTATGAACTGCTTGACTCTCAGAAATGTAACTTATATTCACTTATGCGTCTGCTTATGCCGAACAACTTTTGTATTCTGACTTTTGACCTCTGACCTTTAGATGAACCGCCATCTTGAATTATATGTAAAACAGTTAAAATGTCTGTTCTCCTACAATCTTTGATCAAAATGCATAACAATGACCTACACATGAACTTTGGAGCCATACGAATATGAAAATAGGTGTGGATTTTGTTTTAAGTGAAAAAATTATGTTTTTACGAGCCAATGAAAATTGCTCGTTTGTGAAAATGATTCTAATGCCCCTAATCTACACATGCAGCGTAATATGCTTCTGATATTTTACAGTTTTGTAGAGGGGGATGCCAAATAGCAGCAAAACCAGTCTTACTCAAATTGCTCAAATGGGGGCTGTTACGTGTATTATTATGGGGGAACAGACAGACAGACAGTGCAGGCAGCATGTGTTCCTCCCCTCTATATTCTGCTCTCCTCTCCTTCTCTCCAGTTTGTCAATCATACTCACAGGTCCAGCCCACTCATCTCCAGTACCAGCCCACTCCTCCACCTCTCACCACCGGTTGGGCCACCACGCATCTGTCTCCTCCAATCACCTCCATCATCAGACTATATAAGGCACCTGTTGTCTTCCACTCACTCCCTTTCCAGCCTGCCAGCAGACAGCAGCTCCAAACCATTCAGTGTCCTAAGCATACCAGTTTTGCCAGTTTGTCCAAATACAAGTCAAATAGTAGTCCTTAGAAGTTGTCCTAAACACAGCCATTTTGTAAAACCAGTCTTTGTTGTTAAAAACGAGGCTATTCGGTAAAGCCCTACTCTAGCCACAGTCTCACAGTAAAAGTACTGTTAAAGTACCGTACTGTACTGTTTATAATCAGAGTACTTTCTTTTGTTTGTAGTTCTAGTATTTAAGTTCAGCCTTCCATTTTGAGTTAAGTTCTTCAGGGAAGGGACAGGGGAAGACAGGGTACCCTGTACATTTTGCAACACGTAGGTAACTCCCGTGTTTTTTACACCAGGTTAGAGGTGAGTGCCACATGTTGTAATTTCCTTTTTTTGAAGGTAGAGTAGGAATTGTTTGTTTGAGTAATTCCCGGTAGGTTAGAGGGTTGGGGTTCTAGGTAGGTGTGTTGTTGATTGTAACTTTTTCTGGCACCACCAGTCCCTTCCCTTAGCTTTTTGTATTTTCTGTTCAGTAACCTTACTACTTTAATTCAATAAATTGTAACCCTCAGTTTTCATATATATATATATATATATATATATATATATATATATATATATATATATATATATATATATATATATATATATATATATATTTATATTGTGTGTGTGTGTTGCATGTAGCAGGGAGACCTGTCTCCAGACAATCAGAGCCATCTAGTAGAAGAGTTGCGACATTGAGGGGTCAGAAAACCGCCTGGTCACGTGGTTCTCATACTCGAGCCCATAGGCTTCAATGCATTCAGTAACTTCCGGCTGTCACTATCCAACAGAAGTTTATGTAGACGGACTGGCCCCATGAAGTGAACAGAGTTGGCGTAACTGTCTATTTCCAGGGCTCTGCAGACAATGATCTGTGGCCACTCCCCAAACACTCACCCACTTGCAGGTGGCCACTGACAGCCCCTCCCCCACTATAAAGCCAGGGACTTAGTCATTCAGTCCTCCTATTGCTGTCAACATGCACTGAGTGAGCAAGGTAGGCATTAGGTGTTTTTTATGCTAAACCATCACTCACATTATTGTATGTAGTAAATGGTCCTGTTGTTCCTCAGGTGCTCTCCTCCTAGTTCTGGGCGCTGAGGGACAAGCTCCTGTTGGGTTGTTTGCACTTAACTGGAGGTATGTTTATGCACAAGGAGCTTGTAGATCAGCCATTTCTAATTGACACTTTACTATTTGTATAATTTTACACTGTGGTTCAGTATTCTTCAGGTGACCTCTGCATAAGCCTCAGTACTGCTCAAGAGCCTCTTTTGTTTGTTTTCTTGCACTTAACCAGAGGTATGTTTTAAAGGTAGGGGAAGTGATTTGAAATTCATGGTGTAGTACCAGCCTGGTGCACTAGGGGCCCCCAAAAGTAGCTACACTATGTGAACCTGCTGCTCTCTCCTGATTGGAGGAGAATTGTGGTGACCTGGGGAACGTTTATTAGCTCCTCTGCTAACGTGGGGGGGGGGGGGAACTCCATATGTGGTTTCCACACCTTATAATAGAGCATTTTAACAGAAAAAAATATTTTTTGGGTGATATCTGACAAAAGTGAAATCACTTCTCCTACCTTTAAGCAAGGAGCTTGTAGATCGGCCATTTTTAAATGTTCATGTTTGAATGTTTTATGATATATTGTGATTTATGTACTCATATGGGTTTTTGTTACACTTCCAGTGTAGACGGGTGTAGCCTACATGACCTGTTGGTGGACCTGTTGCGTGTGGCCATGACAGCACACACACACACACACACACACACACACACACACACACACACACACACACACACACACACACACACACACTCTGTCTGTCAATCAGTGTCTGTGCTTAACTCCCTCTGTCTCTCCCTCACTCAGTGTGGCACACCCAGCTGGCACCTGCAGCAAGTTCCCCAATCAGCCATGCTCCTCCTCCTGCATAAAAGCCAGCTCCTTCAGTCTGATGGCAGACAGACCAGACAACAGCTCAGCAGCCCAGCTCTGTTCTTGTTAGCCTTTGTTTTCAGTTCTCTTTAGTTAGTTTATTTCTGTTTGGCCTGGAGATGGCCGGCAGCCTTGGTTTTCGTTATGTTTTAGTTCTCGGTTTAGGATTCATTTGTTAAGTTAGGGCGAGGGGTGGGAACAGCTTCGACGTCCCTAGGGGTGGCCTGGGCCCCCCCTCCTGTTTGCGGCATCTCCAGGTCTTCCTTTGTTCTCCTTGTTTGGTAAAGTAATCATGTAAATAATTCATTACAAGTAATCAGATTACTGAAGTATCCCTACCAGTTCAACCAGCAATGCTGCCCTTGTACAAATGTAATCTAATACTTTTGGGAGTGGTTGTTAATAAAAAACCGTTAAACCTTGCCATTCTCTTGATGTCCTTCTTTTATGTTGGAGTTTCCATTTTAGCCACCTCACTGCTTTTACAATGGAACTTGCATGGCTCATCAATGAAATGTTTAAATTACTTTGAAAATAATTCATTTGACCATCAAATATATAATGCAGCCTGGCATTGGTCATTTTATGAATCACATTCACTGTTAACATTGATGTGTAGGCTCTTGTTTTGAAGCATTTTTATCATAGATAATCATTGATTAAGGGTAGTTGTTTGTTGAAAGGATACACTTCATAAAAACGTACTGCTGTAAACCAGTATACTTTTATATTGTATGTAGAGTTTCACATCAGAATGTGGCAGATTGTCACACCCCCATGTCCTATTGCTTCAGTTTTCTTTATAAACTGATTTGTCTTGTGTTTTGTTTATCCACTGCTGCGTGCTGATCTAAAATCCAATTTTAATGCAACGCTCCAGAGCCATTTAGAGACGGAGTTGCGCCAATGATGGGGTACACAGTTACATTTGGTTAGTCACGTGATCAGTGGTCACAGTGAGCCTAACGGTGACAAATCATAGTCTAGTGTCTGAAACACATTGAAGTGAGTAAGATGAGATGTAAAATGACAGCCGGTTTGAATTATTTTACAGTAACAATTAAAGTCTCTGCAATGTGTATGATTTGCTATTACTTAAAAAGACCTAACATAAAAGGATTCAAGCTGGGCTTTTACTATGAGTCCAATGCATTTCTGCCTACTTCTCAATAGCACTGAGTTACACTCGCATATCATGAAAGTGACATTCACGGAAATGTCACTTTGTGATTGAGATGATAAAACGCAATGTAATGGTAATGGCACCAATGCAGTGGCCTTATGGTTAGAGTGTCTACCCTGAGACTGGGAGACTGGGGTTCGATTCCCGGCCAGGTCATACCCTGACATTCTAGATTTCCAGTAGTAACCTACCCAACGAAAGCTTTGCATTGTACAAGCCTTGATCATTTCATGTAACAGTGTAGTGGTTAAAACATTGTGCCAGATTATGTTAGATTAACTTCTTGAACAAAGTGGCCATTAAAGGTAGGGGAAGTGATTTCACTTCTGTCAGATATCACCCAAAAAAAAAAAAAAATTCTGTTAAAATGCTCTATTATAAGGTGTGGAAACCATGTATGGAGTTTCCCCCTCCCCCATGTTAGCAGAGGAGCTAATAAAAGTTCCCCAGTTGGTGGCAAATTCTCCTCCAATCAGGATCGAGCAGCAGGTTCACATAGTGTAGCTACTGTTAGGCGCCCCTAGTGCACCAGGCTGGTACTACACGATGAATTTCAAATCACTTACCCTACCTTTAAACAACTGTTGTTAACTAGTGTCCAATCACATTTATTTCACAATTTCTTCTAGTTGTACTTGAATTGTACTGTAATTGTCCAAGCTTTTATCAGTTTTGTTGTAGGAGGCCAGGTTGTAGGCTACTGTAGGAATTTTACATTTCATTTATTCATTCACTATTGTATGGACCCGGGGCAAAAGCACCCCCCTCAGATAATTTCTCAAAAATATGTTCCTTCTTCTGCATATTGTTCTGACTCCTTATTGCTGCTTGCTTGGTCACGTTTTATTGCTGCTTGCAGCTATATTTTTTGTCTCTTTTTTCCTCCTTCCACCAGAAATAGCTGTTCTGGCTGAACCGTGCAGTCGGTTTTCGCGAAAATTGGTAATCTGGTAGAGGGTGATGCCAAACGGTGATGATGCGAAGCCTGTGACCACTGGTCAAATGGTGGCGCTATAGCACTCAACTGAAATTGCAAACTTTAAACACTCATAACTCATGAACTGCTCGACTCTCAGAAATGTAACTTATATTCACTTATGCGTCTGCTTATGCCGAACAACTTTTGTATTCTTACTTTTGACCTCTGACCTTTAGATGAACCGCCATCTTGAATTATATGTAAAACAGTTAAAATGTCTCTTCTCCTACAATCTTTGATCAAAATGCATAACAATGACCTACACATGAACTTTGAAGCCATACAAACATGAAATGGGTGTGAATTTTGTTTTCAGTGAAAAAAATGATGTTTTTACGAGCCAATGAAAATTGCTTGTTTGTGAAAATTCTTCTATTATCCCTAATCTACACATGCAAAGTAATCTGTTTATGAGATTTTACAGTTTGGTAGAGGGGGATGCCAAATAGCAGCAAAACCAGTCTTACTCCAATTGCTCAAATGGGGGCGCTATAACAATTCTTTGAAACTGAAACATTTGAAAAACCATAACTCGGGCCTCGTTTGGCCAAAAATCATGGGACTTGTTTCTACATGTTCCTTGATTCATGTGGAACACATCTGTAACATTGACCGGTAAGCTCCACCCCCAGAGTGTCTGCCATTTTAAGCAGTTTGAAAAATGCTCATGCCTGATTTTCTGGCTGGATTTTTGATTTGCACAACAAATGTTTGTTGTACAAGCCGGTTTGCATTTTTTGTACACACCATCACTGTGTTTGTGTGTGGACGTAAAGTACTTCTGTGGCCTGCCGCACCGAGGACAGCCATCGTCAGTGTGTTAATCTCGCGTTAATTTTTTTGACGCCATTAACGCACGGCTGTGTTAACACGAGATTAATGCATTAATGCGTTAACGCATTAACGTGTTAACGCCAACACCTTTAATATATATAAATATATGTGGGGTTTTTTTTCAGGCTAGCTAGATTGCATTGCATTGTGGGTCCTTTAGGTCGTGGGCCGTGGTTTCAAAAAGGTTGGAAACCACTGCTATAAAGCACAAAGCACTGCATCGTTCTAATCTTTTCTGACTGAAATTCGAACAATTTAGCTGTATCATTCCAATTTCAAACTGTATCGTTCCATTTTTAGTCTGAGATTAGTAAACTGTATTGTTCTAATTTCACACTGTATCATTCCAATTTTACTCAGAGAGTAGTAAACTACATCGTTCCAATTTCAAGCTGTATTGTTCCAATATTAGTGAGAGATTATTAAACTATCATTTCAATTTTAAGATGTATCGTTCCAATTTTAGTCAGAGAATAGTACACTATATTGTTTCAATTACAAACTGTATCGTTCCATTTTTAGATTAGTAAACTGTATTGCGACAATTTCAAACTGTATCATTCCAATATTAGTCAGAGATTATTAAACTGTATCGTTCCAATTTTAAGCTGTATCGTTCCACTTTTAATTAGAGATTATTAAACTATCATTTCAATTCCAAGCTCTATTTTAATTATATTCCTCTGGTTGTACAACAATGGGAACTGATGTAGACACACACACACACCAGAGATGGAGCACTCATTAGAGCTGCATGGTGCTTGCTATACAAGCAGGTGTGAAAACCGTTTTGTACAACGCTATGTACCATGGTGTAGTTGCCAACGGGGTCGGGAGTTGGACGGAACGAGGGCGCCTGCTGGCTGAAGCCCATACTGCATCGCAGTGTGCAGTATGGGGGGGCCATACTGCACCGCAGTGTGGGGGGGCCATACTGCACCGCAGTGCGCAGTGTGGGGGGGCCATACTGCACCGCAGTGCGCAGTGTGGGGGGGCCATACTGCACCGCAGTGCGCAGTGTGGGGGGGCCATACTGCACCGCAGTGTGCAGTGTGGGGGGGCCATACTGCACCGCAGTGTGCAGTATGGGGGGGGCATACTGTACTGCAGTATGGGGGGGGGGCATACTGTACTGCAGTATGGGGGGGGGCATACTGTACTGCAGTATGGGGGGGGGGGCATACTGCACCGCAGTATGGGGGGGGGGCATACTGCACCGCAGTGTGCAGTATGGGGGGGGGGCTGCGGGGGGCAAGTGACAATATGGGGGGGAGCTGCGGGGGGCAAGCGACAACGGCAACCACACTTTGCAATTTTTAAATTGCGAATATTCTAGTTTCCATTTGTCACTTTGACCACTAAGCTCCACCCTCTGACTGCTGAATTGTGCATATTGTTCATATTGCTTACTGCTTGGTGGCGTGTTGTTGGGTTGTTTCATTGATGACAACAACTAAGCAAATCATTGTGCCAGGATAGCTCAGTCGGTAGGGTGCCTGACTTCGGAACACAAGATTGAGGGTTCAAGTCCCACTGCTGACAATACAAAGTCTGAGTCTCCAAAAACCCTGCTGTGTTTCCACAATCACATGATGTATTTCTTCCATGTTTCTATGGCTTATTTGTGCATATTTAAGGAGCGGTAGTGGCTCAGAGGTAGAGTAACCGGATGGTAACCACAAGGTTGCCGGTTCGATCCCGGGCTCCTGCAGAGTTAGTGTCGATGTGTCCCTGTCCCACTGCCATCAGTGTATGAATGTGTGTGTGAATGGGTGAATGTGATGCACAATCTATGTAAAGTGCCTTGGATAAAGGCGCTATATAAATGCACCATTTACCATTTACCAAGCAGTCCACTGAATGTGTGTGTTGTTTCCAGTACGTCTTGTGTCTGTTGGGTAGCCTCATTGGTAGAGCGCATGACTTGGAAATGAGAGTTCCTGGGTTCAAATCCCGGCACGGACACCTAGTAATATGAGTCAATCATGCACAATCTCATGTGGTCTTCTACATCTAAGTTCATGGTTCTATGTGTAACCCAGGGTAAAACTCAATGTAATGGTGGTTGTCACCATTCGGCCATGTTGTGTTTTGTCACTATTCGGCCATGTTGTCACTAATGACAGTTCACAGCTCAGTTCACCACTCACTCACAGCTCACCAATCATTTACTCATTCACCAAATCAGTGGCCTTGTGGTTAGAGTGTCCGCCCTGAGACTGGGAGGCCGGGGTTCGATTCCCGGCCGGGTCATACCAAAGGCTCTAAAAACGGGATCCAATGCCTCCCTGCTTGGCACTCAGCATCAAGGGATGGATTGGGGGTAAGACCCTGTGTCATACTAGCGTCATGTCCAGAGGGTGTACTTGTACATCAAGCTGCCTCATGCTACAGAAACAGGAGATAGGCACCTGCCCTATGGGCCTCATGGCTGGGCAAGGCTGTTTGACTGTCACTATTCGGCCATGTTGTCACTAATGACAGTTCATAGCTCAGTTCACCACTCACTCACAGCTCACCAATCATTCACTCAGTCACACCAGATTACAATGTGAGTCAGTCTCACACATAATTACCTGATGTATTTCTGAAGTTCAGGCTCCCATGTTTCTATGGCTTATTTGTGCGTATTGTTCTTACTCCTTATTGCTGCTTGCTTGATCCCGTTTTATTGCTGCTTGCAGCTATATTTATTACTTATATCTGTTTTGCATGTTTATTATGTATTATTTGCATGTATTATTATTATTATTATTATTATTCTTATAAATTACTAAATGATATACTTTGTGTAGAAATACCTTATATCAATGTTATTCTCTCTTATGAAAGGTCAGATGCCACTTTCAAGAGTTCACATATAAAATATTTTCCATATGGGTATTAATGATTTGTAACTTTATTGAAAGGATAGCCCCTTGAGATGCATCATCTCATTTTCGAGCTCGTGAGCTCGAAAATTAGATCTACGAGCTTTGTGAGCTCGTAGATCTAATGATCTACGAGCTCACAAAGTATTTGTAAATCTGTTATACATTTTTTGAAGCTATAAAAGAACCCGCTCACCTCAGACATCAACATCAGCATCATTATGAAAGTGAAAGTGACACATATTACACATTAAGTGTTCTATACCAGGGGTTTTAAACAGGTGGTCCGGGGACCACCAGTGGTCCCTGAGAGGGTTCCAGGTGGTCCCCAGGCTAAGTTGGTTAACCAGATGTACCTCTTGAGAACGTAAAAATTCTTACACTCTCAAGAGTTAAAATATTCATCATCTGAATTAGCCCAAGTCTACACAACTAGAAGATGGAGAAAAGCAAAAGAAATCTTTAGTTTTGGGGTCTGTGGGGCTAAAATGTCCTCAAATGGTGGTCCGTGGCTCAAATGCTGAATAAATGGTGGTCCCTGGTGTCAAAAAGGTTGAAGACCCCTGCTCTATACACATAAAGTGTTCTATATTGGTAATAATAATAATAATAATAATAAGAAGAATGAAGTCCGTTTCTCTTACCTTCTCAGAGTGTTTCTAGTATCTCTAGGAGCTCCACAGTGTCATGAGATGGAAATGAAAGCCTAAAATGAAAGTTACGACGGACCTTCAACAACAGCTGATTCCTGTAAAAGGAATCCGTTATGTAATCGTCTCATCACCTGCTGTAAAGGAAGGATTGAGGACTAAAGTCCAGTTATTGATTTATAGTGTTAAAGTTTTCTATCATTCCAATCCGGACACTATAACAAAACAATGTAGGAGGTGACCTACAGTGACCCCTAGAGGTGAGGATCAGTGAGGTGGTAAAGAGTATCTGTCAATCATCCTGGCAGAGAGAGAGAGAGAGAGAGAGAGAGAGAGAGAGAGAGAGAGAGAGAGAGAGAGAGAGAGACAGAGAGAGAGAGAGAGAGAGACAGAGACAGAGAGAGAGAGAGAGAGAGAGAGAGAGAGAGAGAGAGAGAGAGAGAGAGAGAGAGAGAGAGAGAGACAGAGAGAGAGAGAGACAGAGAGAGAGAGAGAGAGAGAGAGAGACAGAGAGAGAGAGAGAGAGAGAGAGAGAGAGAGAGAGAGAGAGAGAGAGAGAGAGAGAGAGAGAGAGAGAGAGAGACAGAGAGAGAGAGAGAGAGAGAGAGAGAGAGAGAGATTAGCCCATATTTATTCCTCACGTCCGATAATATAAGTTGACTAATATTATTGGGGTTGATTTAGCAATTATCTTATGTAACCCATGATGTAACCCTATGCGACCACAGTCACCCGGAGAATACACATTTTTGATACCATTTTGAAACAGCGCCCCCTATTGACACACTAAACATGGTGAGACCGTGAGAGGTGTTATTGGGACTGGCCTTGGGGTGGTTGCACCGCTCACAGACCCCAGCAGGGGCAGTAACCATAGAGTAGGACAGGGGTTTTCAACAGGTGGTCCGGGGACCACCAGTGGTCCCTGAGAGGGTTCCAGGTGGTCCCCAGCTAAGTTCGTTAACCAGATGTAACTCTTGAGAGTGTAAAAATGAAACCAAATGGACCCTTGCGGGTCCAAGAGTTAAAATATTCATCATGTTGATCTGTATAGGTTTGACTGTTTTGTTTCCCAAATCCAGCCTGGAATTGTGGACAAAAACAAAATAAATCTTTATTTTTGGGGTCTGTGGGGCTAAAATGTCGTCAACTGGTGGTCCGTGGCCCAAATTCTGAATAAATGGTCGTCCCTGGTATGAAAAAGGTTGAAAACCCCTGAGTAGGGCAGTAACCATACAGTGTAGTAACCACAGACCATGCCACAGACCCCAGCAGGGGGCAGTATAACAGTAATCATACAGTTTAGTGACCACAGAGTTAGAGTCTCGGCGTCTCTTCCATAGAGGCTCGTTCAGTTGACGGAGGTACCGGTAACTCTCTGCATGATGGCCGAGGGAGGCGGACCCGAGTCGGGCAGCGCGGCCGACTCCGACTCGGAGCCGGCGGCGGTGGCCAGCGCTCAGATCCCCACACCTTCCACCGAGACCCAGAAACAGAGCGTTGGGTCTCTGCTGAAAACCACCCTGCGGAAAGGAGACGAATGGTGAGAGACGTCAACACACACACACAAACAGGAAATGCTAAGGCTATTAGCCACCGAGCTAACAGACCACAGAGATCTGGTGTCAGAGTTGCGACATCGAGGGGTCAAAAACCGAGCGCTCGAGTTGCTGTTCCTGAACAGGGACAGACTGGAGTTGGAAGTACATTGTTTTCAGCTGTTTTAGACACGTAAAGAATGCCAACTGTTTTAAAGTATTGTATTAGAGTAACAAACACATATTTATGTTGTATTATTTATTATTATTGAATCTCGGCTGTTGCCTGAGTCCAATGCTTTCATTTCTGACTGCTCTCGGTCCAGGACTTGTCCCTGTTGGTTGTCCTCATTCCCCATATAACTGTATGGAGAAGAGCCGCCATTAGCCTGGCCCCACGCAGTGGACGGAGATGTCGCCGTCATGTCTGATCTGAGACGGGCCAACTCATTGCAATGATTTCACATCAAGTGGAATGTGTTGTGTTAGCTGAGCTCTGTCCCTCTGTGTGTGTGTGTGTGTGTGTGTGTGTGTGTGTGTGTGTGTGTGTGTGTCTGTCCCTCTGTGTGTGTATGGGGGACCCCCAACACCAGGGACCACCACTGTGTCACTACTAGCAGACCCCAGGCTGGTCCGCCGGTCTAACCAGCTCTAGCATGGATTATTCCTACGTGTATTTGTTATGATGACAACTAGAAACATGAGCTAATGTGTTTTGCTACTAGCTAAGCGTTACTCGGCTTAAAAAAGGCCTGATTGATTTCATCATGTTTATAAAGCAGTTGTCAGACAATCACCAGGAAATGGACAAACTAAAATGTGAGTTTTCAAAGCTATACTTTGAGTCATTCTTGGGACATTATCATGTGTCTGTTGGCTGATGTGATGATGGTGTTTGTGACTGTCAGGGAAGTTTATTGTTTATGTTTATTCAAGTTAAAATCACACAGACTGGCCTGGTTGGGATAAATGAAAGTGAAACGTAACCAGTAGTTTCATTTCTGATGTGTTTGTTGACACACAAAGGAGTTGAGCCAGTCAGCATTAGAGCAATCTGACCTGCTCTGTGTGTCAGAAACTAGAAACCCAACACTGGTCATCTACTACTAGCAGTGTGGTTCATTTGTTACCCATAGAGCAGGTAACACTTTTCATCTCAGGGCCCACCATTTATTCAGCATTTGAGCCACGGACCACCATTCGATTACTTTTCACCCCAAAGACCTAAAACTAAAGAATTCTTTTGCTTTTGTCCACAATTCCAGGCTGGATTTTGCACACAGAACAGTGTAAACTTCTTAATGAAGTTGTGCTAAAAGAGTGTGAAAATGAAACCAAATGGACCCGCAAGGGTCCATTTGGTTTCATTTTCACACTCAAGAGTTACATCTGGTTAACCAACTTTCCATCATTTAGCCTGGGGACCACCTGTAACCCTCTCAAGGACCACTGGTGGTCCCCGGACCACCTGTTGAAAACCCCTGCCCTAGAGTCTTAAATCATTGGTTTTCAACCTTTCTGATACCAGGCCCCACTGTTTATTCAGCATTTGACCCACGGAGGACCATCATTTGATGACATTTTAGCCCCTCAGACCCCAAAACTAAAGATTTATTTTGCTTTTTGTCCACGATTCCAGGCTGGATTTGGGAAACCAAACAGTCCAACATACAGATCAAAATGACCATTAATCTTCTACATTCTCTAGTTGTGTAGACTTGGGATAATTCACGTGATGAATATTTTAACTCTTGAGTGTAAACATGAAACCATTTGGTTTACACTCTCAAAGAGTTAGATCTGGTTAACCAACTTTCCATCAATTACCTGGGGACCACCTGGAACCCTCTCAAGGACCACTGGTTGAAAACCACTGTCTTAAATGTACCCTATTTGACCTCTGAAAAATGGTAGAATTAGGTCCATATATAGTGGATTATGCGAAGCGGCACAAAATAAAGAATGCAGTAGTTATTTCAGACGGAG
Organism: Benthosema pterotum; assembly: GCA_039105355.1. NCBI lineage: Eukaryota > Metazoa > Chordata > Actinopteri > Myctophiformes > Myctophidae > Benthosema > Benthosema pterotum. The sequence goes on along the minus strand of CM076971.1, from coordinate 452,712 downwards.
TTAGAGAAGGAATGGGATCTGGGAGAGATCAACCTTTGACTCATGAAAGCAACTCTGTAGAAGTGACTTCACTTGTGATGAGATTAGAGTACCGGCGTGTTGGTGCTATATCTGTTAATGCCACACACGGTTGTTGCATAATCTACTTTCATGGCAATGTAATGCACTATAGCAGGGTTTTTTTTGGCCCAGGGACCACCAATTTGATTAAGAGCAACCTGGGGACCACCACTGTTGTGTCGGGTGGGTTGACCAGGCCTGTCACACATCTTGCAGGATGGTCCCTAAAGTAGCACTATACTGTTCTGCTGGCCTCAAAGCTAGAATTAGACAAAAATGAGGCTAAACTTCATTGGTTGTATTAAACGTTGTGATTTGATTCATGGATAGCTGCATTTTAACTTTTGAGAGTGTGAAAATGAAACCAAATGGACCCGCAAGGGTCCATTTGGTTTCATTTTTACATTCTCAAGAGTTACATCTGGTTAACCAACTTTCCATCATGTAGCCTGGGGACCACCTGGAACCCTCTCAAGGACCACTGGTGGTCCCCGGACCACCTGTTGAAAACCCCTCAGGGGTTGACACTAAGGTCTCAGAGGCACTTGCCCATCGGGCAAGTGCAAGTCAGGTTCTACTTGCCCTCAGGTCATGGTCACTTGCCCCCCAAAAATATATTGTAAATTTTGCAGATGTAACTCTTGAGAATGTAAAAATGAAACCAAATGGACCCTTGCGGGTCCATTTGGTTTCATTTTTACACTCTCAAGAGTTAAAATTCGTTAAAATCTTAATTAGCCCAGGTCTACACAACTAGAGAAAGTAGAAGATTAATGGTCATTTTGATGTGTATGTTAATTTGCCTGTTTTGTTTCCCAAATCCAGCCTGGAATTGTGGATAGCTAGAAAGCAGGGAAAGACACAGAGGCAGAGTGCAATGACTGCCTTCAAGACAAATTTATCTTGTGTTGTGTGTTATAGTGCAATAAGTTGCACACTTGCCCGATCGGGCAACCAGGTAACAGTCTTCACTTGCCCGACCATTTTTTTTTACTTGCCCCGGGCAAGCGGGCAAGTGTTAGTGTCAAGCCCTGCCCCTGCACTATAGGGTTTTCCATTTTCCTTCAGGTTTCCATGTGTGAAAGAAATTCTCAAAACAAAAACACTGTTTGAAATGAAAGGAAATTTGCCATTGATTGAGAGAACATGGAAGTAGTTTGTAGTTTGTAGCTGTGTCACGTTTACCAAATACCAACTTCTTCTTTCCAGGTACTTGATAGACAGTCGGTGGTTCAAGCAGTGGAAGAAATATGTTGGATTTGACAGCTGGGACATGTACAACGTTGGAGAGCACAGCCTCTACCCTGGGCCTATCGATAACTCTGGACTGTTTTCAGGTAAACCCTGAACTCTGGGACATGACATGTTTTTATTTTCTTATGGGCTGCCATATTAGTGATAATGTTTAATGATTACACCCATCAAAATAAAAAATATTTCCAGATGATTCTTTCTAATCAGGTACATTTTATTGATCAATAGACTAATAATGTTAAATGGTGCATTTATATAGCGCCTTTATCCAAGGCGCTTTACATAGCTTCTGCAGCACATTCACCACATTCACACACACATTCATACACTGATGGCAGTGGAAACCATGCAAGGTACCTACTAGCACATCAGGAGCAATTAGGGGTTCAGTGTCTTGCTCAAAGACACTTCGACACTAAGTCTGCAGGAGCCCGGGATCGAACCGGCTACCTTGTGGTTACCATCAATCATGTGTCAATCATGCTCAATGTTTTGTTATTTTTTTTTCTGAAAGTAAGAGTGAACAAGTCAAGACACTTGTGAGGACTGAACAGGGTTGTTTCACTGGGGACTGTAAATACAGTAACACTAGTGAGGACTGAACAGGGTTGTTTCACTGGGGACTGTAAATACAGTAACACTAGTGAGGACTGAACAGGGTTGTTTCTCTGGGGACTGTAAATACAGTAACACTAGTGAGGACTGAACAGGGTTGTTTCTCTGGGGACTGTAAATACAGTAACACTAGTGAGGACTGAACAGGGTTGTTTCACTGGGGACTGTAAATACAGTAACACTAGTGAGGACTGAACAGGGTTGTTTCACTGGGGACTGTAAATACAGTAACACTAGTGAGGACTGAACAGGGTTGTTTCTCTGGGGACTGTAAATACAGTAACACTAAAGCAAACTTAGCACCTACGGTGCTGTAAAGGTATTTGCACACCAGTGTATTTTCTCAGAACTGATATTGGACCCAGAATTCTGGATCAGGGGTAGAGTGGCTTGAGGGTAACCACAAGGTTGCCAGTTCGAACCCGGGCTCCCCTATAGTTAGTGTTGATGTGTCTCTGAGCAAGACACATAAGCACTGATTTCTCCTGTTGTGCAGGTCGGTACCAGGCTTGGTTTCCGCTCCTTAGATAAAGGTGTTTATATAAATGCATCATTTACCATTTACCCAACACCCACAGACAGGGGCGTTTCTAAGCAATTTGGAGCCCCCGGCAAGATTTTCTCTGGAGCCCCCCTTACCAAACAGACCCCCCAAGGGATAAAAATGTGAACTCTTTAAAAAAATAACATATTATGTGTCATAAATGTTCAGTTCTAGTTATAGAGGACAAGTATACCCCCAGGTAACTGCCTAGTCTACCTAATGGCAAAACGCCCCTGCCTACAGAGCCAGAGGCTGAGCTCTTTCATGACACTTGTGATTAGCCAGGCATGTCAGCTGTAAGAATCTCAACAACGGTTTTATAGTTTGCTTTTATACCGGTATTATCGGTTTATAGTTTGCTTTTATACCGGTATTATCGGTTTATAGTTTGACCACTAGATGTCCTCAGAGTCCTCAGAGGCACATGCAGGACAAATCCTCAATCAACATGAGTAATATATATGATAGCATTTTATCCCCGCAGACCAAAAAACGAAACATACAGATCAAAATGACCATTAGTCTTCTGTAGAATTGGGCTAATTCACTTGATGAATATTTTAACTCTTGAGAACGTAAACATGAAACCAAATAGACCAGCAAGGGTCCATTTGGTTTCATGTTTACGCTCTCAAAGAGTTACATCTAGTTAGAACGTGAACGTTGAATGAATGGGCGCAAAAAATGTTATTTTTTTTATTTTTCGGTACATTCGGTGGGCAAGCAAAGTACCGGTTTTGTGGCCCGATACCGGTGATACCGTGACATCCCTACTTGTGATATCTGGATGACATTACCTACCCCTGGATTAAATTCTCAAATGTCTTTGTTACTATCACCGCATGTTTGAGTTCTAACTGTTCTATGAGGAGCAACAGAACAATATTTTGTCTTCTCTCCTGTAGACCATGAGACCCAGGTCCTGAAAGAGCACCTTATAGATGAGCTGGACTACGTCCTGGTTCCTACTGAGGCCTGGAACAAGCTGCTCAGCTGGTACGGCTGTCTGGAGGGCCAGAGAGCCATCGTCAGGAAGGTAAGAGGGCCAGAGAGCCATCGTCAGGAAGGTAATGACACTTAGGCCCCGGCCACACGACTCCGGATCTTTTGCCAAACGCAGAAATATTCCTGCGTTTGGGCCGTTCTACTACACGCAAACGGCGTTTTACGTCACTCAAACGGAGTTTTCTGCAAACGGATAATTAAGTGAAGATATTCGAAAATATCCGGAGCAGCGGAGCCGTTTAGACACGTGAAACGAAAACGATGACGTCTCATGACGTGACCAAACAACTGCCAAGGTGTCTCTATTCAGGCTGCATTGAACAGCGCGAGCGCTCAGTTTCTGACCCCTCTATGTCGTAACTCTTCTATTGGATGTTATATTAAAGTAGTCTAGTAGACTACTTTAATGTAACATCCAGTAGAAGAGTTACGACATTCCCACCTCCCGGAATCCCAGACTTTTATCAGTCCCCATAGTGCATCATGGTAGGAATTGTGGAGCGGCTGCGGACCTTTGTTGTTTTTTTAATTCACAGGAAGGGTATACCTGTGCATTAATTGATGTGATCTGTATACAGTTCACACTTCCTCCAATATTCAATTCACTTCAATTCAATAACTCCAATAACATAGTCCCTTACTACTACCAGGTTATGTGAAATTTGTATTTGGGTAACCATGGAAACCAGCTAACACCAGCCATTTCTGTGTTGTGCCAAATATTTCTTATCGCCACCTACTGGCTTGGCATACGTGTTGGAGCCCTAAATGTCCGTTTTGGGTTTACGTGTGGACACGGATATCTTTGTCGTGTGGACAGGATTTTTTTTTCAACGGGGGAGGAAAAGAACGGATATTTTCCTCGTGTGGCCGGGGCCTTAGTTTGAGACATTTCTCTTTTCAACTACCGTAATTTCCGGACTATAAGCCGCTACTTTTTCACATGGTTTGGACCCTGCGGCTTATACAACGGTGTGGCCAATCTATGGATTTTTACAGGTGTTTTTGAAAACAGGGGTTTTCAACAGACGGTCCGGGGACCACCAGTGGTCCCTGAGAAGGTTCCAGATGGGCCCTCCAGACTAAATGATGGAAAGTTGCTTAACCAGATGTAAATCTTTGAGAGCGTAAATTTTTTTCACTCAAGAGTTATATTCACCATCTAAGTTGGCACCACTTAATTAATAAGTCATGGACATTTTGATCTCTATGTTTTGCCTGTTTTGTTTGCGAAAAAAACAAACAAATCTTTAGTTTTGGGTTCTGTGGGGTGAAAATGTTGTCAAATAGTGGTCTGTAGCTCAAATGGTGAATAAATAGTGGGCCCTGACTGATCAAAAAGGTTGAAAACCACTGCTCTAACATGAAGCTTGTTGCCTGGTGCGGCTTATAGTCAGGTGCGGCTTATACATGGAAAAATCAGGATTTTGCACCAAATTTAGCTGGTGCGTCTAATATTCAGGTGCGGCTTATAGTCCAGAAATGACGGTATTTGTCTGATGTGGAACTAATTCTGTTTTTTTTTGTCCTCTAGGTGGTTGAACATGGGATGTTTGTCAAGCATTGTAAAGTGGAAGTCTACCTGTTGGAACTGAATCTGTGTGAGAATGACAACATGGACAACGTTGTGACGCGTCATTTCAGTAAAGCCGACACTATAGGTGAGTTACTGTTACTTTTAGTTACTTTATTGATGCCTTCTCCTATGTATTTTATTATGTGTTGTTCTTTTAGTTACTTTATTGATGCCTTCTCCTATGTATTTTATTATTATGTGGTGTTCTTGCTGGCTGTGAGCTGCTCCGCTTTAATTTCCCAAAGTGTTGAATGGTGGTGTGGTTTGGCAGGGGTTGACACTAAGGTCTCGGAAGCACTTGCCCATCGGGCAAACGGACCCTTGCGGGTCCATTTGGTTTCATTTTTACACTCAAGAGTTAAAATTCATCATCATAATTAGCCCAGGTCTACACAACTAGAGAATGTAGAAGATTAATGGTCATTTTGATGTGTATGTTAATTGCCTGTTTTGTTTCCCAAATCCAGCCTGGAATTGTGGATATCTAGAAAGCAGGGAAAGACACAGAGGCAGAGTGCAATGACTGCCTTCAAAACAAATTCATCTTGTGTTGTGTTATAGTGCACTAAGTTGCACACTTGCCTGATCGGGCAACCAGGTAGCAGTCTTCACTTGCCCCACCATTTTTTTACTTGCCCCAGGCAAGCGGGCAAGTGTTAGTGTCAAGCCCTGTTTGGGCTTCAGGGTTTGAACTATGCGAATGTTATATTCTTGGAGCGGTTCACCTTCAGGATGGGGCGATGTCTGGCCGCCTCCATATAGCATAATGTTTCCATTATTGGTAAACTAATTATTAAGCTTTATACTCTGGACAAGAAGAGATTATGTCTGGGATGGAAATGAATGACTGTGGCTCCTCACTGGGAGGGGGGTGTAGGATACAACAGCAGTGATAAAGAAACTGAGGTGTGTTAGGGTTAGAAAGGAAGTAAAAATAATTCATGATGTTCACATCCCAATCTTTTAGTCTGTCTGGTTGGTGTAGCATGAAACTCATTTTACTTACATTCACCTCTACTACAATTTGAATATGGCAACCACTCCAGGTGCGTCTTATCCTGAACCACAACTGTCATTGTTTTGCAGGGTTAGATAATTTTTACTGGATTGTTTTTTCCTGCTTTAGGTTTTCCTATAAAGCTCTCCTACTCTATCCTGTAATTTCCACAACAGCAGACTGTTTGGCATCAGTTGTTTTGTCACCAATCAGTTGTGAATTAATAATGTTATTTCCTTTCAGACACCATAGAGAAGGAGATGAGGTCGCTGTTTGAAATCCCATCAGAGAAGGAAACACGGCTGTGGAACAAATACATGAGCAACACGTATGAACAGCTGAACAAACCAGACAGCACCGTGCAAGACGCTGGGCTGTTCCAGGGACAGGTAGAGTTAACCCTAACCCCTAAACCCCTAACCTCGACACCCAGGCTTTCATTTTCATTCGCGTTGCGCGAAAACAGAAAGCCTGGACTAACGCACGTTGGAAAGTGGCCTTGAGGGGCGTGTCAACCTTCCGGGGTGGGCGTCGCTCTAAATGATGTGACGTAGAACAGCAGTGGACGGGAGGGGGAGGGGCCGGGGATGACGACACGTTAGTGAGATCAAATCAGAGCGCAGCACTTCCGCCGTGTGGATCCCACGACACCCCCGCCCCCCAAGGCCAAAATCATTGAGGGCTAGACCAGGCTACTAAACCCCTAACCCCCTAACACTAACCCCCTGACCCCCTAGCCCCTAACCCTAACACTGTACAGGACGCTGGGCTGTTCCAGGGACAGGTAACTACCACCTAGCCTCGACACCCAGGCTTTCATTTTCGATCGCCTTGCGCGAAAACGGAAAGCCTGGACTAACGCACGTTGGAAAGTGGCCTTCAAGTGGGTGTGAACCTTCCGAGGTGGGCGTGGCTCTAAATGATGTGACGTAGAACAGCAGTGGACGGGCGCGGGAGGGGCCGGGGATGACGACACGTTAGTGAGATCAAATCAGAGCGCAGCACTTCCGCCTTGTGGATCCCACGACACCCGCCCCCCAAGGCCAAAATCATTGAGGGCTAGACCAGGCTAACTACCACCTAACCCCTAACCCCCTGACCCCTAACCCTAACACTGTACAGCAGGGGTGCCCAACCTTTTTTGACCCAAGATCTACTTTTCAGCAGCCAACCCCTCCGGGATCTACCAGTCCAATATCAACATTTCAAACCACACGCATCGTTGCCAGCCTGCAGTAACTTCACAACAACACAACACTACTTTGCTTTACCACTTTACTTAATGCCCATATAAGCATAAAGTACAGCAGACCTGTCATAAATAGGCCTACAACAGTACAACATAAGTACAACAGACATAAGTACAACAAATGCAATCATAATAAGAACAGTCACGAATAGTCCATTATAAGTTGCAGAACAGTCCATTCCACGTTGCAGAACAATACTGTTGGCATAATTCAAAGACAGCAGACAACAATCCTCCAAATGAGCCACTTCGTAGACAGACAGACGGACACGCAGACACACACACACACACACACACACACACACGAAAATCGCTCTATTTTCTTTTCCATCCCATTTTTTTCCTTCTTCCCCCACATCTCCCGAGATCTAATCGTGATCAGGCCGAGATCTACCGGTAGATCCCGATCTACTGGTTGGGCTCCCCTGCTGTACACGATGCTGGGCTGTTCCAAGGACAGCTAGAGAGAGATCCCCTGACCCTAACATACAAACATAGAGCTAGAGTAGAGAGATCATACTAAAGTTAGAGAGACATGGTACTAACCCTAGCCTAACCCTAGAGTAGAGACATGGTACTAACCCTAGCCTAACCCTAGCCTGAGGACAGCTAGACTAGAAATAAGCTCTGATCTGTTTCCTCCAGTTCTCACCCAGCAGATTAATGATGGATGCAAACAGAGTGTCTGTTTCATATGCATTATTGATTATAAAGAACCCATTTTGACTATACTGTATAACATTTAACCAACATGAGCACAGGATATTCTGTTGAGTCATTTTAAAATGTAAAAAAAAAACTGCCGTTACCGGACCTGCCAGCCTCATCTAAAATGCACCTACGAGCCTTAAAGGGGAATTCCACCGATTTTCATTTTTTTTTTTCTGAGAGCGTACAAATGCAACCAAATGAACCCGTTAGGCTTCATTTGGTTCCATTTGCACGCTCTCAGAAAAAAGAAGTGTCTAAAGAAATCCATTAACATGGTGAAAATACATCTTGATGATGTCATCAAGATGTTTCACCATGTTAGTGGTTTTCTTCAGACCTCCATTTCTTGGGAACACAGAATGGGGGAACATTTTCATCATGTCCACCCAACACCTCTAGGGTATACTAATGACAGAAGGTTGAAAATGGGTGGAGTTCCCCTTTAAAGCTTTTGGCTGTTCATTTCAAATCCACTCCTGTAAGTAAGAAAGTTGGAATGATTTCAATCTCGCCTGTCTGTCTGTCTGTCTGTCTGTCTGTCTGTCTGTCTGTCTGTCTGTCTGTCTGTCTGTCTGTCTGTCTGTCTGTCTGTCTGTCTGTCTGTCTGTCTGTCTGTCTCTCTCTCTCTCTCTCTCAGGTGCTTGTAATTGAGCGTAAGAACGAGGACGGCACGTGGCCCAGACAAGCCTCCCATCCCAAGTAAGACACTCAGAACCCTGGTGTAGATTCTAGAAGGCTCTGACACACTCAGGACCGATCACCTCTGGTCCTCCTAGTTCTTCTAATGCACTGCCATTCTTATGAATTTTGTTTTTGAAAAAAATCCCCAAAAAGAGCTAACCAGCATCATATACATTATTAATACACTGGACAAACTGTGACATAATAAACCTAATGTTGTTGGTGTTTAAAAGCACAGTGTTGGCTGTGATGTTCTGGAAACATTCAGAGATAAGCTTTGTTTACTTCCTGCTCTTTAATTACCAACATCAGGGTGAAAGTAAAACAAGTTAAATATGACTGCAAGTGTCCTGCCTGTTCTGCTTTAAAGGCATTGGCAAACAGAACATAACTGCTGTTTCTTTTTGTTGATGTTGCAGCAGTGCATTTTGATGTTATTTAAAACATAGATTGTGCTATCTTGCCACAACAGCTTCTTGCTGCAACTTGGAGAAAAGCCAAATGCATCAAAGTCCATCCAGCCTGGTCACAGAGCATGCTAGTCTTAAGAAGACAGTTTATTCATTCAGTCTGAGTGTCTGACCGTTTATTCATTCAGTCATCTGAGTTTCTGACCATTTATTCATTCAGCCAGTCATTCATTCATCTGAGTGTCTGTTGATTCTAATGTTAGTTAGGTGTTTATTCATTCTGTGTTGATTCTAATTGCATTTCATTTGTTACTATAACGGTATTTAGTTATTCAGCCAGAGTCGTAATGTTGGCCAATGGCAACACTAAATAACATTATTGACAGTTTGATTTGGATTTTACTTTGGGGACATTTTTCACAATTCTGTTGTTGGTGCTGTTGGTATTGAGAAATGGTCCTTGTCTTCTGGGCTGTGGAGTTTAGGATGGTGTTAGGGTTTAGAATGGTGGCATAGCTGAATGCTGATTTAATCAAGTTAATGTTAGCAGAATGTATCCTGTACATTTGGAAGGTAATGTTTACATTTGTCACAAAGGATAAGCAGGTAGGATTGGAATTTGGGAATAGTTTTGAACTGTGAATGTTTTTTTTTCTCCTGAATAGAAGATGAGCTACTGCCACCTACTGGTATTGTGATAGAATGCAGTTCAGCAGTGGTCACTGCTGGGTTAGATCTGGTTGGTCTCTATAGCAGAGAGATGAGGTGACCATATGAGTGGTCACTGCTGGGTTAGATCTGATTGGTCTCTATAGCAGAGAGATGAGGTGACCATATGAGTGGTCAGTGGTCACTGCTGGGTTAGATCTGATTGGTCTCTATAGCAGAGAGATGAGGTGACCATATGAATGGTCAGTGGTCACTGCTGGGTTAGATCTGATTGGTCTCTATAGCAGAGAGATGAGGTGACCATATGAGTGGTCAGTGCTGGGTTAGATCTGATTGGTCTCTATAGCAGAGAGATGAGGTGACCACAGAGATCGTGAGCGGAGCGGAGCGGCCGAGAATCCCGCTCATCGCTCTCGACGTATTTGGTCCCGCTCGCAATCCGCTCTCGTGGACCCCCTCCGGGACCGCTCCCGCTCCCCTCCGCGCTCCTATTCATTTGGGCCGCTCCGCGCTCCGCTCAGCCCGGCCCGCTCAGGAGCAAAATTTGACGGGTGGAAAAAAAGGCTGCTGCTTTTTCTTTGTCGAAACACATCGTGGTTATTGCCCCTCTCACAGCATAAACATTTAAGACAGACAATTTTGAACGGATTTTGACAATTCAAACTGGCATTTACTGTGTCCATTGAATGGTTTCATTGGGTGTATATGATGTCTATATTGATATGCTGTTTAATTAAATAATATGGACTGAGAATGCCGCATGTACGCACACACGCGCACACACGCAAGCCAGTAGGCTATAGCGATCATTTGGCATAGCAAAAAAAAAAAAGACAACCAGAGCTGTCCACCCCTGCAATCTACATATTTCAATTAAGGTTTTGGGAATTCTCTGTTGCATTACGTTTCATTCTGCCTTGCTTGTGTATTAAGCAAAGGAATTACTATCTATAGAGACTGAGACGGAGACAGAGAGCGGGACTCACCATGTCGCATTGCAAAGAGTTGAGATTTGATTCCTTCTATGCATCTTCAATTCTGAACGGATTTTGATAATTCAAACTGGTATTTGCTGTGTCCATTGAGTGGTTTCGTTGGGTGTATATGATGTGTATAATTATATACCGTTTAATGAAATAATATGGACTGAGAATGCCACCTTTTATCTTCTGCACATAGCCAGCTGCAATTAGTGACTCCCCGGTTAATTATAAACAGCTGTGTGACCAATGAGCTAATACTGTTAGGATCATCGTGGTTATTCAGCATAAACATTTAAGACAGGAGTTATATGTGCCGTTACACTGCTGTCTATAACCCAGACAGGTGCGGCGAATAACTAATTAATCTTATGCCGCGGTATTTCGTTTCCAAAATGCTATACGGGATAATAGGTTATTGATGATGTTACACTGTGGGGGAATTGGACATAATTGGGGGGTCGCTGCGCTCAAATACGTTGCCGTTATGATATGCAGTGCTTCAAAATAAATAGCGAGGTGACGCATCTAAGGCAAGATAGACAGCAAGACAGTCAGCTTACTTTTTCTTTTTTCCAATTTCTATCATGATCATCATCTCCTCCTTCCTCCCGCAGCATCGGAGAGGATTTTAAATGTCTTGATCGTGTTGCTGGCACTGTAGGCCTATACTGTAGTCGCCATCTGAACCACGACCACACGTTTATGCTGTGCTACTGAACACGTGTGCCGTTGTCTGGACTGAACGGCTTGGAGCGGGCTGGAGCGGAGGATAATTCCCGCTCCAGAGCGCGCTCCGACCCATTTGAAAACCCGCTCAGCGCTCACTTAAAAATCCACCCGCTCCACTCCCCGCTCCGCTCGCGCTCCGCTCCGCTCACGATCTCTGGCCACGTGACCATATGAGTGGTCACTGCTGGGTTAGATCTGATTGGTCTCTATAGCAGAGAGATGAGGTGACCATATGAATGGTCAGTGGTCACTGCTGGGTTAGATCTGATTGGTCTCTATAGCAGAGAGATGAGGTGACCATATGAGTGGTCAGTGGTCAGTGCTGGGTTAGATCTGATTGGTCTCTATAGCAGAGAGATGAGGTGACCATATGAGTGGTCACTGCTGGGTTAGATCAATTCAATTCAATTCAATTTTATTTGAGTGTCAAATCACAACAGGTTGTCTCAAGACACTTTACAAAAGAGAAAAGAAGAGAGGGGAACCGACAAAGATCCTCCCAGAGCAAGCAGGGTTGCAACAGTGGTAACGAAAAACTCCCCCAAGGGAAGAAACGTCAGGCAGAACCTGACTCTGGGGTGGGCGGCCATCTGCCTTGACCGTGTCGGGGGAGAGAAGAAGAGGGGTGGGGAGAAGGGGTGGGGGGGAGGAGAGGGGAGGAGGGGACAGAGAGAGAGATGAACACGAAAACAAGTAGTGACAGTAGACAGTGCAGTAGTGTAATATGGGGGTATGGTAGAACATTTTCGTTATATGATTCAGGATGGGTTGGTGGTATGTAGTTTAAAGTTCATAGGGGGGCAGTTCATGGTCGTTATCGATGATGAGGCTTGGTCCACGGTGGTCCACAGTGGTCCACAGTGAGGATGTTGGTGGGCGTCGTGGAGGGTCCTGGACGGTCCTGGTAGTCTGATGGCGGTCCACAGTAGGATTCTATGGATCTGCGTGGTAGAGGACAAGAGAGACTCCGGGGAATGGCTCCCCGGATGCAGTGTTAGTGACAAGACATACTGGGGCCAGGATGTGTAAATAACGGACCACTCCATCAGTAGCATGACAGACCACCCAGCCATCAGCCGGTGCGTGTCCGCCAGGGCAGGCACACACTAGCCACAGGCTTTTTCAAAAAGAAAGGTTTTTAGTCTGGTTTTGAAGGTACAGAGCGAGTCAGCCCCACGGACCGAAACCGGCAGAAGGTTCCACAGACGGGGTGCCTGTGACCTAAACGCTCTACCTCCTACTGTAGATTTTTGTATTTTTGGGACAGCAAGCATATCTACATATTGTGAACGCAAGGGCGTTCTATTAGGTTTGTATGGGTCTATGAGTTCTTTCAGATATTGCGGTGCCTGACCATTTAGGGCTTTGTAGGTAAGAAGGAGGATTTTGAACTCTATTCTAAATTTAACCGGGAGCCAGTGCAGGGAGGCCAGCGAAGGAGTGATATGTTCTCTTTTCTTGGTTCCTGTCAGCACACGTGCCGCTGCATTTTGGACTAGCTGTAGGCTTTTTAGGGATTTGTTTGAGCAACCCGACAGTAGCGAGTTGCAATAGTCCAGCCTTGAGGTAACAAATGCATGGACAAGTTTTTCTGCATCGTTTCGGGACAGGATGTGCCTGACTTTTGCAATATTACGCAAGTGGAAAAAAGCGTTTTTTGATACTTGTTTGATATGGGAATTAAATGTCAAATCTTGGTCGAAGATGACTCCCAGATTCCTCACAGTGGCCTTGGGGGCCAGAGTGAAGCCATCCAGGTTGAAGTCATCATCGGCCAGTTTGTCTCTGAGGGGCTTAGGCCCGGTTACAATTACTTCAGTTTTGTCAGAGTTGAGAAGCAGGTAATTACGGGTCATCCAACTCTTTATGTCTTTCAGGCATGATTGTAGTTTGGCCAGTTGGTCTGTTTCATTTGGTTTCATGGAGAGATATAGTTGAGTATCATCTGCGTAGCAATGGAAATTTATAGAGTGTTCCCTGATGATGTTACCAAGAGGGAGCATATACAGGGAAAACAATATTGGTCCTAGCACGGATCCTTGGGGAACGCCATGTTTGACCTTTTCACGCATTGAGGAGTTGTCATTGACATTTACAAACTGAACTCGGTCTGACAGATAGGACTCAAACCATTTCAGCGCGACACCTTTTATGCCGACCAAATGCTCCAGTCTCTGTAACAGGATGCCATGGTCGATAGTGTCGAACGCAGCACTAAGGTCCAGTAGCACCAGTACAGAGAGGAGGTTGTTATCTGCTGCAGTCAGGAGGTCATTTGTGACTCTCAGCAATGCTGTCTCAGTGCTATGATTTGCTCTGAAACCTGACTGAAAGCCTTCAAATATATTGTTATCCTGTAGAAAGTCACATAATTGTTTGGCGACTGTTTTTTCAAGAATTTTAGAGAGAAATGGAAGGTTTGAGATGGGTCTATAGTTAGCGAGAATGCCTGGGTCAAGATTGGGTTTTTTCAGTAGTGGTTTTATTACCGCTACCTTAAACGTTTGTGGCACATAGCCTGTTACGAGGGACAAATTGATCATATTAAGCATGGAGGTGCCAACCGAAGGTAGGACTTCTTTTAGTAGCCTGGTTGGGACTGGGTCCAGGAGGCAGGTTGTTGATTTAGAGGAGGATACCGTTGAAATGAGATCGGAGAGCTCGATTGGAGTAAAATCTGATTGGTCTCTATAGCAGAGAGATGAGGTGACCATATGAGTGGTCCCTGCTGGGTTAGATCTGATTGGTCTCTATAGCAGAGAGATGAGGTGACCATATGAGTGGTCACTGCTGGGTTAGATCTGATTGGTCTCTATAGCAGAGAGATGAGGTGACCATATGAGTGGTCCCTGCTGGGTTAGATCTGATTGGTCTCTATAGCAGAGAGATGAGGTGACCATATGAGTGGTCACTGCTGGGTTAGATCTGATTGGTCTCTATAGCAGAGCTATGAGGTGACCATATGAATGGTCAGTGGTCACTGCTGGGTTAGATCTGATTGGTCTCTATAGCAGAGAGATGAGGTGACCATATGAATGGTCAGTGGTCAGTGCTGGGTTAGATCTGATTGGTCTCTATAGCAGAGAGATGAGGTGACCATATGAGTGGTCAGTGCTGGGTTAGGTCTGCTTGGTTGCTGTACTGGCTCTGTTAGTTAATGCCCTGGCACAGAGCATCATTATGTTGACCACAACAAGTATATATTTTGAAAAATAGAAGCACAACCAGGTGCTCGACGGAGATGTAGGTTAAGAATTTTGGATAAGGTGCTACAAAGATCAAAAAGGGACTAAAATGTAAAAGTAAAATGGCGATCTGAGCACTCAAAAAGTTAAAACTTTAAAAAGAAATGAGGAGAGCGCAAATGAAGTCTCATAATTTATTAAATAAATAAAGCAGCCAACATGTTTCGACTAGACTCATCTGAGTCATCTGAGTCTATTTTGTATGTAATATCTGTGTGTAATTATTGAGTAACATCATGTAACCTGTCTGTGTCCTGGTGTACATCAGGTCCAGTGCTGCCTCGTCCAGGACGTTCACTACCTCCCCGAAGCTGTCTACCAACTCCTCAGCGACCATCTCCTCCTCCACCGTGACCAACGGAGACAACAGCAGTAACTCCAGCTACACTCTGAACAACAGCACTTCTGGAAACCGGTAAAAACTCATTTAATCACATCAAACCTACCAGTATATCAATCTACTGCATAAGGGGAGAATTTGCATATTTCCATGCCTGTCACTAGGTTGGTTTCGCCAGATAAGTTAAATTTCCAGATAAGTTAAACGTTATCTTTCTCTTTGTCCTCCTTTTTATTCTAGACTGGGAGGTTACAATTCCTACAGTTCGTCCTACAACTACCGGGAGTCTCAGTCTCAGCCTGGTCTGTGTGGTCTCAGTAACCTGGGAAACACCTGCTTCATGAACTCTGCTCTACAGGTAAATATACTGTAAATATACTATCAGCCTGGTCTGTGTGGTCTGAGTAACCTGGGAAACACCTGCTTCATGAACTCTGCTCTACAGGTAAATATACTGCTATCAGCTGGAGATGTCACCGTATCCGGTATTACCAATATTACCGGTATCGGGCCACAAAACCGCTACTTTGCTCTCCCACCGAATGTACCGAAAAAACAAAAAACTTTTGTTGTGCTCATTCATTCAATGTTGCACATTCTAACCAGATGTAACTCTTTAAAAATGAAACCAAATGGACCCTTGCGGGTCCATTTGGTTTCATGTTCACACTCTCAAGAGTTAAAATATTCATCATGTGAATTAGCCCAAGTCTACACAACTAGAGAATTTACAATATTAAGGGTCATTTTGATCTGTATGTTTGACTGTTTTGTTTCCCAAATCCAGCCTGGAATTGTGGACAAAACCAAAATAAATATTTAGTTTTTGGTCTGTGGGGCTAAAACGCTATCGGATATATTAATAATGTTGATTGAGGATTTGGCCTGCATGTGCCAGGACTCTGAGGACATCTACTTGTCAAACTATAAAACCGATAATACCGGTATAAAAGCAAAATATAAAAACGGTGTTGAAATTCTTACACCGTGACATGCCTGCTATCAGCCTCTGTTTGTTAACACTTTATTCAATACTCAATACTAATAGTAACTAAGGGATAGTAACTATAGTTTTGTTTTTCCTCCAGTGCCTGAGCAACGCCTCCCCGCTCACAGAATACTTCCTGGATGATCAGTACGAAGCAGAGATCAACAGGGAGAATCCACTGGGGATGAGAGGGGAGATCGCTGAGGCCTACGCCGATCTGGTCAAACAGATGTGGCTGAGCAGGAGTAGCTACGTGGCTCCACGGACCTTTAAGGTTAGATTACACCATATAAGGACCTTTAAGGTTAGATTACACCATATAACTGGACCTTTAAGGTTAGATTACACCATATAACTGGACCTTTAAGGTTAGATTACACCGTATAACTGGACCTTTAAGGTTAGATTACACCATATAAGGACCTTTAAGGTTAGATTACACCATACAAGGACCTTTAAGGTTAGATTACACCATATAACCACCATATAACTGGACCTTTAAAGTTAGTTAACACCAGGACTGCCTTAAAACGCTACCATATAAACTTAGCCAATAGCCATGCTGCTGGGATTGATTGATTACCTTTGGAGCGTTCATCAAAGTAGTTGCTTCTTTGATGTGTGATATTCCTGTCCAAGAATGGATTAGGGTTAACTAACCTGTCCAAGAATGGGTTAGGGTTAACCCTAACCCGTCCAAGAATGGGTTAGGATTAACTAACCGCCTAAATTGAATTACAATGGATTAAAATGTGTCAGTGTGTGTTAAAGAATTAAAAACTAGAAACTAAGGAATGTCAAATTGTAAAATTTAAAGTGGGAGCGTTAAAGGTAGGGTAAGTGATTTGAAATTCATGGTGTAGTACCAGCCTGGTGCACTAGGGGGACTAGAGGCACTAGGAACCTGCTGCTCGATCCTGATTGGAGGAGAATTCACCCTCCACCTGGGGAACTTTTATTAGCTCCTCTGCTAACGTGGGGGAGGGGGAAACTCCATATATGGTTTCCACACCTTATAATAGAGCATTTTAACAGAAAAAAATATTTTTGGGTGATATCTGACAAAAGTGAAATCACTTCCCCTACCTTTAAGGTATAGTAAGCGATTGGATCCTAATTGGAGGAAGGTCCCTCTCATTCTGATTGGAGGAAAGGCTTTTCTCCCAAAGCCCCAAACTGAAACTAGCGTTTTATGACCCCAGGGGCTCACTGGGAACAGGGAGGAACTCCTTATATGGTCACCCTAACCCTACCACACTCTGTAGTAGGGAGGAAAAAATAAGAATATTTAAATTAAGTGAAATCACTTACTATATCTTTAATCCAGTGTTAACAGCCCATACCTATGTGTGTATCTTTTAGTTCCTTGTTGAATTTACTTTGGTGTGATATATACCGTAATTTCCGGACTATAAGCCGCTACTTTTTTCACATGCTTTGGACCCTGCGGCTTATACAACGTACAAAGGTGTGGCCAATCTATGGATTTTTACAGGTGTTTTTTTTTTTTTTTAACAGGGGTTTTCAGCAGGTGGTCCGGGGACCACCAGTGGTCCCTGAGAGGGTTCCAGGTGGTCCCCAAACTAAATGATGGAAAGTTAGTTAACCAGATGTAACTCTTTGAGAGCGTAAAAATGAAACCAAATGGACCCTTGCGGGTCCATTTGGTTTCAGTATTTTGCCCCAAATTTAGCTGGTGCGGCTTATATTCAGGTGCGGCTTATAGTCAAATAAATACACTCTGTATATATATATATATATATATATATATATAATATATATATATATATATATATACACACACACACCAGGCAACAGATATACCGTCATTTCTTATGTGTGTATTTGCAGACCCAGGTGGGGCGCTTCGCCCCTCAGTTCTCTGGTCTACCAGCAGCAGATGTATATACTGTATAGTATACAGGTGTATATACAGTGGTGTATTTATGTATTTGCAGACCCAGGTGGGGCGCTTCCCCCTCAGTTCTCTGGCTACCAGCAGCAGGTTTATATACAGTGGTGTATTTATGTATTTGCAGACCCAGGTGGGACGCTTCCCCCTCAGTTCTCTGGCTACAGCAGCAGGTGTATATACAGTGGTGTATTTATGTATTTGCAGACCCAGGTGGGGCGCTTCCCCCTCAGTTCTCTGGCTACCAGCAGCAGGTTTATATACAGTGGTGTATTTATGTATTTGCAGACCCAGGTGGGGCGCTTCGCCCCTCAGTTCTCTGGCTACCAGCAGCAGGACTCCCAGGAGCTGTTGGCCTTTCTGCTGGACGGTCTCCATGAAGACCTGAACCGTGTCAAGAAGAAGCCTTACCTGGCCCTACGAGACGCAGAGGGCCGTCCAGATGAGGTAAGCCTTACCTGGCCCTACGAGACGCAGAGGGCCGTCCAGATGAGGTAAGCCTTACCTGGCCCTACGAGACGCAGAGGGCCGTCCAGATGAGGTATGGGAAACAAGAAGAATACATGAGGAATATTATTGTGGAGGTTTAAGGCCTATTCAGAGATGGATTTCCGGTGCCCACCACGACCACCACGACCACCGTTTCCTACAATATGACGTCATATCACCGCAACCACCGCACCTCCCAGCCCTCCTCTCGGATTTTACTAACCACCGCACCGCGCGGTGGTTCCAGTACTCTAGTAGCACCGGTTGCTTGTTTTAACAGCTGCCAGCTGGTAAAAAAAAAAAGAAAAGAAAGAAAAGAAAACACACCACAGCACGACGGCCAGGATGAGAACGAAGGGATTCAATGATAGACACAATGACATAAATAGAATACGAAATAAACATAAAAGCAGCAGAATTTATTATAATTGAGGGAGGTAGGAAGTAGAGAGAAAAGCAGAGGGGAAAATAAACAACAATGGACGCGAGGAGAACAGGGGAGGGAGGGCGAGGTGCTGCTAGTGGTCTATGAAATGGCGGTGGTCGCGGTGCTCTGAGCGGTGCTCGCGGTGGCCACCGAAATTCCAGACTCTGAAAGAGCCTTTAGATGTTTGTGCCTTCTGATCATTCTGTCCTCCCAATACTTCTTTTGTATTTCATACATTGAGTGATTGGATTGTATTTTATTGTAGTGAAAATGTGTGACAGCCAAGATACATCACAAACATGAAGTATTACATGAAGATGGGACATGTGCTAAAGTTGCGAATGCAAAAGTAAACCGTTCACCAATTTACCAGGAATTCATTCCTCGTATTCCTCGTCAACTGCGATTTTCAGTGAATACTTTCTTATTTTTCCTTTTGTGTTTGTTGTATTCCAGATTGTAGCTAAAGAGGCTTGGACCAACCATCGCTTACGGAACGACTCCATCATAGTGGACATCTTCCACGGACTCTTCAAGTCCACCTTGGTCTGCCCAGAGTGCTCCAAGGTCTCTGTGACCTTCGACCCCTTCTGCTACCTCACCCTGCCTCTGCCCATGAAGAAAGACCGGACCATGGAGGTCTTCCTGGTCCGCTCAGACCCCCAGTCTAGACCCACACAGGTAGGAGGTCCTGGTCCGCTCAGACCCCCAGTCTAGACCCACACAGGTAGGAGGTCCTGGTCCGCTCAGACCCCCAGTCTAGACCCACACAGGTAGGAGGTCCTGGTCCGCTCAGACCCCCAGTCTAGACCCACACAGGTAGGAGGTCCTGGTCCGCTCAGACCCCCAGTCTAGACCCCAAGTCTAGACCCACTCAGACCCCCAGTCTAGACCCCAAGTCTAGACCCACTCAGACCCCCAGTCTAGACCCACTCAGACCCCCAGTCTAGACCCCCAGTCTAGACCCACTCAGACCCCCAGTCTAGACCCACTCAGACCCCCAGTCTAGACCCACTCAGACCCCCAGTCTAGACCCACTCAGACCCCCAGTCTAGACCCCCAGTCTAGACCCACTCAGACCCCCAGTCTAGACCCACTCAGACCCCCAGTCTAGACCCACTCAGACCCCCAGTCTAGACCCACTCAGACCCCCAGTCTAGACCCCCAGTCTAGACCCACTCAGACCCCCAGTCTAGACCCACTCAGACCCCCAGTCTAGACCCACTCAGACCCCCAGTCTAGACCCCCAGTCTAGACCCACTCAGACCCCCAGTCCAGACCCACTCAGACCCCCAGTCTAGACCCACTCAGACCCCCAGTCCAGACCCACTCAGACCCCCAGTCTAGACCCACTCAGACCCCCAGTCTAGACCCACTCAGACCCCCAGTCCAGACCCACTCAGACCCCCAGTCTAGACCCACTCAGACCCCCAGTCCAGACCCACTCAGACCCCCAGTCTAGACCCACTCAGACCCCCAGTCCAGACCCACTCAGACCCCCAGTCTAGACCCACTCAGACCCCCAGTCTAGACCCACTCAGACCCCCAGTCCAGACCCACTCAGATCCCCAGTCCAGACCCACTCAGACCCCCAGTCCAGACCCACTCAGACCCCCAGTCTAGACCCACTCAGACCCCCAGTCTAGACCCACTCAGACCCCCAGTCTAGACCCCCAGTCTAGACCCACTCAGACCCCCAGTCTTAACCCAGGTGAGGTGATGGTCTCATCGGTGTCTGTAGGACAAGCCTGTCTCGTGCGTGGCGTTACTTTTCTCAATAAATTCATTGATTATTCAACCAATTCATTGATTAAACGGATTGCAGCTATCTCCTTAATGGGGAATACCACCCATTTTTCAAAAAAATCCTGAGTGTACAAATATGAACCAAATGGACCCTAGTTATCATGTCGTCTCCGCTAGAGTAAAAACACACTCTTTTAACACTAAAGACCAGGTGAAAAAAACCTTCAACAACATCATCATCAAAGTGTCCTTCTACCACATAAGGGATATTGTCTGTGGCTTTTCCTCTGGCAGTCAGACACAGACACATTAATGCATGTCTTCATCACTAGCAGAACTGACTATTGCCACGCCCTCCTAACTAGTATTCCCAAAAAATAAATAGAACGGCTTCAATTAGTCCAAAATGCATACTGAATCGATTTTAAAGTCCTCCTACTACTTGTTTTTAAATTTATCCACGAAAATGCACCTGCTTACTTATTAAACGAGAATTCCAGCCCAAAAGTTCATTTTTTTATCTATATTTATTTCCAAAATGCAACTTTTTGCTATATATTGTGTCTCCACCAGTGTTAACTCACTACTGACATGGTGGAGACACAATATATAGCAAAAATTGCATTTTGGAGCGATGTATATAGGTGAACTTGCACAGATTGGCCCCATTATAAGCTTATTTTGGGGTAGGGGAAACAGCCATAAATGAGTGTTTTCACAAAATAACACCTGGACCACTTAAAAAAAACTTTTGGGCCGGAATTCTCCTTTAATGAACATGCTTCCTAGATATGTGCCTGGGCGAGCCTCTGATGCTCTGTACAGGACTATTAGAAATAGTTGACAACTACCGTATTTTCCGCACTATAAGGCGCACCGGATTATAAGGCGCACCTTTTAAAACTGATTTCATATATAAGGCGCACTGGATTATAAGGTGCAGTGAATAGAACCTACTACAGTTAACATAGAATAGAAGCTACTGCACTCAACCAATCCATATATAAGGCGCACTGGATTATAAGGCTCACTGTGGATTTTTGAGAAAATTAAAGGCTTTTAAGTGCGCCTTATAGTCCGGAAAATACGGTAATTGAATTATCAATGTAATTACCATTAATTGTTGCAGCCCTACGTGGCAACATGTAGCGTCAGCTACCACACCAAGATGAAACCACACACAGCTACCACACCAAGATGAAACCACACACAGCTACCACACCAAGATGAAACCACACACAGCTACCACACCAAGATGAAACCACTCACAGCTACCACACCAAGATGAAACCACACACAGCTACCACACCAAGATGAAACCACACACAGCTACCACACCAAGATGAAACCACACACAGCTACCACACCAAGATGAAACCACACACAGCTACCACACCAAGATGAAACCACACACAGCTACCACACCAAGATGAAACCACACACAGCTACCACACCAAGATGAAGCCACACGCAGCTACCACACTAAGATGAAACCACTCACAGCTACCACACCAAGATGAAACCACACACAGCTACCACACCAAGATGAAACCACACACAGCTACCACACCAAGATGAAACCACACACAGCTACCACACCAAGATGAAACCACACACAGCTACCACACCAAGATGAAACCACACACAGCTACCACACCAAGATGAAACCACACACAGCTACCACACCAAGATGAAACCACACACAGCTACCACACCAAGATGAAACCACACACAGCTACCACACCAAGATGAAACCACACACAGCTACCACACCAAGATGAAACCACACACAGCTACCACACCAAGATGAAGCCACACACAGCTACCACACCAAGATGAAACCACACACAGCTACCACACCAAGATGAAACCACACACAGCTACCACACCAAGATGAAACCACACACAGCTACCACACCAAGATGAAACCACACACAGCTACCACACCAAGATGAAACCACACACAGCTACCACACCAAGATGAAACCACACACAGCTACCACACCAAGATGAAGCCACACACAGCTACCACACCAAGATGAAACCACACACAGCTACCACACCAAGATGAAACCACACACAGCTACCACACCAAGATGAAGCCACACACAGCTACCACACCAAGATGAAACCACACACAGCTACCACACCAAGATGAAACCACACACAGCTACCACACCAAGATGAAACCACACACAGCTACCACACCAAGATGAAACCACACACAGCTACCACACCAAGATGAAACCACACACAGCTACCACACCAAGATGAAACCACACACAGCTACCACACCAAGATGAAACCACACACACATTATTACATCCACCTGCTGTTTCAGCAGAAAAAAATGAATTGGTCTTGAATTTTCAATTTCTGGCTGTACAATGGGCATATATATGAGTTTACATAATGCAAACATTAAATCAAGTATTTGAAGCATGGCTTTGCGTTTACCGTTGCTGTAGTTTGTATTTTAATGAAATGGTTCTCTTTCAGTACCGAGTGGTGGTCCCCAAGATGGGCACAGTGATGTATTTTAATGAAATGGTTGTCTTTCAGTACCGAGTGGTGGTCCCCAAGATGGGCACAGTGATGGACCTGTGTGCAGCTCTGTCTCGACTCTGTGGATTCGCTCCAGAGAACGTAAGCAACAGAACAGAACCCTCCTACGATAGCAGAATGAATCCAGGCTTGAAATGTAGAGGAATCATGTGATTTAACACTTTGTGTACGTTCTGCGTTTTGGTGTTTTAGCTGTTGAAAAATGGCAGATCTACAAGCTGATATATACATATCGCGCCACTTGGTGGCGCGATATGAGCTTGTAGTTCTGCTATTTTTGAAAAATTGTGAAAATGTGGTGCAAATCTTTGAATACATTATTTTGGAAGCAAACATTTTTAACTCAAATCTTTGCTTCTGGGGGATCCCTAGAACAACATGTTTTTAGATGAGGTTTTGCAGCTAAATAATAGATATTTCTGGGGGTCCTTCCTATGAAATATGTTAAGCATCACTGACACAGAAAGAGATTTTTCCAGAAAAACTATAACCTCGCACCAGGGACTAGAATTTAGTGTCACAAACTAGAATTTAGTGTCATGGACTAGAATCTAGTGTCAGAAACTGGAATCTAATTTCAGAAACTACAATCTACTGAGAGGAACTAGAATCTACCGTGGGGGACTAGAATCTAGCATAAGGAACTGGAATCTAGCATCGGAAACTAGAATCTAGCGCTGTGAACTAGAATCTAGCATCAAAAACTAGAATCTGATCTGGACACAATGGCTTAATTCCATTTTCATGATGTTTTCATAGATGGTGGTCGCTGATGTTTACAATCATCGCTTCCACAAGATCTACAGGCGGGACGACGGACTCAACCAGATCATGGAGAAAGACGACATATTTGTGTAAGTCTGTGAGGTCCAGTGGTCCCTGGGTGGTCCCTGGGTGGTCCCTGGGTCAGCTCAGTGTCCTTGGGCAAGGCACTAAACCCCACATGTGCTGGATGGTGCCTTGCATGGTTTCCTCTGCAATGAGTGTATGAATGTACTGTGAAATCACCTTGGATAGAAGGGTGTTGTCTGGGACCCCCTTGGTGGGGTCTGGGGGGTCCCCAGCAACAGTAGTTAACAGTAGCACTAGCATAGCATCGCAATCAATCCACCTTGTCCATTTATATGCTGGCTATTGGAAAAATGTCAATTATTTAAAATAAAATCTTGAATCCTTTTGCATGTTTGAACAAATCTTTTTCAGGATTCCTGGCGTAAAACATTTTGCGTCTGAAGCCAAATCCATATCAATATGAGTTTTCTTAACACAAACAAACGTTTGTGTTCAAGTTGTGGAGTAAATGTGGAGTAAACGTGTTGTTTTCTCTGTAGGTATGAAGTCTAGGAGGAGTAAGGGCCCTGATACACCTAGCACTGTTTTGATCAACATCAACAAGCAACGTCAACTATCAACGTTGACTTTTCACTTTTCTATACAAAATGATCAACTCCTGGTTGTTCAGAAAAGTCAGGTCAACATTTCAGAATCCTCCAATCACAGCCCTCCTTGGCGTCACCTGATCCTTTCTCCTAGACTCCCACAGACAAAAACAAGGATTTTGTGACCTTTATTCCACTAAATGAACATTTTGAGTTGGGTGGCAGTTGGGTGAAAATTAACATGTTAACGTGTTAGCGTGTTGTTAACGTGTTGTTAGCGTGTTGTTAACGTGTTGTTAGCGTGTTGTTAATGTGTTGTTAATGTGTTGTTAGCGTGTTGTTAACGTGTTGCTAATGTGTTGTTAGCGCGTTGTTAGCGTGTTGTTAGCGTGTTGCTAACGTGTTGCTAGCGTGTTGCTAACGTGTTGCTAATGTGTTGCTAACATGTTAACGTGTTGCTAACGTGTTGCTAACATGTTAACGTGTTGCTAGCGTGTTGTTAGCGTGTTGCTAACGTGTTGCTAATGTGTTGCTAACATGTTAACGTGTTGCTAACATGTTAACGTGTTGCTAGCGTGTTGTTAGCGCGTTGTTAGCGTGTTGCTAACGTGTTGTTAGCACGTTGTTAGCGTGTTGCTAATGTGTTGCTAACATGTTAACGTGTTGCTAACATGTTAACGTGTTGCTAACGTGTTGCTAACATGTTAACATGTTGCTAACGTGTTGTTAACTTGTTGCTAACGTGTTGTTAACTTGTTGCTAACGTGTTGCTAATGTGTTGCTAACGTGTTGCTAACGTGTTGCTAGCGTGTTGCTAACGTGTTGTTAACGTGTTGCTAGCGTGTTGCTAGCGTGTTGCTAACGTGTTGCTAGCGTGTTGCTAACATGTTGCTAACATGTTAACGTGTTGCTAACGTGTTGTTAGCGCGTTGTTAGCGTGTTGCTAACGTGTTGCTAACGTGTTGTTAACTTGTTGCTAACGTGTTGCTAACGCGTTGTTAGCGTGTTGCTAACGTGTTGTTAGCGCGTTGTTAGCGTGTTGCGAACGTGTTGTTAACGTGTTGCTAACGTGTTGCTAACATGTTGTTAGCGTGGTGCTAACATGTTGCTAACATGTTGTTAGCGTGTTGCTAACGTGTTGTTTTCTCTGTGCAAGTATGAAGTCCAGGAGGAGTAAATGATGACGTGTTGCTAACGTGTTGCTAGCGTGTTGCTAACGTGCTAATTCTCTGTACAGGTATGAAGTCCAGGAGGAGGACAGTGAGAAGATGAACCTTCCTGTGTACTTCAGGGAGCGTCATTCCAAGCACGGCGGGGGGTCCACGGGGGGGTCCACGGGCACCATGCTGTTTGGACAGCCTCTGCTCATCACTGTGCCCAGACACAACCTCATCGCTGAGGTTCTGTATGAGAAGATCCTGGAGAGGATCGGGTAGGTCCTTTGGTTACTGATGATCTGTATGAGAAGATCATGGAGAGGATCGGGTAGGTCCTTTGGTTACTGGAGAGGATCGGGTAGGTCCTTTGGTTACTGATGTTCTGTATGACAAGATCATGGAGAGGATCGGGTAGGTCCATTAGATCCTGGAGAGGATCGGGTAGGTCCTTTGGTTACTGATGTTCTGTATGACAAGATCATGGAGAGGATCGGGTAGGTCCATTAGATCCTGGAGAGGATCGGGTAGGTCCTTTGGTTACTGATGTTCTGTATGACAAGATCATGGAGAGGATCGGGTAGGTCCATTTGTTACTGATGATCTGTATGAGAAGATCCTGGAGAGGATCGGGTAGGTCCTTTGGTTACTGATGTTCTGTATGAGAAGATCCTGGAGAGGATCGGGTAGGTCCTTTAGTTACTAATGTTCTGTATGAGGTCCATTAGATTCTGGAGAGGATCAGGTAGGTCCATTAGATTCTGGAGAGGATCGGGTAGGTCCAATAAATTCTGGAGAGGATCGGGTAGGTCCATTAGATTCTGCTGCTCTTGTTGAAAATATCGCAGGCCTATTTCCAACTCCAGTTTGTCCCTATTCAGGTTGCATGAACAGCGCCAAAGCGCTCTGTTTCTGACCCCTCAATGTTGCAACTCTGACACTAGATTGCTCTAGGCTGCGAACGGCAGCGTGCCCAGAGTGGAAGAAGGGAATTATTTTACACATAATAATCAAACGTCTCTCTCTCTCTCGCTCTCGCTCTCGCTCTCGCTCTCGCTCTCTCTCTCTCTCTCTCTCGCTCTCGCTCTCGCTCTCGCTCTCGCTCTCGCTCTCTCTCGCTCTCTCTCTCTCTACTAAATACTAGCAGTTGGCTAATACGACTTTTCCACATTTATGTTTGCCTGGCTGGTTCAGGTCTCTCGGCAGGGACATGCAGAGAGTGTTGAGGGCAGTGCCTGTAATCCAATGAGAGGGCACTTCTAGCGAAATTGCATTCATGGTCTGAGAAAAGGCAATTGTTTACAGCCGTCGGTGTAAAAGAGGCTGGAGCACCCTTCGTGGTCTATGTGTGCACGTCCCTCGAATGGAGGACAGAGGCGGAGAGTACAGCAGGGGAGGCTGGAGACAGCACGGCTGTGGGTGGGTGTTTACCGTGACTTACACGCAAGAATCCGGCGTCCAACCAGAAGAGCCGTTAACATAACTGCAAAATACGGAGAAACCACTGAATGTTCAAAGACCGACTTTTTATGGTGTAATTGTTGTCAAGAACCCCCCAAAACACAAAAAATGAACAAAAACGCGTTTTAATGTCACAATACCTTTAAGTCTAATAATTTGATTTCTTAATTAAATGTCTTTTTGCCCACTATGTCTGGAGGGAATTATATCTTAGTCTTTGTATTTGTCATAATAACAAAAGAAAAACATCTAAAACTGCACTAATACTTTGGTCTGGTTCCAGTGAGCCCAGACAGATTCATGTTATGTTGTGTTGTGTGTTCTGTGTCCAGGCGCTATGTGAAGCCGTCCCAGACCTCTGGTTCATGTTAGTTTGTGTTCTGTATGTTCCAGGCGCTATGTGAAGCCGTCCCAGACCTCCTGGTTCATGTTATGTTGTGTGTGTTGTGTCCCAGACCTCCTGGTTCATGTTATGTTGTGTTCTGTGTTCCAGGCGCTATGTGAAGCCGTCCCAGACCTCCTGGTTCATGTTATGTTGTGTGTTCTGTGTTCCAGGCGCTATGTGAAGCCGTCCCAGAGCTCCTGGTTCATGTTATGTTGTGTGTGTTGTGTCCCAGAGCTCTGGTTCATGTTATGTTGTGTTCTGTGTTCCAGACGCTATGTGAAGCCGTCCCAGACCTCCTGGTTCATGTTATGTTGTGTTCTGTGTGTTCTGTGTTCCAGGCGCTATGTGAAGCCGTCCCAGAGCTCCTGGTTCATGTTATGTTGTGTTCTGTGTGTTCCAGACGCTATGTGAAGCCGTCCCAGACCTCCTGGTTCATGTTATGTTGTGTTCTGTGTCCAGGCGCTATGTGAAGCCGTCCCAGACCTCCTGGTTCATGTTATGTTGTGTTCTGTGTTCCAGACGCTATGTGAAGCCGTCTCAGACCTCCTGGTTCATGTTATGTTGTGTTCTGTGTTCCAGACGCTATGTGAAGCCGTCCCAGACCTCCTGGTTCATGTTATGTTGTGTTCTGTGTCCAGGCGCTATGTGAAGCCGTCCCAGACCTCCTGGTTCATGTTATGTTGTGTTCTGTGTGTTCCAGACGCTATGTGAAGCCGTCCCAGACCTCCTGGTTCATGTTATGTTGTGTTCTGTGTTCCAGGCGCTATGTGAAGCCGTCCCAGAGCTCCTGCAGTGAGAGCAGAGCCTCGGCTACAGCCACCTCCACCTCCACCTCCACCTCCATCCAGCCAGCAGAATGTTCCTCCTCTTCCTCCACTCCTTTATCAGACGGAGCTTCATGCAGCGCCAGCTCCAGCAACGGCAGCAACCACTCAGGGACCTGCAACGGACCCAACGGACCCAACGGGCTCTGTGAGGGTAAGAGACCACCTAGAGACCACTCAGGGACCTACAACGGACCCAACGGGCTCTGTGAGGGTAAGAGACCACCTAGAGACCACTCAGGGACCTGCAACGGCCCCAACGGACCCAACGGGCTCTGTGAGGGTAAGAGACCACTCAGGGACCTGCAACGGGCTCTGTGAGGGTAAGAGACCACCTAGAGACCACTCAGGGACCTGGAACAGGCTCTGTGAGGGTGAGAGACCACTAGGGTCCACTCAGGGACCTGCAACGGACCCAACGGGCTCTGTGAGGGTAAGAGACCACCTAGGGTCCACTCAGGGACCACCTGCAGCGGACCCAACGGGCTCTGTGAGGGTAAGAGACCACCTAGAGACCACTCAGGGACCTGCAACAGACCCAACGGGCTCTGTGAGGGTAAGAGACCACCTAGAGACCACTCAGGGACCTGCAACAGACCCAACGGGCCCAACGGGCTCTGTGAGGGTAAGAGACCACTTGCAACAGACCCAACGGGCTCTGTGAGGGTAAGAGACTACTAGGGTCCACTCAGAACCACCTGCAACGGACCCAACGGGCTCTGTGAGGGTAAGAGTCCACCTAGAGACCACTCAGGGACCTGCAACAGACCCAACAGACCCAATGGGCTCTGTGAGGGTAAGAGACCACCTAGAGACCACTCAGGGACCTGCAACAGACCCAACGGGCTCTGTGAGGGTAAGAGACCACCTAGAGACCACTCAGGGACCTGCAACGGACCCAACGGGCTCTGTGAGGGTGAGAGACCACCTAGAGACCACTCAGGGACCTGCAACGGACCCAACGGGCTCTGTGAGGGTAAGAGACCACTAGGGTCCACTCACGGCCCCAACGGGCCCAACGGGCTCTGTGAGGGTAAGAGACCACCTAGAGACCACTCAGGGACCTGCAACAGACCCAACGTTAGGTTCTGAGAGTCTTATCAAAGAGAGTCTATCAACTGGAGGGAACTTACAGTTTATTAACTTCCCTGGAAGTTGCCAAACTTCCTCCTGAAGTTGTCATTTTTCAGCCAATTGCGGCGCTGTGCTCCTGGAAAATGTATACGGAAATATTTTATTTCTCCCGTTGTAATAAAGGTTTAAAAGATAGAATCGTGCTTAACATGAACTATTGAATTGAGATGAGATTGAAGGATTAAAAAGGTGTAAATGTTACCGCTGCGTGCAGGTGAGGAGGAGGCCATGGACCACCAGGTGAGCCCGGAGCCAGAGAACGGCCAGTCGGAGGACGAGGACCAGGAGGAGGAGACGGAGAACGGACCCAAGACCAAGACCAAGCTCTGCTCCTCCTCTAGAGCCAAGCCCTGCTCCACTCAGCCCAGACTCTTCAGCTTCAGCATGGTCAACTCCTACGGAACGGCAAACATCAGCCCTCTGCCCTGCGACGGAAACCTTCTGAAACTCAACCGTAAGTTAACAGAAACCTTCTGAAACTCAACCGTAAGTTAACGGAAACCTTCTGAAACTCAACCGTAGGTTATCGTTTCATCTCTGAATTCCAGCTGTGTGCTGACTACTAGGGCTGCAGCCAACCATTATTTTCATAATTGATTCATCTGCCGATTATTTAACTGTGAACCCTAGCGGGTCCATTTGGTTCCATTTCTACACTCTCCTAAAAGAAAAATCATCAACATGGTGAAACACAACTTGATGATGTTGTGAAGTTGTGTTTCACCATCTTAATTTTTTTTTTCAGACCTCCATTTCTAGAAAACAGTGTTTTTTTTTTTTATCATGTCCACCCAACCTCTCTAAGGCATATTAACTAATGACGGTAAAATGTTGTTAATCTGGTGGGAAAGTGGAGATATTTTTACTAAATGCAGTTTTTATGACGCTATTTGAGATCTTGACCATTCTGCTTATTTTTACCTCCTCAGTTGTACATCTGAGTCTTAAAAATGATATACTCACTACTAGGAACAACGACCATTTAGTGTTACATGTTTATTAATACTCACTACTAGGAACAACAACCATTTAGTGCTACATGTTTATTAATACTCACTACTAGGAACAACAACCATTTAGTGTTACAATAATACTCACTACTAGGAACAACAACCATTTAGTGATACATGTTTATTAATACTCACTACTAGGAACAACAAGCATTTAGTGCTACATGTTTATTAATACTCACTACTAGGAACAACAAGCATTTAGTGCTACATGTTTATTAATACTCACTACTAGGAACAACAACCATTTAGTGTTACATGTTTATTAATACTCACTACTAGGAACAACAACCATTTAGTGTTACATGTTTATTAATACTCACTACTAGGAACAACAAGCATTTAGTGATACATGTTTATTCTATGTTCCATTCAGTGCAGATTATGTTGACACTTTTCAAAAAGGGAGAACCAGTATTCAGTATTTAGCAGTATGTCACTCTGTAAATGCATTGTTTTTGCATTTACATTAACATAAATTCTGTCCACATAAATCTCTGTGTTCTCGTACCATATAGGAAACAACTTGTGTTTATTCATATAATGTATTGTTTTATTCTGCAGCACATTCCACAGTGGCGATCGACTGGGACTCAGACACCAAGAAACTCTGCTATGATGACCAGGAGGCAGAGGTCAGTGAAAAAGATAACATTTTAACCCTAATCCAGATGATGTTAGGTGTAATCCTAACTCAGATGATGTAATGCTTTGTGTCTTCAGGCGTATGAGAAACACGACAGCATGCTCCAACCCCAGAAGAAGAAAGCTACGGTGGCTCTGAGAGAATGCATCGAACTCTTTACCACCATGGAGACACTGGGAGAACATGATCCCTGGTACGGGTCTAGAGTCTGTTACAGAACCATTCAGGGTCTGGTACGAGACTAGAGTCTGATACGGAACCATTCATGGTCTGGTACGAGACTAGAGTCTGATACGGAACCATTCATGGTCTGGTACGAGACTAGAGTCTGATACGGAACCATTCATGGTCTGGTACGAGACTAGAGTCTGATACGGAACCATTCATGGTCTGGTACGAGACTAGAGTCTGATACGGAACCATTCATGGTCTGGTACGAGACTAGAGTCTGATACGGAACCATTCATGGTCTGGTACGAGACTAGAGTCTGATACGGAACCATTCATGGTCTGGTACGAGACTAGAGTCTGATACGGAACCATTCAGGGTCTGGTACAAGACTAGAGTCTGATACGGAACCATTCATGGTCTGGTACGAGACTAGAGTCTGATACAGAACCATTCATGGTCTGGTACGAGACTAGAGTCTGATACAGAACCATTCATGGTCTGGTACGGTCAACTATATGAGACTAGAGTCTACAGAACCATTCATGGTCTGGTACGAGACTAGAGTCTATTACAGAACCATTCAGGGTCTGGTATGGGTCAACTATATGAGACTAGAGTCTACAGAACCATTCATGGTCTGGTACGGGTCAACTATATGAGACTAGAGTCTACAGAACCATTCATGGTCTGGTACGGTCAACTATATGAGACTAGAGTCTACAGAACCATTCATGGTCTGGTACGGGTCAACTATATGACCCAGTGTTGTTTTTATCGACTAAGACTAAAGACTAAGTCGACTAAGGTTTTTGATAATTAGTCGACTAAGACTAGACTAACAAAAATGAATTTCAAAAGACTAAATTGGACTAAAAGACTAAATGTGTGTTTTCAAAAGACTAATAGGCATTTTATTTTATTTTTTTATTTATAAGTATGGTAACATATCTGCAGTATACATTGCATACCCTTTCAGGAAAGGAGCTTATTCCTATTCCAGTAATTTAAACAAATAAAACGAGACATGATTCATACTAAAAACTATAAATCTGTATAACATACCGTATATAAACCTACAATGTATTTGTATGTAAGACTAAACTACCAAGACTAAGACTAGACTAAATTACATTTCGTCGACTAAGACTAAATATGTCTAAGACTAAGACTAATTAAAAATATTCTAGAAAGAAAGAAAGAAAAAAAAAAAGAAAGAAAGAAAACACTGTATGACCTAAAGTCTGTTACAGAACCATTCATGGTCTGGCCAGCTATGGGGTTTTCACTGTAATGGCAATAATTATCACATCAATAAATCCTACTACCATGTTGTTCACACAGGTATTGTCCAACCTGTAAGAAACACCAACAGGCCACCAAGAAGTTTGACCTGTGGTCTCTGCCTCGCATTCTGGTGGTTCACCTAAAACGATTCTCCTACAACCGATGCTGGAGGGACAAACTGGACACAGTGGTGGACTTCCCTGTGAGGTAGGATAAACAGACACAGTGGTGGACTTCCCTGTGAGGTAGGATAAACAGACACAGTGGTGGACTTCCCTGTGAGGTAGGATAAACAGACACAGTGGTGGATTTCCCTGTGAGGTAGGATAAACAGACACAGTGGTGGATTTCCCTGTCAGTAGGATAAACAGACACAGTGGTGGATTTCCCTGTGAGGTAGGATAAACAGACACAGTGGTGGACTTCCCTGTGAGGTAGGATAAACAGACACAGTGGTGGATTTCCCTGTGAGGTAGGATAAACAGACACAGTGGTGGATTTCCCTGTCAGTAGGATAAACAGACACAGTGGTGGATTTCCCTGTCAGTAGGATAAACAGACACAGTGGTGGATTTCCCTGTGAGGTAGGATAAACAGACACAGTGGTGGATTTCCCTGTGAGGTAGGATAAACACAGTGGTGGATTTCCCTGTCAGTAGGATAAACAGACACAGTGGTGGATTTCCCTGCGAGGTAAGGGGTTCATCTGTAAAGAACAGTGGTTTTCAACCTTTTTGATCCCAGGGACCACTATTTATTCAGCATTTGAGCCACGGACCACCATTTGAAGACACTTCAGCCCACAGACCCCAAAACTAAAGATTTTTTTGGAAACAAAACGGGCAAAAACGGGCTAATTCACATGATGAATATTTTAACTCTTGAGAGTGTAAAAATGAAACCAAATGGACCCGCCAGGGTCCATTTGGTTTCATTTTTCCGTTCTCAAGAGTTACATCTGGTTGACCAACTTAGCTGGGGACCACCTGGAACCCTCTCAGGGACCACTGGTTGAAAACCCCTGGTAAAGAACGTTCCATAACACAAAGACATGAGGAGACAGAGCACATTGCTGCTTCACTGTCTAACTAGTTGGACTAGTGTCTGTTCTACGTAGGAAGGCCACTAGGGGGCGCCACAGCACTCACTGCAGCACTTCAACTTTATTTATTTAAAGACCCTGAAAGGCTGATAGTTTGCAGCATCAGGGAGACACAAAAACAAGTAAAAAAACACCAAACAAAACAGACATGACGTAATTATGTCATACATTATGTATTGTATACCATATGTAGAGTACAACCATATACACATGTGTACCATAATAAGAGTACAACCATATACACATGTGTACCATAATAAGAGTACAAGTACAACCATATACACATGTGTACCATAATAAGAGTACAACCATATACACATGTGTACCATAATAAGAGTACAAGTACAACCATATACACATGAGCTTAAAGCGCTGAGGGAGAAAGTGCATGTACACAGGCAGAGTAAATGGTTTTAGTTGCAGGAATGGCACCGTTCAAGTTCAAATGACCCACAAGCCCTCCAACGCATGGTATGATGCACAGTGAGTTTGAAGATCAGCTACTTAAGGAATCGATTAAATAAGAAAAAGTTAGTACATTGAATAAATACAATAAAAAAGTTCCATAGGCCTGACTAAACTAAGACCTGCCCTTAGCAGCATTTAATGTGCCAATAGAAAGGAGCACAAATGAAAATGTCTACCTGTTTTAGTGGTCAGAGCTAATAGACAGCTTTGTTGAGATCATGTCTGGTATAATTTTACAGGGATATTTCTCAGAAGGATGAATAAAAAGCAAGTTCAGAGCTCTGGTCACACCTTTTCAATGTGATGCCAGATTTATGTTTGCTGAACAACTCATACAAGGATGCATGTTTGCTGAACAACTCATACAAGGATGTATGTTTGCAGAGGTCTAGTTTCCTCATGTGTTTTGTAATGGAGATGTTGCTCCAGGGAAACGCTGTGTACCTTTCTGCTGTTGTGCAACCTTACCTAACCCACCTAGAGAGGAACAAGGAAACGGAACACACTGAGTTCCTTTTACAGAAAGCAGAGTCATGCTTACTCTTACCAGAGACAAAGACTCATCTGTCCTTCACTAAACCTTCTCCTTTAAAACCAACATTCCTGTTTTTAAACAACCTGACTCTTATTTTCATAGAGACCAGTACGGCATCCTGTCTGTCGCGTAGGAGTAGGATAACATTTTACTTGGCAGATTTGTTGTAGAAATTTGGTAGGTGATGCAAACTCAATGAACTAACCTGGTGGCCAGTCAAGTTGTTTTAGCAATGCCCCAGGGCTTAAACCAGTTACATTTGTTTTGAAAACTGTTAGTCGTGGTCATGGCTTGTTTCTCTTTTGTTGTCATTTCCAAATAAGTCATGTAGAATGTGGTCAGTTGAAATTGTTCGGAATTTGCCATTGATCCAGAGATCTTGTGTTCAAAATGTCATCGTACCTAAATTTGAGCCTTTTTACTATTGTTTAAGATGAAGAATAGATATTTATTTAGTCTCCCAAGGGAGGAATTGGTTCTGGGCACAGAGAGACATTGGCATTATACAAAAATACAAGTAAAAAAATGTCAGAGGAAATACAAACATACAGGGGGGGTTTGGGCTATGCTAAGCTTGTTGAGTGATCATGACCCTAGGCCAATAAAAAACAAAGTCCTATAGCGACATATACATGCTATATGCCGTCTGAAAGAACACACTTGCTGCTTTCACAAGAAAAAAAATGCATTTATACCACCTATCGTTCAGGACTTATAGAGACATGAGCAGTCTTGTAAAATACATTGTAAAGAGACATTGACAGACAAATATATACAGGTCCTTTCCAAAAAATTAGAATATCAACGAAAAGTTGGTTTATTTCCACAATTCCATTTAAAATCCCGAACTTTCATTAATTATAGATCCAGTGCTCATATTGTAAATGATTTCAAGTATTTATTTGTTTATTTTTACACAATTTTGGCTTCCAGCTCATAAAACCCACCAAATCAGGATTTCAAAAAATTAGAATATTTTATGAGACAACTAAAAAAAAAATGTGTTTTAAACAAGAAATGTTGACTATCTGAAAGTATATTAATTTATGCAGTTAATACTTGGTCTGGGCTACTTTAGAACAAATTATTTCTTTAATGGGGCGTGGCATGGAGGTGATCAACCTGTGGCACTGTTGAGGTGTTATGGAAGCCCAGTTTTGCTTCAATAACAGCCATAAATGAATTTGTATTTTTCAGTCTTATGTCTCACACCTTCCTCTTGACAATACAACCCAGATTCTCTGTTGGGTTAAAGTCAGGACAGTTTGCAGGTCAGTTAAGTGCAGTAATACCATGGTCGGTACAGCAGCTACTAGTAGTTTTAGCTCTGTAGGCAGGTGCCAAATCGAGCTGGAAAGGAAAATTAGCATCTCCATGAAGCTTGTCAGCATACCGAAGCATAGGGTACTCTAAAAGATGGCTGTGTTGCAACCACTCGTGAGTTTTCACTGTCAGTGGATTAACACCAGTCAATAACATGGCTTGGAGACTGGACATGGCAAAACACATGATTTAGGCCATGTTATCGGCTGGAAACTTCAACACAGCCATCTTTTTAGAGTACTTTGTGCTTCGGTATGTTGACAAGCTTGATGGGGATGCTAATTTTCCTTTCCAGCTCGATTTGGCACCTGCCCACAGAGCTAAAACTACTAGTAGCTGCTGTACTGACCATGGTATTACTGCGCTTAACTGACCTGCCAACTGTCCTGACCTTAACCCAACAGAGAATCTGGGTTGTATTGTCAAGAGGAAGGTTTGAGACATAAGACTGAACAATACAAATTCATTTATGGCTGTTATTGAAGCAAAACTGGGCTTCCATAACACCTCAACAGTGCCACAGGTTGATCACCTCCATGCCCCGCCCCATTAATGAAATAATTAGCCCAGACCAAGTATTAACTGCATACATTCATATACTTTTCAGATAGTCAACATTTCTTGTTTAAAACACATTTTTTTTTAGTTGGTTCATAAAATATTCTAATTTTTTGAAATCCTGATTTGGTGGGTTTTATGAGCTGGAAGCCAAAATTGTGTAAAAATAAACAAATAAATACTTGAAATCATTTACAATATGAGCACTGGATCTATAATTAATGAAAGTTCGGGATTTTGAATGGAATTGTGGAAATAAACCAACTTTTCGTTGATATTCTAATTTTTTGGAAAGGACCTGTATATGAACCAAATGAAGATATTGTACATGCTATACACCGATTTACAGCCCTATTTGTCCACTTTTAGGGGGGAAAAATAACATTCATCCCATCTTCTGTTCGTCTGTAATTGCCAATTAACCGTTTGCCACATTGCGACGGGCAATTCCTGCAAAACGTATATACATGGATTCAGCAGGGAAATTGTTAAACTTGATAGACAGGTTGCCAAACCAGGTTGTGATAGCATGAAGAACAATGGATTATATAGATGCCCTATAAAAACCCTGTTTACTTCATTTCTAACCATATGAGCTTGTAGAACTGCTATTTATGAAATCCATATTTCAGAGGCGGGGCGGGGTCATATACAGATGATTTTAGGGGTCCTTGACATATTAATTACCACTAACATAATGAGGTTTTTCAGAAAACTGACTATTTAGATCATACCTGTTGAATCCGTTTTCAGGTCAAAATGGATTTAAGACAATTTATTACTCTTTGGTTGTTTTGCGTTGCTTCTAGGTTAATTCCATGTTTACATTTTTTTTTCTTTCTCAGGGATCTGAGCATGTCTGAGTTTGTGTGTGATCCTAAGGCTGGACCCTATGTCTATGACCTGATAGCTGTGTCCAACCACTATGGAGGCATGGGAGGAGGACACTGTGAGTCACATTTATTTAATTACACCTGTAACTTAGTATTTATCTTTAATTACACCTGTAAACTTAGTATTTATCTTTAATTATACCTGCCAGCCTTCTGCTCCAGTAAAACACACTGTCATCATTTTTACATTCACGTCCGTACACAGCAGTTAGTTTATTTTACTTAGTAAAATAAACCCAGTTTATGGCCATATATAATTGTGTTTTCTTTATCAAGAAAATACCTTGAGTTCAATATGTTAGCTTTATTGTACTGTATGTGTTTATCTCTAGTAATATGACACTGGTCAGTAGAGTCGCCAGTCTGACGCCGTTTCCAAGGAAATGGGTTTCATTTCAAATTGGCACAGTTCCCGTCCCTGTGCCGTTATTCACTGGACTCAACAGACACATTATGCCTTATGAAGAACTAGAAGATATATTTGATAGATATATTTGATCATTTATGATGAAACCATGTCTTCAGTGTGATTTGGAGTCTGTAATCATGGGCTGTAATACTTTCTCCTCCACTAACAGACACAGCTTATGGCAAAAACAAATTGGATGCAAAGTGGCATTACTTTGATGATAGCAGTGTTTCGTCTGCTGCAGAGGACCAGATCGTGGTGAGTGTGTAACCCTTTCAGTTCTGTACTTTAAACAACCACAGATAAAGCATCTAATTCCTGCTGCTGCTTCGATGAGGAGACTGTTGTCCTGTTTGGCATCAGGTGACATCATGTGTGTGTAATCTCATCGTCTCGTCTTTCCCTTGGCAGACTAAAGCAGCCTACGTACTGTTTTACCAGCGCAGAGACGCAGACGGAGACGTCCCGAACAAACCGCAGCCCTCTGCCTCTTTAGGAGGAGCTCCTGAAGTAGCCGACGATCACATGGACACCAACTGAAAAAAAACAACAACAAAACAAAAAAAGGACACGCACTGAAACTATTATGGCAAATGGAGACATTTTGATGCACACACCAAGCTACTTCAGTGACTGGAGACTCAGCAGAGTCCAATATTAACCCTCCTTGTGTTTTTTGATTTGTCTCGCATCTCATCCATAGAGCCAAAAGCCTTGACAGAAGAGAGACTTTGGTCCTGGAGCGGAGCGGTTGGCCTGCTGAATTAGAGACATAGTTTACTAGTCTGACTATAGATCCTCTCACTGGACCAACAGAATGTTAGAAGTGCCCTCAAATCTATAGATAAGAGAAACGTTTTCTGTTTTCCCACACAGGAATATTTAGAAATGCAAATGAAAAAGAAGAAAAAAAGAAAAGCCAAATGCACATCCTGTTTCAACCAAAGCGTTCCAAGTTGTACATGATAAAACAATGTACCAGATATTCTGACAACGGGGAACACTATCATCTTTCTGCAGCACACGGATACGCTGGATCCATTATCAATAGTTTACTGTTTGATCTGCTAGAGACTGGCTTGTTCCTGCCTGCACAGTGTGTTGAATTTAAACCCAACAACAAAATAAATGTCTAATTCACAAGGTTTTTCCTCATCTGGGCCATGCCTTTAGATGTGAGATGCCTGGAGCCTGTTTTGTAGCTCCTGTGCGTTTCGTTCACACAGAGCAAATGTTTTTGATTCAATCTGAAGTTAATGTAAAGACAATGTAAAGATGCAGTATCAAGCATTTTGCTTGTATGCCCAAAGTTATGCAAATCAGGCAAATTGACGATTGTTTTTGCTGTCTGTGGAAAGCTTCAGATCTCCAGTGCAACAGAGCGACGCAGTTGAAGCAACAGGGTTTATTTTAGCGTATCCGGATGTGAATCACCTTCAGGCTTGCTCTGTTCTGTTCTCCCATGGCTGATCTGTCCTGATAAACTTTTAATTTCATTTTTCATTGTTACACAATGCAAACGCGGCCTTTTATTTCTGCAACCTGATTAAAGGAGAGAAAAAAAATATGAGTCACTTTGAACTTTCCAATAATTCATTCTCTGATTCTGGTCTAACTAGAAATAATGACAAGGATGAAATAATGACAAGGATGTTTTCTGCCTTAGCGTCTGGTCCTAGATCTGTCTGCTGCAGTTCCAGGTCTGGTCTGCCATGCTGCAGTTCTAGATCTTTTAATGTGTTTTTGTTTTTTTAAAACATTTTGATTGATGGCTGCCCCCCCCCCCCCCCCCCCCCAGCTCTGTGCTGATATGGCTGTTATTTGGCTGTTATTTGATATCTTCAAAGCACACATGAGTGAAGAAAAATAAACCAGTATAAAAGTGGTGCTTAATTTATGAAACTTGAATTAGCTGCTGATCACGATAAAGCAATCTAAATGTTATCAGACTTGGTGCAGGACAGTGATGTATCACAGCACAGTGATATATCACAGCGCTGATGCAGGACAGTGATATATTGTGGGTTTCAAACAGCGTTTCAGATGTTTGAACTCTCGTTTCCCTTCCAGTGGATTTAGTAAAACCTGTCAGCTGTTGAATGAAAAACATTCTTCCGTAGTTGTGGGAGAAATCAAGGCGTGTCTAGAAAATCCCTTTATTGACAGGTTCCTCATCTAAGCAGTTCATCTGGAACAACTTCTAATTAATGTTGGG
This sequence comes from Benthosema pterotum, assembly GCA_039105355.1. Taxonomy (NCBI): domain Eukaryota; kingdom Metazoa; phylum Chordata; class Actinopteri; order Myctophiformes; family Myctophidae; genus Benthosema; species Benthosema pterotum. The sequence goes on along the minus strand of CM076971.1, from coordinate 412,565 downwards.
GTTGAATGAATTGGAATCAACATCCAGTAACTATTCTCCATCAGATAGGCTTGCTCTGTGGCATTAGTTCTGTGCTTTGATCTCCATGTGACACGACAGCATGTTAATGTCAACGGGACTCAAAGTGTCCTTTCTGACATCAGTACATATAAATAATCATATTTATGCCAATGAATAGAAAAGCTTTACATATCTGTAAACCCATCACAAGAACAACTCCGATTCCACGTAAATCAATTTGCTGAATAGATGTAAATAATCAACTATTTCAAATAGCTATATTAATTGTGTCCTAATATTCATATTGCCAATATCTACAATATTTGTTTTTAATTGAGAAATATTTGGATTGAAAATACAATAAAGACTTGGGAGCCTGAATGAGATGCTTTGTTTTGGAGTCCAACGTGGTGTTAAAAGGATCATTACCGTCGGCGTAGGTTTTAGTGTGTTCTTGGAGAGCATGTTGTGGATTTCCTCTTGTACAATAATTACCAAATGGACCTGAAATCCTTGTTGCAAATCTTTTAAACATGCAACCCCTGATGTCGAGGATTTGTGGTTGCACTTGTGTTCTGCAATAGGAGGAAGAAAATACCTCTTGTTTGTACTGGACAGTTACCGATTACACTTAGGATATACAACTAAAATATTATCCTGACACATTATATTATCCTGACACATTACAATCCACTATATAAGATGACACTTAACATTGAATGTCAAATAGTCTAGTCTCTCTGATTATAATATGACCCTCTTATAAAAAAACATTCAGGTTAATAGAATTCAGTTTTGGGAGGGTTGGGGTCATGTTAATATTTTGATTTAGCTGCTAAAGACAATGAGCGTAAAGAGACTGAATAATGACCTGCATCTTAGGAAAAACAAAACAACATTTTATTGAACCACAACACTGTGCTTTACAGGAACAAAACGCTCCAGGGAAGTTCAGACGTTTACATTTCATCAGTTATCCCTCTCAATAATGATTTAAAAGGATTCCTTCATGTAGTAAAGGTTCAGAACACAGAAACATTTAGCACAAGGAAAGCACAGCTGGTTGTTAAAAGCTCATCATGGCAGAAACAGCTGAGGGACAACAGGAAGGCTCGGCCCTGAGTAAAGACAGAGTTACGTTGTCTCAAACTCCATTCACTTCATGGGATCAGTCCAATGGCGACTCTATCATCAAGTTGTGTTTCACCACCATGTGAATGATTTTTTCTTTTTAGAACTTTTTTTCTGAGAGTGTACAAATGGACCCTAGCTGGTCCATTTGGTTCACATTTGTACACTCAGGAAAAAAATTGAGATTTTCTCTTCTCCCCCATAGAGCTCAGTTTTCTGACCCCTCAATGTCGTAACATTTCGGTCGGTCCGAGTTAGTTATCATTTGGGCCGAGCGTTCATGTGTTCCTCGGACGTTTAGGACGTTTAGGAAGGTTTCTAGTTGGCCAGGTTGAGGAGCTTCTTGATGTTTAGGAAGGTTTCTAGTTGGCCAGGTTGAGGAGCTTCTTGATGTCTGCCTCCAGGTTGTTTAGGAGGTTGTTTAGGACGTTTAGGAAGGTTTCTAGTTGGCCAGGTTGAGGAGCTTCTTGATGTCTGCCTCCAGGTTGTTTAGGAGGTTGTTTAGGACGTTTAGGAAGGTTTCTAGTTGGCCAGGTTGAGGAGCTTCTTGATGTCTGCCTCCAGGTTGCAGGTCAGGAAGTGTCTGCTGTAGCGTTTGAAGGGAACTCCATCCTGACCCACCAGGAACTTCTCAAAGTTCCAGGACACGTCGTAGCGGCGCACAGGGCTCCACAGGATCAGCTTGGGGTCGTCCATCAGGGCCATGGGGTCGTCGCTGGGGGTGGGCAGCCTCTCCTTCAGGAAGACGAACAGAGGATGGGAATCTTTCCCGTTCACTTCCACCTTCTGGAGGAGCTGGAACCTGGGCTCAAAGCCGTTTCCTGGACGGACGTGTTTCAGGGACTGGAGGATCTCTTCGTTCTTACAGTTCTCCTGTTAAAAAAAAAAAACATTGAAACCTCACACATGACTTCCAGGGGCGGATGTAACATGTCCCATTTGGGGGGGGGCAAGAGAACATGCGATGGAGCCGCTCCCATACCATTTTCAGTTACAGGACTTTTATTAGTCAAGTAAAGCATCATTTATAACATCAGTTGTTGTTGAAGTTGCAACAGACAGTCAGGGCATTTAGGAGGGCATTACTCCCCCCCCCCCCCCCATGCCTATGCCTAGATCCGCCCCTGATGACTTCACATTTAAAGCTGTGGTCAGAGATGTAGAATAGATTAGGTGGTAATCTGTTAAATTAATAAATGTATAGTATGACTATGATATAATCTGACTCAATCAGATTATGTTACATCACAAGTGTGATCTTTTATTATCATGTAGAGAAAAGGGACACACACACACACACACACACACACACACACACACACACACACACACACACACACACACACACACACAGGTCCAGCCTGCCACCTGCTATGGTGAATAGTGGTTCAGTAACAGGATAGGTTAGTCTGGGGAGCAGGTAACTGTCTGTCTGTCTGTCTGTCTGTCTGTCTGTCTGTCTGTCTGTCTGTCTGTCTGCCTGCCTGTCTGTCTGTCTGTCTGTCTGTCTGTCTGCCTGCCTGTCTGTCTGTCTGTCTGTCTGTCTGTCTGTCTGTCTGTCTGTCTGTCTGCCTGCCTGTGTGTCTTTCTTTCTGTCTGTCTGTCTGTCTGTCTGTCTGTCTGTCTGTCTGTCTGTCTGTCTGTCTGTCTGTCTGTCTGTCTGTCTGTCTGTCTGTCTGCCTGCCTGCCTGGTCTGCCTGCCTGTGTGTCTGTCTGCCTGTCTGCCTGCCTGTCTGTCTGCCTGCCTGGTCTGCCTGCCTGTGTGTCTGTCTGCCTGTCTGTCTGCCTGCCTGTCTGCCTGCCTGCCTGTATGCCTGCCTGCCTGTCTTTCTGCCTGCCTGTCTTTCTGCCTGCCTGTCTTTCTGTCTGCCTGCCTGCCTGTCTTTCTGCCTGCCTGTCTTTCTGCCTGCCTGTCTTTCTGTCTGCCTGTCTTTCTGCCTGCCTGTCTTTCTGTCTGCCTGCCTGCCTGTCTGTCAGTCTGGACAACCTCGTTTTTTAAGAAAAATCTAAAGTAGGTAACATGAATATAACATGAATATAACATGAATATAACATCAATAACATCATGGTCAAACACTCGACAGCAACATTTACTAAATTCCTACAAAACCTGTTTGTCCAGTGACTGCAGTCAATGAGTGAATGAGATTAAAATCTGATATTAATGTATTTCACTTCAGTTTACATAAGTTTACATCAGGCGTCCCCATTTACACATCCATTTACACATACCAGAGATAATAAGCCAAAGACTCACATGATAGTTTTAATGCCCGTTTAATTTCAGAGTCCCGGTTTGACATGCATTAGTCTACGGACCCCTCATTTAAGGCATTCAACTTTATATTGTAAAACCAACTCAAATTGAACCAAATCCATGTGATGATCGATGATCATCGAATGGATCAATTTTAATCAAAACGACCGCCTTCATATTGTCTTTTGGAGGTCCAGTTCTTACCCGTGAGGTCCACCTCACAGGTAAAGAATAAATGTGTCATAAAATGATGTTCTGAAGATTGGAATTCAATTCAACCTGTTGAATGAAGTTGAAAACCCTTCACCCAGCTATAGAACACAATAAGAAATGTCCTGTATTTACCTGATGTCCGAACTGGTTGCAGGGAACCCCCAGGATCACAAGCCCCTTGCTGGAGAACTTCTCGTGGAGCTCGTTCATCTGGGTGTAATCCCTGGTGGTGGTCCCTCAGAGAGAAGCCACGTTCTCTATGAGGACCACCTTGCCCTGGAGGGAGGAGAAGTTCAACGGCTCTCCCGTTAGCAGGTTGGCGCTCAGGGAGTAGAAAGAAGCAGCCATGGTTAGAATACTAGACTAGTGATGGATTCTCTGTCTCTTATGGTGTCTAAACCCTCTGTCATCTGAACCCTCTGACACCTGCTTTTGACGGAGGAGGAGGAGGAGGGGGAGGAGGAGGAGGAGGAGGGAGGAGGAGGAGGAGGAGGAGGGGGAGGAGGAGGAGGAGGAGGGGGAGGAGGAGGGAGGAGGAGGAGGAGGGAGGAGGAGGAGGAGGAGGAGGGAGGAGGGGGAGGGAGGGAGGAGGAGGGAGGAGGAGGAGGAGGGGGAGGAGGAGGAGGAGGAGGAGGAGGGAGGGAGGAGGAGGAGGAGGAGGAGGAGGAGGGGGGGAGGGGGGAGGGAGGGGGGAGGGAGGGAAGGAGGGGGGAGGAGGGGGAGGAGGAGGAGGAGGAGGAGGGGAGGGGGAGGAGGAGGAGGGAGGAGGAGGGAGGAGGAGGAGGAGGAGGAGGAGGAGGAGGAGGAGGAGGGAGGAGGAGGGGGGGGGGGGGAGGAGGGGGAGGAGGGAGGGAGGGAAGGAGGGGAGAGGAGGGGGAGGAGGAGGAGGAGGGGAGGGGGAGGAGGAGGAGGAGGAGGGAGGGAAGGAGGGAGGAGGAGGAGGAGGAGGAGGAGGAGGAGAGGAGGAGGAGGGGGAGGGGAGGAGGGGGAGGAGGGGGAGGAGGAGGGGAGGGGAGGAGGAGGAGGGAGGAGGAGGAGGAGGAGGAGGAGGAGGAGGAGGAGAGGAGGAGGAGGGGGAGGAGGAGGAGGGGGAGGAGGAGGAGGGGGAGGAGGAGGGGGAGGAGGGAGGGAGGGAAGGAGGGAGGAGGAGGAGGAGGAGGAGGAGGAGAGGAGGAGGAGGGGGAGGAGGAGGAGGGGGAGGAGGAGGAGGAGGGAGGGAAGGAGGGGGGAGGAGGAGGGAGGGAGGAGGAGGAGGAGGGAGGAGGGGGGAGGAGGAGGGGGAGGAGGAGGAGGGAGGGAGGGAGGAAGGAGGGGGGAGGAGGAGGGAGGGAGGAGGAGGAGGAGGAGGAGGAGGAGGAGGAGGAGGAGGAGGAGGAGGGAGGGAAGGAGGGGAGAGGGGAGGGAGGGGGGAGGAGGAGGGGAGGGGGAGGAGGAGGAGGGGAGGGGGAGGGAGGGAGGGGACTAGGGGAGGAGGAGGAGGAGGAGGAGGAGGGAGGGAGGGGAGGAGGAGGAGGTACCAGGTGGGCGGTACCATTTATCTATAGGCGGTACAGTACAGGAATACATGAACGCTCGGCCCAAATATTACTAGGACCATCCGAAATGTTGCGACATTGAGGGGTCTGAAAATTGAGCGCTCGAGAGGGCTGTTTCAGCCTGAAAGAGGGACAAGCTGGATTTTGAAATACATTGTTTTCAAGTTCACCGGCGGTACAGCAGGGGCGGATCTAGCTCTCCCCACTAGGGGGGGCATGTGGTTTGGCAGGGGGGGCAAACAAATTGGTGGATGTCAAATCCCCCAAACTCCCGTAAATGCACAGAAAGCCATGCTATCATCATATTAGTTAATCTATCCATATCTATATCCATTTGATTTGTCTTATAGGTATTATATCGGATGATCTTCCTGACACTACCCTCTGCATTTATGGAGGTGGCTACATTTGCCAAAACAATATTTTAAAAATAAATGAAAACTGTAAATGAAATTCCACAGCCCTCTCTCACATATTAGGAGGACAATATCAGTCACCAGCAGAGATGGGAAAAGTACCCATATTTTGTACTTAAGTAAAAGTACAATTACTTGGGTAAAAAGTACTTTTGTAAAAGTAAAAGTAGTCATTGAAAAAAAAAAAGTAACTCAAGTAAAAGTAAAAAGTGCTGACTCTCAAAAGTACTTTTACAGTAAAAGTAAAAAGTATTTTTAAAAGACGTTTCCCTGTCATTTGCGCTTGAAATGTACAATATACTGTATTCTGCAAAATGTTAATACTTAAAATGTAACCAACTCTTTAAACGGTTTGATTTTAAAATCCAAAGTCATAGAATGCACTACATTAGTGTTTCTCAACCTTTTTTGTCCAAAGGCACAGTTTTCATAGCCCAAAAATCTCAGGGCACACCTAGATATAACTTTTGTGTGTGTATGCATTCTTTTATCATCTCAGCATCTCTGAATGTTGTTTGCAAGTTCGGGGGAACCCCTAGAGACCACCACATGCAGTTGCAACACTTCACACTCACTCTTCACACGGGTGTGATTTTCCCCCCATGCAACACGGAGAGATTGCAGCATCTCTCCTGTTCTGTGTAAGAAACCATGCAACACGAACAGGCTGCAGTCCTCTCTCTGCTCATGCTCTGTGTTTTACCATGTTTAAGTGAGCTTTCTTTTCTGAACCCGCGGGTTGTGTTAGACTCCCGATATTTTGCGACAGCATTGACTTGTAATCAACTTTTTCTTTTTCCAGTTTCTGTAGCGTGGTTAAAATGGTGGCTAATCCAGCGATCCGGGCGAGTTTTTTCTTATGTCCTACAGTTATACTGCAAGTAAACTAGGCTACCACGTTCACGGTGATGGTCCCACCAAACAAAGACTAAATTAGCATTTCTATGTCCGAGGCGAGCTTCAATAAATGCATAGGCACGACTCGCACGAGAGTCATTAGCGTACCTATTGTTTTTGTCGCACCTAAGAACAATGGAATGAATACATTGCAGTATCTATTGGTTTCGCGAGGTTTTGGAACAGAACTAAAGTAACGACGGTTTGTTTTAAAACAGAGCGATAGAGAGAAAGACGGAGTCGAGAGAGGACAGAGAACGGTAGACAGTGTGTGACTAGTGTCAGTGCCTGTCTGCAGCTGCGGTGGACTGAGTGAGAGAGACTGAGAGTGAAGCGACGAGCCCCCCTCCCTATGCATCTACCAATCAGGAAATACTTTAAATGAGGGAGAGAATAATAATGATATATATATATATTTAATTTGGGATTTTTCCTTGCCATCGCGTTTGGGGGGGCAAGCGCCAAATCTGGGAGCCTATGCCTAGATCCGCCCCTGCGGTACAGTAGGCCTAGGCTACAGGAAAACATGGAGGCTCGGCCCAAATAATACTCGGACCATCCGGAATGTTGCGACATTATGGAGTCTGAAAACTGAGCTCTCGGGAGGGCAGTTGCAGCCTGAAACAAGGACAAAAGAGGGACATTTCCATTTTCTTTTCTTAGAGTGTACAAAAGGTCCTAAAAGAAGGGGGGGTCATTAACATGGTGAAACACAACTTGATGATCAGTGATGGGGATAACGCCGTTATCAATAACGACGTTACCTAATCAGATTACTTTTATTAGTAACGGAGTAACCTAACGAGTTATTTTTGCAATTTAGTAGTTAGTTACTTAGTTACATTTCCAAAAAAGTAACTCGTTACTATAGTTCGTCGCAATTCATTTTCTTGAGATTGCCCGGTGTTGTAGTCTATATTCCTCCTTCTGTTAGAGTAGAATAAACCGACTGCGCGTTGTGGCTTCATCCTTCTGTGAGTGATGTGCATAGTTTACATTTTCTGTCTGCACATCCTGTAAGTCCGCCTAAGAAATAAAGTAAACCTACTGTCTAGCTAGTGTCTAGTTATACTCTAGTATGAATCTTTTATTTTGAAAGGAAGAGGAAGAGGAAGTCCGCTGGCTGCTTGCATAGTGACACAGCTACTGTATGCGCAACTTGCTAAAAGTCTTGTAAACAATGACGCCGTACACTGTTGGATTAATTTTTTGGATTAACACGCGCACTCTCGATTGGGAATCGGCTATAAACTCTGGCTGCGTTATTAGGTGAGTAATGTTTAATTCATTGTTTGGCCGCCGTGCCTTGTCTTACACTACTGTCTTGTTCATAGGCTGGGTTACGATGGGAAGAGATTGAGAAGCCTGCAGGTCTGCAGCCTGACCTGCAGAGCTGGTTGTGTTGTCATCGCGCAGTGTGGAGAGGACTGGTTGTACCGCGTACAACATAATATTGTCTGTAGGCTTACTGTGCATCTGAGATGCATAGCCTACTTTGTAGCAACCTAGATCATAGTAGGTGACATGGTGTCTGTACACTTCTTGTTAAGTGACCAAGCAGTGACTTGGTCACTTAATTGATATTGCTGCTTTTCTCCTTCTTCTTCTTCCGCCAAAAATAGCTGTTCTGGCTGAACCGTGCAGTCGGTTTTCGCGAAAATTGGTAATCTGGTAGAGGGTGATGCCAAGCGGTGATGATGCGAAGCCTGTGACCACTGGTCAAATGGTGGCGCTACAGCACTCAACTGAAATTGCAAACTTTAAACACTTATAACTCATGAACTGCTTGACTCTCAGAAATGTAACTTATATTCCCTTATGCGTCTGCTTATGCCGAACAACTTTTGTATTCTGACTTTTGACCTCTTGACCTTTAGATGAACCGCCATCTTGAATTATATGTAAAACAGTTAAAATGTCTCTTCTCCTACAATCTTTGATCAAAATGCATAACAACGACCTACACATGAACTTTGAAGCCATACAAATATGAAAATAGGTGTGAATTTTGTTTTAAGTGAAAAAAATATGTTTTTACGAGCCAATGAAAATTGCTTGTTTGTGAAAATGATTCTAATGCCCTAATCTACACATGCAGCGTAATCTGCTTCTGATATTTTACAGTTTTGTAGAGGGGGATGCCAAATAGCAGCAAAACCAGTCTTACTCCAATTGCTCAAATGGGGGCGCTATAACAATTCTTTGAAACTGAAACATTTGAACAACCATAACTCGGGCCTCGTTTGGCCAAAAATCATGGGACTTGTTTCTACATGTTCCTTGATTCATGTGGAACACATCTGTAACTTTGACCGGTAAGCTCCACCCCCAGAGTGTCTGCCATTTTAAGCAGTTTGAAAAATGCTCATGCCTGATTCTCTGCCTGGATTTTTGATCAATTTGCATGACACCTGCTACATGAGAACTTTGGCCCATCCGGACAAAAGTTCCGAAGCAAATTTGTTTTCATCAAAAATGACGTTTTTATAAGCCAATGAAAATTGCTGCTTTGTGAGGAGTCTTCTTATGAATCACATTAATTGTTAACATTGATGTGGAGGCTCTTGTTTTGAAGCATTTTTATCATAGATAATCATTGATTAAGGGTAGTTGTTTGTTTAAAGGATACACTTCATAAAAACATACTGCCGTAAACCAGTATACTTTTATATTGTAAGTAGAGTTTCACATCAGAATGTGGCAGATTGTCACACCCACATGTCCTATTGCTTCAGTTTTCTTTATAAACTGATTTGTCTTGTGTTTTGTTTATCCACTGCTGCATGCTGTTGCATGATCTAAAATCCAATTTTAATGCAACGCACCAGAGCCATTTAGAGACGGAGTTGCGCCAATGATGGGGTACACAGTTACATTGGGTTAGTCACGTGATCAGTGGTCACAGTGAGCCTAACGGTGACAAATCATAGTCTAGTGTCTGAAACACATTGTTTGAAGTGAGTAAGATGAGATGTAAAATGACAGCCGGTTTGAATTATTTTACAGTAACAATTAAAGTCTCTGCAATGTGTATGTGTGCTTAAAAATTACTTAAAAAGACCTAACAAGACCTAACATAAAAGGATTCAAGCTGGGCTTTTACTTTGAGTCCAATGCATTTCTGCCTACTTCTCAATAGCACTGAGTTACACTCGCATATCATGAAAGTGACATTCACGGAAATGTCACTTTGTGATTGAGATGATAAAACTCAATGTTATGGTAATGGCACCAACTCAGTGGCCTTGTGGTTAGTGTCTGCCCTGAGACTGGGAGACTGGGGTTCGATTCCCGGCCAGGTCATACCTCGACATTCTAGATTTCAGTAGTAACCTACCAACGAAAGCGTTGCATTGTACAAGCCTTGATCATTTCATGTAACAGTGTAGTGGTTAAAAACATTGTGCCAGATTATGTTAGATTAACTTCTTGAACAAAGTGGCCATTAAACAACTGTTGTTAACTAGTGTCCAATCACATTTATTTCACAATTTCTTCTAGTTGTACTTGAATTGTACTGTAATTCTCCAAGCTTTTATCAGTTTTGTTGTAGGAGGCCATGTTGACATGTAGGCTACTGTAGGAATTTTACATTTCATTTATTCATTCACTATTGTATGGACCCGGGGCAAAAGCACCCCCCTCAGATAATTTCTCAAAAATATGTTCCTTCTTCTGCATATTGTTCTGACTCCTTATTGCTGCTTGCTTGGTCACGTTTTATTGCTGCTTGCAGCTATATTTGTCATTGTTATTGGTGCTGGTGGTTTCCATGTGCGCAACGTGGAGTGCGACTCATGTACTGGTAATACAATGCAACTAAATTGTGCATACGTTAAAAACAGAGAGAAAAGGAGTATTTTAATTGTGTTCAGGAACGGAAAATAACGGAAAATAATCTATTACGTTACTTTTTATAGAAAGTAACTTGTAACTTAACGAGATTAGTTTTAGGGGGCAGTAGTCCAATAACCTAACGTCGTTAGTTTATAAAGTAACGAAACACAACTTGATGATAGAGTCGCCATTCGACTGATCCCATGAAGTGAACGGAGTTTGTGACAGCGTAACTCTGTCCATACTCAGGGCCGAGCCTTCCTGTTACCCAGTGCAGTACAGTTAGTTGTCCATAAATAGAATGTGTTGTAGACATTGAGGGGTCAGAAACTGAGAGCCCGACCGTCGACCGCAAATAAGAACTATTTTAGGCAACAACAACTAAAGTCTCTGTAATGTTGATGTTGTACTACTTATTAACCACACAGGGTTACCTAACCCTAGCTCTAACTAAATAAAGGGATTTAAGCTCATCAAACTGGACTGTTGCCTCACTGAGTCCAATGCATTTTTTTCCTACTTCCCTTCCAGTACTCGTCCCTGTTTGTTTAGTGTCCTCTTGGACCGAACGCATGGAAGTGAACGGAGATGTCGCAACTCTGTCCTATTCTATTCTATCCTATCGTCGCGTACACACAAGGTGTATGTATTTACTATTTATATATTGTCCAATGGCGCTCCCTAGTGGCGCCTATAGTCAACTGTTGGCTTGTAAATACTGTGAAGTTTTTAGGCATAGAAACCAATAGAACTGCAATGCTAGTCAATAATACTACTACTCATACATTACACTAGACCAGAGGTTTTCAACCAGTGGTCCGGGGACCACCAGTGGTCCTTGAGAGAGTTCCAGGTGGTCCCCAGCTAAATCATAGACAGTTGGTTAACCAGATACACATGAAACCAAATGGACCCGCAGGGGTCCCTGAGCCCTCCCTGGGGGGGCCAGGGACCAACAACCAGACATCAAAGCCAACCAGGGCCGGATTTAGCCAGTCCTACTAGGGTGGGCTGAAAGAACGGCAGGGTGGGAAACTCCAAAGTTTTTATATGAAGCATTGGTTTTCAACCTTTTTGACACCAGGACCAACTATTTATTCAGCATTTGAGCCACAGACCACCATTTCATGACGTTTTAGCCCCACAGACCCCGAAAAATGTGTCCACAATTCCAGGCTGGATTTAGGGAAACCAAACAGTCCAACATACAGATCAAAATTAATCATTAGACCATCAATCTTCTACATTCTCTAGTTGTGTAGACTTGGGATAATTCACATGATGAATATTTTAACTCTTGAGAGTGTAAACATGAAACCAAATGAAAAACCATTTGGTTACATCAGGTTATACCACCTCCATTCACCTCCCTTTCCTCCATTCAGCTAGGGACCACCTGGAACTCTCTCCAGGACCACTGGTGGTCCCCGGACCACTGATATTACCTTTCATTGGGCGGCCGGCCCTGAAGCCAACAACTACCAGACCTTTCAAACATTTGTAATATTTTCTATTATAAAGAGCAGGGGTTTTCAACCTTTTTGACACCAGGGGCCACCATTTATTCAGCATTTGAGCCACGGACCACCATTTGATGACATTTTCACCCCAAAGACCTAAAACTAGAATTCTTTTGGTTTTGTCCACAATTCCAGCCTGGATTTTGCCAACAAATCAGTGTAAACCTCTTAAGTGGTGCTAATTCAGATGATGAATATTTTAACTCTTGAGAGTGTGAAAATGAAACCAAATGGACCCGCAAGGGTCCATTTGGTTTCATTTTTACATTCTCAAGAGTTACATCTGGTTAACCAACTTCCCATCATTTAGCCTGGGGATCACCTGGAACCTTCTCAAGGACCGCTGGTGGTCCCCGGACCACCGGTTGAAAACCCCTGATAAAGAGTAACAGAGTTCCACCAGTCCCCAGTCAGAAGATAAAGATATGAATAATAGTCCCCCAAATAAACGGATTTATGTAGTCAAACAAGACTTTATACAAAACACAGGGAATAGTTACAAAATAAACGGCCTAAATAAATATTTCAAAAACACAAACTTCAACTAAGACATTTTCCTTTGCCAGAACCTTAAGTTTAAAGTACAGTCACTCAGCTGCTCTGTTTATCAACGGATTGTGGAAGGATTAAGGATAAAAGGATTGTGGAAGTGCAATGAAATAATGGTCACTTTTATAATGGCTGTAGAATGACAGTAATTGTATCTTTTTTTTTTACAAGACATCTGAATACAACGACAACAAACTATAAAAGAGCATGATTTAAAATAAAAAACACAAATTCACATACTGTGTAGCTCATTACCAAATGGCATGTTAATAGTAATGGTAGCATATAAATACAAGCTTTTGATAATGAATTCCAACAAGCAAAAAATATGTTTTTCATACATTTGTTTTTACTTTTTCATCCTTTTGTCAAAGTTATGACTTCTAACTTGTTCAGTGTGTACTGTATATAGTTTAGCTGATATTTCATTGACCTGATGCTTAAAGTGGAATTCCACCCATTTTACTATGTCATTAATATATACTTTAGAGCAGTAGTTTTCAACCTTTTTGACACCAGGGACCACCATTTATTCAGCATTTGAGCCACAGACCACAATTTGATTGCATTTTCACCCCATAGACCAAAAACTAAAGAATTATTTTTGTTTTGTCCACAATTCAGGGCTGGAATTTGCCATCAAAACAGTGTAGACTTCTTAATTAAGTGGTGCTAATTCAGATGATGAATATTTTAACTCTTGAGAGTGCAAAAATGAAACCAAATGGACCCTTGCGGGTCCATTTGGTTTCATTTTTACACTCTCAAGAGTTACATCTGGTTAATCAGCTTTCCAACATTTAGCCTGGGGACCACCTGGGACCCTCTTAAGGACCACTGGTGGTCCCCGGACCACCTGTTGAAAACCCCTGCTTTAGAGAGTATATATTAATGACATTCTGTGTTTCTTAAAATCGGGGTATGACAAATCATTAACGGTTCGTGATTTCCCATTTAGCAACTATGTTTGTGATTGTGTGCAAATGGGTGGAGTTCCCCTTTAATAAACGTGAAGACGATTGTATGAGTGAGTGTAAACTTTGCATATTGTGAAGAGATTAGTCTCATTTCTATACAATTGGTCTCAAACTGAACCCCCCCCCCCCCCCCCAGGAACCAAACCAAACCCCTCTAGTCTATCAGAACAAACCCAACGTTCTAGTAACCATCAGAACATTCCAGTTGGCAGATCCTTGCTGAACATTCCATCAAAGTCCAGTTCTCTGCTCATCAGTTCCTCTTCCACACTGTCCAGAGCCCACTGGTGGTCCGTCAGTTCCAGAGCCTCCCACTCTGCCTGAAAAATACAGAAAAGGAACACATTTTAACTAAGTCATAGTTACCTAAAAAGCTAGACCGGCAGCATTCCATTTCTAGTGTATGAACCGGTCTAGTGTGAACGTTAAAATATGTGACAGGAATCCTCCAGGCAGAATCATTTTATTATTATTATTGTAATGAAGGACTTTATATTTCTGTTGAGATGTTCTAATGTTCTAAAGCTTTAATGCTGTATTTGTTGTGTTTTTGCTATGCTGCCTTATATTCTCAGCTCTGCTCTGTACTGTGTGAATATTATGGTCTGTCTGAGCCTAGAGTGTGTATTGATCCCTTTGTGTTCAGCTGATTAGGGTGTGGCAGCAGCCAGGTGTTTTCTGAGCTTGTTTAGGGACTCCACAGTCAGTCAGTCAGTTTGTTTGCTGCTGCCACAGAGAGAGGACAGATTTCTGTCTGCTAAAGACTCTTGTTTTCTCCACTGTTTTTGGACTTTCTTTTTGTTTATTGTTTTGCAACAGTGCTGCTATCGAGCAGCCTTTCTGTTAAAGAGTTTTATTAAAGGATTTAAAGAGAAAGAAGCATCCTTGCGTTTTTACCGACGCACCACAGTGGTCACTACTATTCCAAACCAGCTAAATATTTTGTCTACGCTACAATTATTATAATATTATTATTATTATTATTACTGGTGAAAGTCCTATACCCGTTGTGTATTATATGATCTGGAAATTATCTGCAGATCACATTGATTGGGAGGGAATTGTTGATGTTGGAAAATCGGGTGGAACTTGGGTCACAAAATGAATGTCATATGGCTACTGTTAATGTTAGACTTTAGTCGTTGTGAATGTAATTGTAAGAAATCCAGAGGGTCGTTACAATGTGTATGGATGAGATGACACCTTTGTAGCCTATGCTCTGTCACACAGCCTGGTAGTCGCTCTTTACACAGACGCACACGCGTAAATGTGGCGTTTGAATAATGATTTTGGAGAGGATGGATGCCGTGGGCTGGCGCGCGTGAATATCCAGGCGTTGCAGTGTAGTGGTAGTAGAAAGAAGTTGTAGGCGACCCGGACCGTAGTAGCGCGTATGTCACCGCGTCGTGGCGAGAGTATTGCCTGTGTTGGTCAGTCGTCTAGCAGGCGGAACAGCGGCAACACCGCGCCGTGGCGAGAGAACGTTGCCTGTGTGGATCAGTCGGCAGTCGCCTGGAAGGCGAAACAGCGAGAGCAGAGAACACTGTACCCAGCGCCAATGGCTGTACCCGTAAGAGAGGAGGTGATACGGCAAACTGTGACCACAATAAATGTGTCTCCGTGACACGTGATGTTTTTTTTATCTGTATCCGGTGACACGTCATGTGCGCGAAGATTCTTTTTTGACACAAATATATTAAAATTAAAATGATGGGCATAATGTTTGGTGCTTATGAGCCGCGCATATTGGTGCTGGATGACAGGGCTGTGTGACTCGAGGTTCAGTGAGGCTGTCCGTGCGCCGTGGCGTTACGCAAATGGAGACAAATGACACAGTACAGTTGCACAGGAAGTGTACAGACAGACACGCTTGCTTGAAATATATAGAGAGATTATTATTACTGGTGAAACTCCTATTCCGCCTTTAGGCTTCCTGGGCCCTGGTATGAAAAAGTTATAACATATAACTCTATTTCCCTCTATTTCTGATTTCAAGTGTGTTTTCATAAAAACGGTGTACTGTAAGTGTAAGTAACACCATCACTGCTATTTAAAAGCTCCCACTTTCTTGTGGGCTTGGAATGAGTTTTAAAAAGATTTTTTAGCAATGGGCAAATTTGATTTGTAGATCTTGTTGGGCCGATGATTTTGAAAGTAGCTCTCAAGACAAAGCTTTTAAACCAGCGGTGCCCAAAAGGTAGATGGTTTCATTTTACTGCTCTCAAGAGTTAAATGATATTTAAATGTCTGAATTACGTCATTTTCAAGATTCCACACAATTAGAAAATGGAGAATAATTGTTATTTTGACCAACGTTTTGCCAGTTCTCTTTCCCAATTGTGGACAAAAACGTGAAAGTTCTTAGTTCACAAACTGTCAACTCCAACCTCAAATACTGTTTTCAAACGTCATTAATAGCATATACAGGAAAACCTTCCAATTCTCTCCCTCTATTTTTTATTATAAGTGCATTATTCTTAAACACTATAACAGTCAGTAACACCATCACCACTATTTCAAAGGTCAAACTTTCTAGGTGTCTTGAAATGGATTTTCAGTAATGGAACAATCACATTGTTGATGTGTAGATCTTGTTGAGACGCTCATTTTGAAAGTAGCTCTCAAGTAAAAAAAAAAAAAAAAAAAAAAGTGTGGACACCCCTGCTTTAAAGCTAAAGATAAAATACACCTTGTTGTACCTTGAAGGCTTTATTAGTATCTGCAGGCATGGCCATGGCTGCTCCACTCATCTGCTCCTGCATGATCCGAGACTGGTCAGCACCTGTGGGTCATGGCTCAATTATTACCTCTTTAATTACCTTGGAATTAGAAATCAGTGACATTCTGGGGGTTTACTGGTCACAGGATTAGTATTACATCATCCTCTTCAGACCAAACAATGGATGCAATTCTCAATGGCTGTGGTGCAGCAGGTATGGTGTAATTCTTCTCATTGACTGCATGGCAGCAAATCGAAAGCCTATACCACCAGCCCTGGGCCTGAGCTTACCAAATAATTACCCAGAATAATTAAAACCTGCAAGTCAAAAGGTCCAGAAATCACCTGACCCCCTAATTAAAAATGTTACTGTACTCCCCTGCTTTGTTCATCATGAGTTGAAGCTCTTGATGACTGGTTTTAATTATTATGGATAATTATTTGGTAGGCCCAGGCCTGGTGGTATAGGCTTTCGGGCCTACCTCAAGGCCCCAGACCTGATTTGCTGCCATGCAGCCAATGAGAGGACTTACATACACCATACCTGGCTACACCACAGCGACTGGGAATTGCACCCAATGTCAGTATTCATTAACAACAAAAATATATATATTTCCACAAAAGCATGATTAAGGAAAGCTTAAACAGCAAGCACTATCTGGTAAAAATCAGTTTAAAATGCATGAAAACAGGCATGCATCTCATTGTGCTAATGTTACTGTACCCTCATACACCCCAGGGGTTAAAATAAGATGAATTACCATTATCTTGTCCAAGGATTAATGAATACATGCTCCGCAGTCCAAAGACATTCAAGAAATACCACGATGCAGAGCTTACCCTAGAACAATACACACAATACAACAGCAGATTAGTATTACAGTAGGGCACTGGATTGTGTGGATTTTACCCATTGTGTCATGATCAGATTCTAGTTCCTCATGCTAGATTCTAGTTCCTCTCAGTAGATTGTAGTTTCTGAAGTTAGATTCCAGTTTCTGACACTAGATTCTAGTCCATGACACTAGATTCTAGTCCATGACACTAGATTCTAGTTTGTGACACTAAATTCTAGTCCCTGGCGTGAGATTCTAGTTTTTCTGGAAAAACCTCTTCCTGTGTCAGTGATGCTTAACATATTTCATAGGAAGGACCCCCAGAAATATCTATTATTTAGCTGCTGAACCTCATTTGCTTCTGGATCCCCCAGAAGCAAAGATTTGAGTTAAAATGGTAACGTATTCAAAGATTTGCACTACATTTTCACAATTTTTTAAAAAATAGCAGAACTACAAGCTCATATCGCACCACTCGGTGGCGCGATATGAGCTTGTAGATCTGCTATTTTCCAACAGATAAAACACCAAAACGCGTTCAGTACACACAGGGTTAAACACAGAGACTGACAGATGAGGTTTTATTGTTTTTTTACCAAGATGCATCCAGAGAGAGAAGTTCAATTCCTTGTTGCAGCATGGGCTTGAAGCGCAGCGTGAGAGGGAATGGGACCTTAGCTGTGGAAAACAGGAAGAAACACCTTCAGTTTTACTACACATGGGCTTGAAGCGCAGCGTGAGAGGGAACGGGACCTTAGCTGTGGAAAACATTCAGTTTTACTACATATAAACCACTGGTTTTCAACCTTTTTCATCCCACAGCCCACGATTTATTCATCATTTGAGCCACAGACTTCCATTTGAGGACATTTTAGCCTCACAGACGAAACAGTCCAACATACAGATCAAAATGATCATTAATCTTCTACATTCTCTAGTTGTGTAGACTTGTAATAATTCACATGATGAATATTTTAACTCTTGAGAGCGTAAACACGAAAGGTTACATTTTTACGCTCTCAAAGAGTTACATCTGGTTAACAAATGGCCTTGGGAACCTGGAACACTCTCAGGGACCACTGGTGGTCCCCGGAGCACCTGTTGAAAACCCCTGATATAAACTGGGACAAAAAAATAGTTTCCCCTCATAGGAAATCATTTAGCCATGCCCAATAGTAGATTTAGCCTTTGAACAATTCTCAGTGTAACGCAACATCAACACAAACAAGTTGATGACAATCATAACATTAAAATACAGTAATATGTTATGTGTGTAGATATATTTATAATAATATGTTATGTGTGTGGATATATTTATAATAATATAATAATATGTTATGCGTGTAGATTTTATTTATAATAATATAATAATATGTTATGTGTGTGGATATATTTATAATAATATTAAATAATAATATGTTATGTGTGTAGATATATTTATAATAATATTAAATTATAATATGTTATGTGTGTAGATATATTTATAATAATATGTTATGTGTGTGGATATATTTATAATAATATAATAATATGTTATGTGTGTAGATATATTTATAATAATATAATAATATGTTATGTGTGTGGATATATTTATAATAATATAATAATATGTTATGTGTGTAGATATATTTATAATAATATAATCATATGTTATGTGTGTAGATATATTTATAATAATATAATAATATGTTATGTGTGTGGATATATTTATAATAATATAATAATATGTTATGTGTGTGGATATATTTATAATAATATAATAATATGTTATGTGTGTGGATATATTTATAATAATATAATAATATGTTAATAATATTATGTGTGTGGATATATTTATAATAATATAATAATATGTTATGTGTGTGGATATATTTATAATAATATAATAATATGTTAATAATAATATGTGTGTAGATATCTAGAAGATCATTACTTGTTACAAATCCTGAAAAGGTCCAGTTGATCCATCCTCCAATCAGGATCATTGGCAGAACGTTGGTCACGTTGCCTTTCATCATGTCTGTCAGCATGCTGGGATCTGTGGAACACAGGAGAAAATGTACTGGAAACAGGGACAAAATATACTGGAAACAGGGACAAAATGTACTGGAAACAGGGACAAAATGTACTGGAAACAGTGGAATACAGGACAAAATATACTGGAAACAGGGACAAAATATACTGGAAACAGGGACAAAATATACTGGAAACAGGGACAAAATGTACTGGAAACAGGGACATAATATACTGGAAACAGGGACAAAATGTACTGGAAACAGGGACAAAATGTACTGGGATCTGTGGAATACAGGACAAAATGTACTGGAAACAGGGACAAAATATACTGGAAACAGGGACAAAATGTACTGAAAACAGGGACAAAATATACTGGGATCTGTGGAGATATAGGGACAAAATGCTGCTTTCACACTATACTGGGATCTGTGGAATACAGGACAAAATGTACTGCTGGGATCTGTGGAATACAGGACAAAATGTACTGCTGGGATCTGTGGAATACAGGACAAAATGTACTGGGATCTGTGGAATACAGGACAAAATGTACTGGGATCTGTGGAATACAGGACAAAATATACTGGAAACAGGGACAAAATATACTGGGATCTGTGGAAATAAACAGACAAAATGCTGCATTCACAGTATATAGTGCTATTGTCACATAGATCAGGGCTGCCAAAAGGTAGATGGTGATCTACCAGTAGATCTCACAGACCAAATGGACCTTACGGGTCCATTTGGTTTCATTTCACCGCTCTCAAGAGATAAATTATATTCAAACATCTGAATTACATCATTTTCGAGAGTCCATACAATTAGAAAATGGAGAATAATTGTTATTGTGGACAAATTGTGGACAAAAATGTGAAAGTTCTTAGTTTTGGGTGCAAGAAACTAAACTCAACATCACAAACTGTCAACTCAAACCTCAAATACTGTTTTCAAACGTCAGTAATAGCATAAACAGGAAAACCTTCCAATTCTCCCCTCTATTTTTCATTAGTGCATTATTCTTAAACACTATAACAGTCAGTAACACCATCACCACTATTTCAAAGCTCAAACTTTCTAGGGGTCTTGAAATGGATTTTCAGTAATGGAACAATCACATTTTTGATGTGTAGATCTTGTTGAGACGCTCATTTTGAAAGTAGCTCTCAATACAAAATGTGGGCAGCCCTGACATAGATTATGAACGCCTACATACATAGATGATCAGTGCTGCTTTCTCTATTCTGGTTGTAACGTTTGCACAACAGATCTACAAGCTCACAACTGTGCTGTTTTTCTTTCTTTTCTTTTCATTTTTAAGCTGATGGACAAGAATAAACTCTGAGGCATTCTGAGTTACCACTGAAGAAATCCAACTGTAGCCTGGTTTACAATTCCCTGTAGTTGTGAAGCTTTGACCTGATTAGAAGGATGAAGTTGTAACCAAGTCTATGGAGTTTATCATCCAAAGTCCAAGACGTCCTAATAACCGTCCAGACCAGGGGCATGAGAAAATGGTATGGGGGCGGCTTCATCACCCGTGTTGCTTTGCGCCACAGGCGATGAAGCCGCACCCATACCATTTTTGGTTACAGGTCTTTTATTAGTCAAGTAAAGCATCAATAATAACATCAGTTGTTGTTGAAGTTGCAACAGACACGCAGCATGCATAAAGCTAAAGGTCTGACTCAGAGAGTTTTCTGTTTTCAATGATGAAATGCTGTTGGTTTAGTGGTGACACAGCTGTAGTTAGTTAGTAGCAGTAGTAGTGTTTCACATCATTTTAATTATACACACTTTAATTTGAAATATCTTTGAAATTTGGGTTGTTTGCATGACATCATGTTAGGTGGGGCAGTCAGGGCATTTAGTGGGGCATGTTCCATGACATCATGTTTGGTGGGGCAGTCAGGGCATTTAGGGGGGCATTGACTCTCTGAGTTTTCATTTTGTTTCACTTCATTCTGCATGTCGTTAGTGATTCAGAGCTGGATCCAGGCTATAAAAGAATCTTACCTGTCATCGGAGAGGGAGGGACGACGTTTCTTTTGGTCTTCTTGAAGAATCCATCTTCTTGATTATTGAAGTAGAACTTCCTCATCAGGAAAGACTAAAATGGAAAGTGAAATACTTAGAGAAAAAAAAACACCTTTTTGTTAAATGAAACAAAGTCATTTGAATTGACCCATAGTTTGTACCTGTTTGGGAATGTATTTTCCATTTTCTCTGAGAATTCTGCTCCTGATCAGCACCTGGCTGGATAGTGAAACAAATAAATGTTTTTTTTTTTAGATACAGTGACCTCTCCAGAGCTGTTGTCCCCGCGACCCGACCTCGGATAAGCGGAGGAAGATGGATGGATGGATGGATGGATGGATAGATACAGTGACCTCTCAGTACTACGGTATGTAATTTGCAAGTTGTACATCCTGATTAAATTGTAAACTTTTTCACCATTGTAACCAGCTCAGTGGCCTGGTGGTTAGAGTGTCCGCCCTGAGACTGGGAGGTCGGGGTTCGATTCCCGGCCGGGTCATACCAAAGACTCTAAAAAATGGGACCCAATGCCTCCCTGCTTGGCACTCAGCATCAAGGGATGGATTGGGGGGTAAGTCCCTGCGATATACTAGCGTCATGTCCAGGGGGTGTACTTGTACATCAAGCTGCCTCACGCTACAGAAACAGGAGATAGGCTCCTGACCTATATGGGCCTCAATGGCTCAGCTGGGCCTCCTGACATTATGGCCTGGCAAGGATACTTACTTACCTTACATCCTGATTAAATTGCAACCTTTTTCACCATTGTAAGTCGCTCTGGATCAAGAGCGCCTGCTAAATGCCTAAATTGTAAATTTTATTTATGAGAATTTGAGCCACGGACTTGATGACATTTTAGCCCCACAGACCCCAAAAGTAAAAAATTCTTTTGCTTTTGTCCACCAATAAAACAGTTAAACATACAGATCAAAATGACCATTAATCTTCTACGTTCTCTAGTTGTGTAGACTTGGGCTACAAAACAAACTTTCCATCATTTACCCTGGGGACCACCTAGAATCCTCTCAGGGACCACTGGTGGTCCCCGGACCACCAGTTGTACATTGTAGATTAGCATACCTGTCAGACACTTGTTCTAATGTCAACTTCTTGTCGCTTTGTAGAAGAATGGAGACATAATGTCGAATGACTCCAACCAGGAATGTGATGAAGACGATGGGCAGAACCACCCAGAGGCGGATGTTCGAGTCCAACAGCAGCTCCGGTTCCGCCATAACTGGACCTAACAATGGAAGTACACAATAAAACAAAACAATGTGAGCAGACAAACAAAATATGAATGAACAAGATTAAAAGGATCTCTGGCTAATAAGACAATTAGGGCTTAAACATTATAACTAAAATAAACAAATAAAAACACAGTCAGTATCTTAGTTCTTATATAGAATCTTTCACTCAACGGGGAGTGCTCCTGTCGCAGTTTGATGATGTCACACGAGCATGTGTACTTTAGAAGATGGACGTGGGCAGCATTGATGAATTGTTTATCTTGCATTTATACAGCCTACTGTAGGCTCTATGTTCCAGCTGATCCAGCTGTGTGCACAGTATATTGCTCCACCTTTGCTTTGGCAATGTAAACATGTGTTTTCCAATGCCAATAAAGCCCATTGAATTGAATTGAAGTGATGAACGTCATCAGTAATCGCGGACGTGCTGTCGCTTTGAAATGACATCTTGAGTACATTCCGAATCTCAAGTCAAATCCACATGACCACTCTGTCCTCGCATCTCCTCCTCTCCTCCTCGCTGGGGGCGGAGCTAAGGTGGCGAGTGGAGGACGCGAGGGGAGTGAGCGAGTGTGAAAGTTGCGGTATCGGAACACACCCTTAGGCCTGAACCACACAGTCTCATGTGACATCATCAACCTGCGACAGGAGCAGTCCCTATTAAGTGAAATATTCTCTATTTATGAATGAAAAAAAAAGTATTGGAGGAGTTTTATTTGTATTTTTAGTTATAGAATGCAAGTATGGTGTTTATGGCATATTCGTCTAATGAGGCAGGGATCCTTTGTCAGGCAGGGATTATTTGTCAGAGTAAATATGTAAATTTGATTCTCTTATGGAAATAATGAAATCAATGAGGCTTGTACCAACGATTTGGTATCCATTTGTATCCTGAGAGGATACAACTATTTGGTATCCATTTGTATCCTCTCAGGAAAAAATTGAAAACGGGTGGAATTCCCCTTTAACCCTAACCCATATATGGAGATCCATGGAACATACGTTGTAGAATGGATGTAGAATTCATGAGGCTTTGTAAACAGGTGACTGACAGATAAGATAGATAACGTGGAAGCTTTCCTTAACACCCACTGTTTTACATACAAACCTGTAATGTGACAATAATGTTTATTCTGATTCGTGTCTATATCTGATCAGAAATCATACAGAGTAATAATAAGTAATGAACTACCCAGATTAATTCATAACAGAGTAATTAGGGCCCAAACCATAGTGTGAGTTTAGGGTGTGGGAGCAGCATATCTATGCATGTTCATACAGTATCTTACCTTATCCAAACCTTAAAAACTGAGGGAACAAACTTAATCTGAAGGTTTTGTCGATTTGAAATTCATTGTGTAGTACCAGCCTGGTGCACTAGGGGCCCCCAAAAGTAGCTACACTATGTGAACCTGCTGCTCTCTCCTGATTGGAGGAGAATTGTGGTGACCTGGGGAACTTTTATTAGCTCCTCTGCTAACGTGGGGGAGGGGGGAACTCCATATGTGGTTTCCACACCTTATAATAGAGCATTTTAACAGAAAAAAATATTTTGGGTGATATCTGACAAAAGTGAAATCACTTCCCCTACCTTTAATGACTGGTTCGTCTCTTTTCTGAGCGTTATTAATTGACTGATTGCTATTAATGGAACTACAAGCAGCAATCAACGTGTTCTCACAGCAGAACGTAATGTAAATCAGGGGGTTTCAACCAGTGGTCCTGTTGTCCTTGAGAGGGTTCCAGGTGGTCCCCAGTTAAGTTGGTTAACCAGATGTAACTCTTGAGAGCGTAAAAATGAAACCAAATGGACCCTTGCGGGTCCATTTGGTTTCATTTTTACACTCTCAATTGAAGAGTTAAAATATTCATCATCTGAATTAGCCATTTTGGAATGTATGTTTTGCTTGTTTTATTTCCCAAATCCAGCCTTGTGGAATTGTGGGCAAAAGCAAAATAAATCTTTAGATTTGGGGTCTGTGGGGCTAAAATATCCTCAAATGGTGGTCCGTGACTCAAATTCTGAATAAATGGTGGGCCCTGGGATGAAAAAGGTTGAAAACCACTGATGTAAATCTAACTTAAAGGATGGGCTCTGAGGGTTAGCTTAGAGCTGGTTATAGCCAGAGCCTTACAAATAGACAGAGTTGCGACATTGAGGGGTCAGAAAACAGCCTGGTCACGTGGTTCACGTACTCGCGCGAGCCCATAGGCTCCAATGCATTCAGTGACTTCCGGCTGTCACTATTCATGTCACTATCCAACAGAAGTCTATGTAGTTGGACTGGACCCATGGAGTGAACGGAGTTGGCGTAACTCTGTCTATTTCCAAGGCTCTGGTTATGGCTAGCTTTACAGGCTACACTGTAACCATTGGTAACCACTGATAAAACGCAGTGGTTAGAGTATAAATCTATGTAAAAACACTGTCCCACTGTCACTTTATTTACTACTAGATCCAAACGTATTCCATCCATTTCACTTCGGTATGTGTAATAACACATACATGACATTGTTCTGCATGTGACGACAGGCCTGTTATTCTCTGGCAGTCAGTCTGTCTGTCTGCATCAACATTAGAGCTGCACAGTAATAATCCCACACCAATCCAACCTACTGTATCTTATATATATTCCATTGTTTACAGCAGGCTAATAATAATAATCACGGCTAGCCTCGGTTAGCTCTGCTTTGCTTCATTGTGTTTAATGTGTTTAACGTGTTGTATTGTAGCCTCGTCTCTTTCTGATTCTTACCTCACACTCCTGGAAGCGATGGATGCGGAAACCCTGATGTCTGTCTCTGTTCTCCTGAAACCCTGATGTCTGTCTCTGTTCTCCTGAAACCCTGATGTCTGTCTCTGTTCTCCTGAAACCCTGATGTCTGTCTCTGTTCTCCTGAAACCCTGATGTCTGTCTCTCCTCTCCGTGGTGGTGGTGGTTGTTATCAGGATATAGATGTGTAACTAATGAACGGCTATAAGGACCACCAGATGGTATTATAGTAATGAACGGCTATAAGGACCACCAGATGGTATTAGTAATGATTCTGAACGGCTATAAGGACCACCAGATGGTATTAGCAGCTCCTCCAGCCATTGTGATGCTGATGAAGCTACTGCCTGACATGACTGTAGTTCAGGGGCGGATTGGCCATCTGGAGTACAGGGAGTTTTCCCGGTGGCCTGCGCCACCTAGTGGCCTGCTGGACAAGATCCAAAATGCACTAGTGGCACTTCCAAAATGCACTAGAATGTGCTAGATGCTCGCCTGGAACATACAGATCAAAATGACCATTAATCTTCTACATTCTCTAGTTGTGTAGACTAAAGTTGGGCTAATTCACATGATGAATATTTTAACTCTTGAGGGTGTGAAAATGAAACCAAATGGGTCCATTTGGTTTCATTTTTACGCTCTCAAAGAGTTACATCTGGTTAACCAGCTGCCCCCCCCCCCAGGGTGGCCTGGCAAAGGCAGAATTGTCCCGGTGGGAAAATATGTGCCAATCCGCCCTGCTGTAGTTTATCATTATCATGGCAGTCATGCAGTGACTTGGTACAGTTTTACGTTGGCCGCAACATTTACATTCAAAAGATGTACATAAACATTCAAATGTCAAATATAAAGTACTCACACATGTTTTTACGGGTGTTAGACACGTGAAGCGCAAGAAATTAGGATTGCACTAGGATTAGAGTTATAATGGTATAATGGTAGGGGGAGGGCTTGAGAATGAATGATGAGGGAAGCACATTTTCTGGTTAAAGTGCATCCTACAGCGCCGACTGGTGGTGATGGAACGACATTGAATGAATGATTTCCAATGCAGTTTAGTAGATTTACAGTTAGGCTACATTTCAACAGATCTGATAACTGTGAATCGACACACCAGTTAAGAATGCACTTTTTTTTTTTTTTTTACAATAGTGACCATTTCATCAAACAGTTAAATTGCCTACATATAGTTAAATACAAATATTCACTTCGGTGAGGTCAGAAGCAGCAAATCATAGTGGAGGTAAAAGGGGAAAGAGAAATGATACAGATTTAGATTTTTTTATTGGATCTATTGGATTTTCTTAATCCTTTTGGGGCTTAGGGTTACTTAGTGAAATAAAAACAAAAATTGCAACCATTGTGTGTTTTGGGTCCAGTCTGTTTAAAAAGATACAGCCTGATGATGGCCGCATAGGCCGAAACGTTGCTGCTCCCTTCATTCATTTCACTGCAACTGAGGACAGTGTGAGGGTGTTTTTTTTTTTTTTTTTTTTTTTTTTTTTTTTTTTTTTACTTTTGATGTTGTGATTTGTACCCTCTCCTACGCACCTGTCGCAGTAGGTGTGCATACTGCCAGAGCCTTCTAAGGCTCTGCATACTGCATGGGTCTTTTTCCTGTTGGGGCCAGTCTGTTTCACACCACATCTTGTGATTTCGCACGTAATCACACGTATTATTTATGGCTCTCATATCTAGTATAAATCTGTCAGTAACAACCTTGATAAAATTGCCAAAATTGAAAAATGCACTATTGGCACTTCCAAAATGCACTAGAATGCACTAGAGCAGTGGTTTTCGACCATTTTCATACCAGGGCCCACTGTTTATTCTGAATTTTAGCCACGGACGACCACCGATTGATTAGGAAATTAGGTAATTCAGATGGTTAAATATAATTTAACTCTTTTTCACTAATTTTGGCGCTAGGGGGTCTGGAAAAAAAGGTAAATATAGTGACAAATGCGCCAAGTTGGCAACACTGTTTATGACGCACTTCCCTCCTAGCCCCTGGGGGAGGGCAGAGCCTTGGAAATACAGAGTTACGCCAACTCCGTTCACTTCATGGGGCCAGTGCAATGGCGGCTCTTCTACATTGACTTCTATTGGATAGTGACAACGAATAGTGACAGCCAGAAGTTGCAGAATGCATTGGAGCCTATGGGCTCGCGCGAGTACTAGAACCATGTGACCAGACTATTTTCTGCCCCCTCAATGTCGCAACTCTGTCTATTTCTAAGGCTCTGGGGGAGGGGCTGCTAGCTAGCAGCAAAGCTACAGCTAATGTCACTGTTTATCTACTGACTTTATCATGTTGTTGTTAGTTATCCACTGTTTGATGCACGGTATTAACTAATAACCTTCACCCTGCTGGTGGTAAGTGGTGAAACAGAAGACACATGAGTGTCTGGCTTTTATATTTTATATTATATATATATGTCGATGCTTATTTGTGGTTTAAAAAAGAAAAAAACAGTTGGCTGGGTCAGAGCCATGGAATATACACCGAGTTGCGCAAACTCCGTTCACTTCATGGGGTCAGATTCTACACAGATATATCTATGGGTTTCTACATAGATATATCTATGGGTTTCTACATAGATATATCTATGGGTTTCTACATAGATATATCTATGGGTTTCTACATAGATATATCTATGGGTTTCTACATAGATATATCTATGGGTTTCTACATAAATATATCTATGGGTTTCTACATAGATATATCTATAGGTTTCTACATAAATATATCTATGGGTTTCTACATAGATATATCTATGGGTTTCTACATAGATATATATATGGGTTTCTACATAGATATATCTATGGGTTTCTACATAGATATATCTATGGGTTTCTACTACTATTGAGAACAAACAGGGACAAGTGCTGGACCGGAAGTAGTCAGAAATGCATTAGACCCAGGCGACAGGCCAGCTTTATTAAATTAAATTATTGTATTTTATTTTATTTTGGGTCGTTTTGTAGTAATGATGACACAACATAAACAACATCAAAGAGACTTTAGTTTTTTACTGTACAGTACTTTAAATCACCTAAAACAGCTCTTGTTTGAAAACAATGTATTTCCAACTCCAGCTTGTCCCTGTATTCAGGCTGCATCAACAGCAGTTTTTGAACCCTTAATGTCGCCACTGTGACAGCAGTTGGCTCTGCTGCTAACGCCAAACCACTGTATGCTGCTTGTAATGTAAATAACAGAACAGACCCACGTTAGAAACTAGTTATTAATGGGTTGGATGTGATGTGTGTTTAGCAAACATTTTAGTGACAGTGTAAATGTCCAGTCAAGGGTTTTCATTTCGAGGACCCCTGAACCCAAAATGATACTATTAATTACCCTGCGGATGGCAACATTTTGAGATTATTAAGATATTCCAGCTAGAAAAACATAAGATTTTTTTCACAAACTCACAACAGCAACCACAAAAGACCAACAACTACAGTGTCACTTCCAACGTCACCTCATACTATGCTTGGAAAAGCCAAGGAATAAATGGAATGTTTTGAGATGACATTTGAACACCTGAAGGCTGGGAGCTTGTCTCTTATATGGCTGTAAAGTAAGGATTTAAAATTAATTTTGTTTTTATTTATTTTTTCAGAATTATTTGGCGGATCTAGTATTTTTCTGCGGTGCAAATGAGAGATAAAAGGTAAGAATATGCTTATTTGAGCCAAACATAACTTATGGCCTACTGCTAGCTCTGGTCCAGAGCTCCACTGCTTCTGAGTCTGACTTGCATTGGAGCTCTGTTGGTCTCTGTGCATTCGGCCATTACTGCACCCAACCAGCCTCTCTTCTCTAGTGGATATATAAAGAACGTTTTACCTACTCACCAAAATAAACATGTCTTGTGTCATTAGAAAGCCTACTTACCTTAGTGGAAACACTCTGAGCCCCCCACCACACGGATAAAACGGACTTTTTGACCAGAACGCGATTGTTTTTCACTGAAGGAAAAATATTTCCTATGGAATTTTTCTATTGGCAATATTGGTAGAGGGCGCAAATCCTGGTTGTTTTTCCGGTGAAAATCGCGTTCTGGCCAAAAAGTCCGTTTTATCCGTGTGGTGGGGGTCTCAGAGTGCTACCACTAAGGTAAGTAGGCATTCTAATGACACAAGACGTGTTTATTTTGGTGAGTAGGTAAAACGTTCTTTATATATCCACTAGAGAAGAGAGGCTGGTTGGGTGCAGTAATGGCCGAATGCACAGAGACCAACAGAGCTCCAATGCAAGTCAGACTCAGAAGCAGTGGAGCTCTGGACCAGAGCTAGCCTACTGCCTCATTGCCTATGTGAGTGTCACATGTTGTGTACTGGTTGCAGGCTGAGTCGTGGTGAACGGAGCGGACGCTATGGAGGGTCAGCGTCGGACGCTGGACGCTATGGAGGGTCAACGTCAGAGACTGGACGCTATGGAGGGTCAGCGTCGGACGCTGGACGCTATGGAGGGTCAGCGTCGGACGCTGGAGGGAGCAGAGACAGAGACAATCCTCCAGACAGACATGACCGAAGGAGCCGCGATGTGGAGAGAGACACCGACCGCCGCTGGAGCGACGAACGCAGGGAGAGAGACAGAGACAGAGATCGATTTGACGCACGGAGAAGTCGAGAGAGTCGAGATAGTCCTGAGGTCAGTGAATAAACAGCTGTTTGAGGACGATATCTGAGTTTTATCGACGGATAATCTACCGGTATGTTACTTATCGACCTACTGCATGTGTACATGACAGAGGCATCCTGGCTGCCATTAGGAAGAGTTGGTCACATTGTCAGAATAAATCTAACCATAACTCTTTACCGGCTACGTGACTACGCTCAATTTCTCTTAAGCGGCCATATGCAGCCAGCCAGTAGGCTCCCAGTATAGAGTTAATATATGCAGCCAGCCAGTAGGCTCCCAGTATAGAGTTAATATATGCAGCCAGCCAGTAGGCTCCCAGTATAGAGTTAATATATGCAGCCAGCCAGTAGGCTCCCAGTATAGAGTTAATATATGCAGCCAGCCAGTAGGCTCCCAGTATAGAGTTAATATATGCAGCCAGCCAGTAGGCTCCCAGTATAGAGTTAATATATGCAGCCAGCCAGTAGGCTCCCAGTATAGAGTTAATATATGCAGCCAGCCAGTAGGCTCCCAGTATAGAGTTAATATATGCAGCCAACCAGTAGGCTCCCAGTATAGAGTTAATATATGCAGCCAGCCAGTAGGCTCCCAGTATAGAGTTAATATATGCAGCCAGCCAGTAGGCTCCCAGTATAGAGTTAATAATAAGATCATGTTGATGACATCCTACTGATTATTGGTTGATGACGTTGGAACCGTTTGGAAGAGATCGTTGAACATCGCCCCATTATTTAGTTATTCTTCTAGACCATACCTGGACATTATGCGGCCTGGGGGCCAAATGCGGCCCTTTGGCTGACTCTGACCGTCCGGGGACCACCAGTGGTCCTTGAAAGAGTTCCATTTAAATATGGAAAGTGGTTAACATAGGTGTAACTCTTTGAGAACGTAAAAATGAAACCAAATGGACCCTCGCGGGTCCATTTGGTTTCACTTTTACACTCTCAAGAGTTAAAATATTCATCATGTGAATTATCCCAAGACTACACAACTAGAGAATGTAGAAGATTTGAACTGTCATTTTGATCTGTATGTCTGACTGTTTTGTTTCCCAAATCCAGCCTGGAATTGTGGACAAAAGCAAAATAAATCTTTAGTTTTGGGGTCTATGGGGCTAAAATGTCATCAAATGGTAGTCCATGGCTCAAATGCTGAATAAATAGAGGGGCCTGGTGGCAAAATGGTTGGTCTTACGCTTACTTTCATCTTGAAATTAAATGAATATTACACAGACTTTAGTTCAGCCTTTAACCTTGGCCCTCCACAATTGTGTTTTGTATGTGTTGCCACAGAGGGAAGCGGAGGCATTCTAGTGACCGCTCATTATTTAGTTATTCTTCTACAGATTGTATGTGTATGTGACCCACAGAGGCTCCGGAAGCGGAGGCATTCTACTGACCGCTCATTATTTAGTTATTCTTCTACAGATTGTATGTGTATGTGACCCACAGAGGGTTCGAAAGTGGAGGCATTGTACTGTAGTGACGGGTCAGATTGTGTTTGTATGTGACCCACAGAGGGTTCGGAAGCGGAGGCATTCTAGTGACCGCTCAGACGACGAATACGATGAAGACCCGGACCAGGACTACAAGATGGAGCAGGAGGAGGAGGAGAGCAAGACCATCATGCTCCGAGGTCTGTCTCTCCATGTCACAGAGGACGAGGTACGTCTGGCCAGCCTTAGTTCAGCCTTAGTTCAGCCTTAGTTCAGCCTTAGTTCAGCCTTAGTTCAGTTATTATTCTATCATGCTCTGAGGTCTGTCTCTCCATGTCACAGAGGACGAGGTACGTCTGGCCAGCCTTAGTTCAGCCTTAGTTCAGCCTTAGTTCAGCCTTAGTTCAGCCTTAGTTCAGTTATTATTCTATCATGCTCTGAGGTCTGTCTCTCCATGTCACAGAGGACGAGGTACGTCTGACCAGCCTTAGTTCAGCCTTAGTTCAGTTATTATTCTATCATGCTCCGAGGTCTGTCTCTGCATGTCACAGAGGACGAGGTACGTCTGACCAGCCTTAATTCAGCCTTGGTTCAGCCTTAGTTCAGCCTTAGTTCAGCCTTAGTTCAGCCTTAGTTCAGCCTTAGTTCAGTTATTATTCTACAAATTAAAGTCTTTTTTTCAAAGTTTAGCGTGATGTACTACAGAGTAATGTAATTTTAGTAGTTTTGTTTTCAATCAATCTCTTTCTTTTTTGAATGCGGAGAAGTCGAGAAGGGACAACAATGCAAGCATACTATTTACCAGGGGCGGATGTAACATGTTCCATTTTGGGGGGGGGGGGGGGGGGGGCAAGAACATGTTGGAGGGGCAAGAGAAAATGGTATGGGTATGGGAAAATGGTATGGGTGCGGCTTCATCGCCCGTGTCGCTTCGCGCTACGGGCGATGAAGCCGCACCCATACCAAGATGAGAACCAAGAAGCCGCACCCATACCAAGATGAAGCCGCACCCAGTTACAGGACTTTTATTAGTCAAGTAAAGCATCAACAATAACATCAGTTGTTGTTGAAGTTGCAACAGACACGCAGCATGCATAAAGCTAAAGGTCTGACTCAGAGAGTTCAATGATGAAATGCTGTTGGTTTAGTGGTGACACAGCTGTAGTTAGTTAGTAGCAGTAGTAGTGTTTCAAATCATTTTAAATAGAAGCACTTTAATTTGAAATATCTTGGGTTGTTTTGCATGGCATCGTGTTTGGGGGGGGGGGGGGGGGGGGGCAGACTGGGCATTTAGGGGGGCATTGCCCCCCCATGCCCATGCCTAGATCCGCCCCTGCTATTTCCGTGGTTGTGGCCCTGTCAACTTGTCTCACATGGGTTAGATCGTTTCATGACGCACCTTGTCTTTACCTTGTGTTGTTGCTCCGATGGATGCAATCATGATGCAGACTTGTCCCACAACTGTTATATCACTATCCAGGGCTTGACACTAACACTTGCCCACTTGCTCGGTGCAAGTGAAGACTGCTACCTGGTTGCCTGATCGGGCAAGTTTGCAACTTAGTGCACTATAACACAACACAAGATATATTTGTCTTGAAGGCAGTCATTGCACTCTGCCTCTGTGTCTTTCACTGCTTTCTAGATATCTCTACCTATCTCTCTCCCAGGTTCATTTGGTTCCAAACTATCATTTTGCTGGGGTCAGGGACCACTGGGTCTGTGACCACTATGGGCAGGGGTCGACATTATAATTGGCCCGATGGCCCGAAACAGGTTTGAAAACACGTGCGGACCACCAGATGGCGCCCTATACTGGCCCGATGGGGCCAGTGGTAAAATGCCCTCGTTGGCGCATGCACATGTGTTGTACAAAAACAAAAAAGGTTGGCCACCCCTGATATACATATTGTATTATTATTTTTATTTCACAATATGTTGGTGTTGTTTTGTAATTGTTTAAGTTGTATTTATATTTTCTTTATTAGCACAAAAAATATTTTAGGCATTCTGCATTGTATATGGGTCGGCTTGCTGAACGGTCTACTGGTTTTGACCCCCATGAAAAGAGTGTTGTTAACTTGAATGCATTTAATGCATTAATAAATGGTGGTCTTTTTTGCAGACTATGGGGATCGATTACCTGGGCCAGTGGTTACAGTTGTGGGGCCAGTGATTCTTAAAAGCCACTGGCCCGAAGGGCCAGTGGCAAATTTCCCTTAATGTCTACCCCTGATGGGCTAATTAAGATGATGAATTTTAACTCTTGAGAGTGTAAAAATGAAACCAAATGGACCCGCAAGGGTCCATTTGGTTTCATTTTTACGTTCTCAAGAGTTACATCTGGTTAACCAACTTAGCTGGGACCACCAGGAACCCTCTCAGGGACCACTGGTGGTCCCCGGACCACCTGTTAAAAACCCCTGGTTTAAAGCACCCAAGTAGGAAGTAAACTTAAATGCAAAATTTACAATATATTTTTGGGGGGCAAGTGACCATGACCTGAGGGCAAGTAGAAACTGACTTGCACTTGCCCGATGGGCAAGTGCTTCGGAGACCTTAGTGTCAACCCCTGACTATCATAACAATTATATCACAACTGCTGCAACAATTGAACATTTGTTCAAAGATGGTTGTTGGACAAGCAGTCCAGAAACGTTATACATCCACGTACAGTATGATAACAGCATCCTAAGGTTAGCAAGGAACATTACCTCAATCACTAACCATGTTTTGTATTGGAGAATATAAATTGCTGCTTTCAGGAGGGAGATATCGTTACCCATCTTACAATAAGGTCAGATTAAAGAGGAGATATCGTTCCCCAGCTTACAATAAAGTCAGATTAAAGAGATATCGTTCCCCAGCTTACAATAAGGTCAGATTAAAGAGATATCGTTCCCCAGCTTACAATAAGGTCAGATTAAAGAGATATCGTTCCCCAGCTTACAATAAGGTCAGATTAAAGAGGAGATATCGTTCCCCAGCTTACAATAAGGTCAGATTAAAGAGGAGATATCGTTCCCCAGTTTACAATAAGGTCAGATTAAAGTAGGGATGTCACGGTATTCGGTATTACCAGTATTACCGATATGGGTCTTCAAAACCGGTACTTTGCTTGCCCACCGAATATACCAAAAAAATAAAATGAAAAAATGTGCACCCATTCATTCAATATTGCACGTTCTAACTAGATGTAACTCTTTGAGAGCGTAAAAATGAAACCAAATGGACCCTTGCGGGTCCATTTGGTTGCATGTTTACGCTCTCAAGAGTTAAAATATTCATCATTTGAATTATCCCAAGTCTACACAACTAGAGAATGTAGAAGATTAATGGTCATTTTGATCTGTATGTTGGACTGATACTTATACCGATAATACCGGTATAAAAGCACGAAAAAAAAAAACGGTGTTGAGATACTTACACCGTGACATGCCTAGTCGCAAGACAAATTTCATTGTGAACTGACAATAAAATATATCATATCGTATATCCAGGACCTTAAGAAATAACAATGTAATTATTTCTTCCCTCCTCAGATCCGTGCCGCTCTGGAACAGCTGCAGGGTCCACAGCCGGTGGACATCCGTTTGATGAAGAAACGGAGCGGTGAGTGTCCTATCCATGCTCCATCACTTCACCCCAATGCAGCCTGCCTTCCCTGTCACTGCTATGACATAACGGCCCATTCTACAGCCGTCAGCTGTGTCCCGTTTAGATTTATATATACTTACATTTAGGATTTAGGATACAGTGCTAAGGAGGCGGTAGTTTACTTTGTAGTAGGGCTGCACAATTAATCACAAATCATGATTAGATTTCAAGCTGTATAGTGGTGCGATTCACGGACCTACCTGGGCGATTCATTTAAACACTTTTTGTTGTTACACCTTGCACTGACTTGTCTCACCACCATCACAAACTTCAACCAGAGCATTCTACAACCATCTCCATGTCCATCAAGCTGACAGGCGGCGCGTTAAAGAGGTCATTACTTATGGTTTGACACCAGTAATGTCAACAAATAAGGAATAAGCAATAAGGAAAGGCGGATTCTATTCTATTCTATTCCCACCACAAGTCGTCCGTCATGGCAATAATTAATTACCATTAACCCATTGTGTCCTGATCAGATTCTAGTTTCTGATGCTAGATTCTAGTCCCCCACGGTAGATTCTAGTTCCTCGCAGTAGACTGTAGTTTCTGAAGCTTGATTCCAGTTTCTGGCACTAGATTCTAGTCCCTGACACTAGATTCTAGTCCATGACACTAGATTCTAGTCCATGACACTAGATTCTAGTTTGTGACACTAAATTCTAGTCCCTGGCGCAAGATTCTAGTTTTTCTGGAAAAATCTCTTTCTGTGTCAGTGATGCTTAACATATTTCATAGGAAGGACCCCCAGAAATATCTATTATTTAGCTGCAGAACCTCATCTAAAAACATGTTGTTCTAGGGGATCCCCCAGAAGCAAAGATTTGAGTTAAAATGTTTGCTTCTAATGTATTCAAAGATTTGCAGCACATTTTCACAAATTTTTCAAAAATAGCAGAACTACAAGCTCATATCGCGCCACTCGGTGGCGCGATATGAGCTTGTAGATCTGCTATTTTCCAACAGCTAAAACACCAAAACGCGTTCAGTACACAAAAATAAACCTGTATAATATAATTTTAGACCTAATAGTGCAGCCCTAATGTGTAGTATTTTGTTTTCATGTTTCCATGAGGTTCACACACCCTCCTAACTCTTGGGTGTTTGATATGGAATTGGACTTCACTACTTTACAGCCGACTGTGACAGAGTTTGAATGTTGTCCAAAGCATTCTAACTAACACTCCTCCGTCTATATTTGAATGCTGTCTCTAGGTACTAGC
Organism: Benthosema pterotum; assembly: GCA_039105355.1. Lineage (NCBI taxonomy): Eukaryota > Metazoa > Chordata > Actinopteri > Myctophiformes > Myctophidae > Benthosema > Benthosema pterotum. The sequence continues at coordinate 376,638 of CM076971.1, read as the reverse complement.
CGAGGTTTCGCCTTCGTGGAGTTTTATCACTTGCAAGATGCGACCCGATGGATGGAGACCAATCAGGTTGCTTCAACAATCACCAAGTCTAAATTTTGTCTTGGAGATTTTAGAGCCGCCAAATAATAACAGAATCAACTGATCTTTTCAGAGTTTTTTTTTTTTTTTTTTTTTTTTTTTGAAAGGGAGGAAAACGAAAATACAATTCACAGAACTATTCACAGAAGTATTCTAAGTTTTTTTTAAGCTGATATCGGAGCCATACACATCCTCTGTATGGACTGTTGGATGTATTTAAATAGCCATGGGTCATTTAACGGCTCAGTTCAATTTTTGTTCCTTTTTGTTCTGAGTTGCCCAAGTGCTTTCTTTTTGTTTTTATAGACCCATGCCTGCTCCAGGGTTTCATAGTACACTCTGCTCCAGGGTTTCATAGTACACTGTGCTCCAGGGTTTCATAGTACACTGTGCTGCAGGGTTTCATAGTAGGGTTTCATAGTACACTGTGCTCCAGGGTTTCATAGTAGGGTTTCATAGTAGGGTTTCATAGTACACTCTGCTCCAGGGTTTCATAGTACACTGTGCTCCAGGGTTTCATAGTACACTGTGCTCCAGGGTTTCATAGTACACTCTGCTCCAGGGTTTCATAGTACACTGTGCTCCAGGGTTTCATAGTAGGGTTTCATAGTACACTGTGCTCCAGGGTTTCATAGTAGGGTTTCATAGTACACTCTGCTCCAGGGTTTCATAGTAGGGTTTCATAGTACACTCTGCTCCAGGGTTTCATAGTAGGGTTTCATAGTAGGGTTTCATATCACACTCTGCTGCAGGGTTTCATAGTACACTGTGCTCCAGGGTTTCATAGTAGGGTTTCATAGTACACTCTGCTCCAGGGTTTCATAGTAGGGTTTCATAGTACACTCTGCTCCAGGGTTTCATAGTAGGGTTTCATAGCACACTGTGCTCTAGGGTTTCATAGTAGGGTTTCATAGCACACCCTGCTCCAGGGTTTCATAGAAGGGTTTCATATCACACTCGGCTCCAGCTCGTTTCCTCTGGTCTTTACTCAGACCCATTTAAAAAAAAAAAAACGAAGACTGGAATTGATCAAGGACGAGCTGGCAGCACTCCGGTCCGAAACACTTGATACCAATAGCCTTTTTATTTTATTTTTAGCACTCAACCCCCTTCATACACAGAACCTACTGCTCTCTTTCTTTCTCTGAATTTCTTTCTATCCCCTGTTCCCTGTATTCACTGAGTGAGTCTACAGTAAATGAGCGTTCCGTTCGCTGCCTAGTAGACACTCTCTCCCTGTTCCAGTTGTGCTCTCTGCATAGTGGCTGGACCTCACACCTGCCAATAATCACACAACCTCCTGGAGTCGGAGATAACTTGCATCTTTTTGACTGTTTGCAGAACACCAAGTTGGTGATCCAAGGCAAAAGCATCGCCATGCATTACAGCAACCGGAGGCAGAAGTTTGAAAACTGGCTTTGCAATGCTGTGAGTTTCAGAGAAACGTTCCCCACTTCATTTGGATAGTTTGATATATTTGTTACCTAACAAAGAGAATCTAATAATATGTTATCTATTGTTTACAGTGTGGTTTGTACAATTTAATAATTATGTTATCTGTTGTTTACAGTGTGGTTTGTACAATTTCCGCAAGAGGTTGAAATGTTTCAGATGTGGAGCTGTCAAAACTGGTACGTTTTGCTTTTAATGTTTTGTGTGATATTTTGTGTATGTTAGACTTATTCAACAGTCCTGTAAGATACAGAAGGGAATAGAAGAGTAATAATCTTTCAGTGGTTTTAACTTCCAGCACAACCAAGTCATGCATCAGTTAGTCCAGACATTTGATATGAAATGATGTCATGAGGCTTGGCTGAGCCTGAGGCCTAGGTTTAGGCCTGGATTAGGGTTAACCCTAACCCTCTCTCCTGTTTCTGTAGTGTAAGGCAGCTTGATGTACAAGTACACCCCCTGGACATGACACTAGTCATGCCAGGGATTTGTTAACCCATTGTGTCCTGATCAGATTGTAGTTCTTAGTTTTTCTCAGTAGATTGTAGTTTCTGAAGTTAGATTGCAGTTCCTGACACTAGATTCTAGTCCATGACACTAGATTCTAGTTTTTCTGGAAAAACCTCTTTGTGTCAGTGATGCTTAACATATTTCATAGGAAGGACCCCCAGAAATATCTATTATTTAGCTGCAGAACCTCATCTAAAAACATGTTGTTCTAGGGATCCTCCAGAAGCAAAGATTTGAGTTAAAAATGTTTGTTTCCAAAATAATGTATTCAAAGATTTGCAGCACATTTTCACAATTTTTCAAAAATAGCAGATCTGCTATTTTTCAACAGCTAAAACACGAACGCATTCAAACACAAAACGCGTTCAATACACAAGGAGTCAATGATGTTTTCTTGTCAAATGACTGTGTGTCTCTGCTTTGGTGTTGAAGAACACATCCTGCTGTTGAACAACACAGAGGTGGACTCTGTTGGGACGACTGCAGCCAGCACTGTGACTAATACAGAACCTCAACAGTCAGGGGATTATAACGGAGACAGTGAGTATACCTTTCATATACCGTCATTTATAACGGTGACAGTGAGTACACCTTTCATATACCGTCATTTATAATGGTGACAGTGAGTAGCACTGCCTTTCATATACCGTCATTTATAATGGTGACAGTGAGTAGCACTGCCTTTCATATACCGTCATTTATAATGGTGACAGTGAGTAGCACTGCCTTTCATATACCGTCATTTATAATGGTGACAGTGAGTAGCACTGCCTTTCATATACCGTCATTTATAATGGTGACAGTGAGTAGCACCGTCTTTCATATACCGTCATTTCTATACTTCTAGACTATAAGCCGCTACTTTTTTCACATGCTTTTGACCCTGCAGCTTATACAACGGTGCGGCCAATCTATGGATTTTTACAGGTAAACACAGGGGAGAGGGTTCCAGGTGGGCTCCGCAGACTAAATGATGGAAAGTTGGTTAACCAGATGTAACTCTTGAGAACGTAAAAATGAAACCAAATGGACCCTTGCGGGTCCATTTGGTTTCATTTTTACGCTCTCAAGAGTTATGATATTCAACATCTAAATTAGCACCAGGTAATTAATAAGTCATGTTCATTTTGGTCTCATTTTGATGTTTTGCCTTTTTTTTTGTGCAAATCCATCCTGGAATTGTGAACAAAACCAAAAGAAATCTTTACTGTAGTTTGGTGGTCTGTGGGGTGAAGATGTTAAATCGTGGTCTCTGGCTCAAATGTTGAATAAATAGTGGGCCCTGGGATCAAAAAGGTTGAAAACCACTGCTCCAACATGAAGCTTATTGCCTGGTGCGGCTTATATTCAGGTGCGGCTTATAGTCCAGAAATTACGGTACATAGAAATATTAGCATCTTATATTTTGTGTATTGTACGTTTTAAGAGTTAACTCAAATCTTTCCGATGCTCTCGTTCTTTTCCAGCCATTATCTTGAGAAACGTTGCCCCTCATTCCACGGTGGACGCCATCCTGATATTGTTGGCTCCGTACGCCAACCTGAACGCCGGAAACATCCGCCTCATCAAAGACAAGCAGACGCGACAGAATCGAGGCTTCGCCTTCGTCCAGCTCTCCTCTCCGCTGGTATGTTGATGTTTGTTGTGTAATAATTAATGACTCAGTGTATATCTGTGGGCTGCTAAACCCCTTATCCCAAACCCCTTATTCCTTTTTTACTATTTTTAAAAACGTTTGGGAATAGTTGAATGTGCCGATAGTTTATATGTGCCATTTAAACTATTGAAAAATGTTTTCTTATATAGTTTAAAAAGTCAGAAGTTAATGGATAAGCAGTTTAGCGGTGACTAAAGGGCTTTCCAGACGACAACGATAAACGCCGGCGTTATCAACGGGCGATTTTCTTTATGCCGGCAGTGCCGAAATAAGAAAATCGCCTGTCGATAAATGCCAGGTGTTTTATGCCGGTGCCCGGGAGGTGGGGGGACCGTCCGCACAAAATGCGTGGCTCAGCAGCCAACAGACTACCAACTTCCCAGTAGCCTACATCCTTACAGTCAAGCAGGCTACCTGATCATGATCACGCTGAATTTACAATTCATTTACAATTAATTAATGACTCACCAACAATGATGGCTACAGCCGTAGAGGTTGATATTTGAACGTAGACTATAATTATTCCAAGTTGTGTTGGTTAAAATAAAATGGGCAGCATCCAGCACGGTTTAAATATGTTGTATAATAAACTCTGCAGGCTAAAAGCATGTAACCAACATGCTTCACTTTGTCATAGCGTGACCGTGACACAAACTCACAACATGTCGCGCAAAAATGCGTTGTAAACATTAGAACGTTAGAGCAGAATTGCCAGAACTCACGTCATGGCTTGGCTCAGGGCCGGATCTAGAGGGGAGCAGGGGTGGGCACAGCCCACCCAAACGTGCATCTTGCCCACCCAATGAAAGGTAATATCAGTGGTTTTCAACCAGTGGACCACTAGTGGTCCTTGGGAGGGGCCCTGGAATCAAAAATTTTCAAAAGCACTGCTTCTTATAAAAAACTTGGTGGAGTTGCCCACCCTGTCATTCTTCCAGCCCACCCTAGTAGGGCTGGATTGATCCGGTCCTGGCTCGGCTGCGCTAGAGCCTTAAATGATTAGGGAATCCACTCCTGGAACAGAAACGGTGAAGTCACAGTGCAGGTCTACTGGTAAGGTGGGTCCTCATCGTCCTTATTATGTTGTTTGTTTGCTATAAATCGCCAAGCGTTTTACAAAAAGATCACTGGGATTGAACTTTTTAAAACTCGCGCGTGCGTGCACGAAACGAGCACACGCGTGCAACAATAATCAGTGACACCGGGTGGAAAACGACCTGCGTTAAACGCTCTCTTGAACGCGGGTCGATTTTTTAACTTTTGTGCTCAAAAAACGCCGGCCCCATTGAGAATGAATCAGAATGGTTGATTTATTCCTCGCCGTCTGTAAGCCCCTTAAGTGTGTTTTTAAATCCCCATGCTGCGTAGGAAGCATCCCAGCTCCTCACCATCCTGTTTTTAACTCCCCATGCTGCGTAGGAAGCATCCCAGCTCCTCACCATCCTCCAGAGTCTTCAGCCACCGTTAAAACTGGATGGAAAGACCATCGGTGTGGATTATGCCAAGAGCGCCAGGAAGTGAGTCATCACAAACATTAGAAACAGACTGTGATTATCAGCTCAGCTCATGTTTATTTAATCCATTTTGTCCTGATCCGATTCTAGTTCACAGCGCTAGATTCTAGTTCCTCATGCCAGATTCTAGTCCCCCACGGTAGATTCTAGTTCCTCTCAGTAGACTTTTAGATTCTAGTTTCTGACACTAGATTCTAGTCCATGGCGCGAGATTCTAGTTTTTCTGGACAAATCTCTTTTTGTGTCAGTGATGCTTAACATATTTCATAGGAAGGACCCGCAGAAATATTATTTAGCTGCAGAACCCCATCTAAAAACATGCTGTTCTCGCAGAAGCAAAGACTTGAGTTAAAAATGTTTACTTCCGAAATAATGTATTCAAAGACTTGCACCACATTTTCACAATTTTTCAAAAATAGCAGAAACAAGCTCATATCGCGACTTGGTGGCGCGATATGAGCTTGTAGATCTCAGCTAAATGACTAGGGTTAGTCTCCCACACGAGGAACCCTGCCTGCCTCTAATGCACCTTTTTATTATTCACATAATCAGACTTTAGGTTTTTATTTCTGGGGGTTGGAGATAATTACGTATTTATTCACTGTACTCATACATACTGTATCTCCCGTCTAAAGTGGAAGGCAAATGTTACTGCATTAAATTGTACGTTGGGATTTCTCCCCATGGTTAGTGTTGGTCAATATTACTTAGGAAAGTAACTTCTTTACTTTACTCGTTACCCCTTAGACAAAGTAATATCATTACTTTACTTATTGCTGGAATTTATTATATATTACATTATTACTTTCCCAAGTTCTCAACTCCCACCTTTGAAAAAAATAGAGATGTACAACATAATCTGTTTAGCGAGCTCTTTTTAGAACTGGATCCAATTTATTTAAATAATAATAGTCTCCAATCCCACAAACTGCACCTGAAAACAAAGCCAACAAAATCTGTCTGTTTGACTTTTTAAACTTTTTCACAATTGTTTTCAAAGACAGTTGAGGTCTTGTATTTAAAAATAAAATACAGTATAAAGCAGTAAGTGATTTGTAGTGTACATAACTGTGCGCAGGATGCAGTGTGTGGACTGGATCTACAATCTACTGCATTTTCTGTCGTTACAGTACCTGTCAATAGCTTGTAAATCTCTTCTATTTTTGCATGCAACAACAGGAACAAGTAACTTGGCGTTACTTGCAAAGTAATGCATTACTTATTAGCCATTTTGGCAGAGTAATCTGGTTACTTTACTTTTTGGAGCAAAAGTAATAATATTACAGTAATATTGTAATGTAATCTAAAATTCGTTACTGCCCAACACTGTTCATAAATATGAATTTCAGAGGTGGACAGAATGCATGAAAAAATCCATAGTCTATTTTTTTACTTGACATATACTGTACATTCATCAGCTACGGAAAGCGAAAAGGGCTTTGAATATAAACGCAAGTGGCGAATAATGAAGTTATTATCCAGAATATGTTATAATTCAAACTCCTCTTTCATTCAGCTTCATTGATTTTACAACGTACTGGTCCCAGGTTTTGGTACGATCCCAGTTAATTGTGCTTTTGACTTCTGCTCACAGAGACTCGGGGCAGACGGATGGGATTCGAGCCAACGCTCTGTCGGTGGCCAGCACAGCCATCGCTGCTGCACAGTGGTCATCCAGCCAGGTAAACTCTTTGGACTTTGTAGATCAGGGGTGGGCAATTATTTTTCCCAAGGGGCCAAATAAGATACATAAAATATAGTGGAGGACCAAGACTAAAGGCTGAACTAAAGTCTGCGTAATATTAATTTAATTTCAAGATAAAAGTAAGAGTAAGACCAACCATTTTGACACCAGGGCCCTCTATTTATTCAGTATTTGAGCCAAGGACCACCCTTTGATGACATTTTAGCCCCACAGATTCCAAAACTTTCTTCAAGATTTCTTTTGTTTTTGTCCACAATTCCAGGCTGGATTTGGGAAACAAAACAGGATAACAAAAATGGCCATTCTCTTACATTCTCTGATTGAATATGTAGACTTTGGGCTAATTCAGATGATGAATATTTTAACTCTTGAGAGCGTAAAAATGAAACCAAATGGACCCGCAAGGGTCCATTTGGTTTCATTTTTACGCTCTCAAAGAGTTACATCTGTGTTAACCACTTTCCATATTTAACTGGAACTCTCTCAAGGACCACTGGTGGTCCCCGGGCCGGTCAGAGTCAGCCAAAGGGCCGCATTTGGCCCCCGGGCCGCATAATGCCCAGGTATGGTGTAGACAATATTTATTTGTCGACAGATTCTGCTATTGTTTAAGAGGTGAACAAAAATATATAGTATTCTTTGCACCTGACCTTATACAGCAGTGGTTTTCACCCTTTTTCATACCAGGGCCCACTATTTATTCATCATTTTAGCCACAGACCACCTTCGATGTTGAGTTTAATCTCTCTCACCCCAAAGGATTTTCAAGTTTTTGTCTGATAAACTGGAAAATTGGTCAAAATAGCAATTCTTCTACATTTTCTAATTGTGTATATTCTTGTAAGTGAATTAATTCAGATGTTTAAATATAATTTACAGATCTACTGTATAAGGGTCCATTTGGAACCAGCTGTGGTACCAAAGGATCACAGGGATCACAGGTCCCTGGACCACCTGTTGAAAACCCTTGTTATAGAGCAGGGGTTTTCAACCTTTTTGACTCCAGGAACCACCATTTATTCAGCATTTGAGCCACGGACCACCATTTGATTACATTTTCACACCAAAGACCTACAATTAAAGAATTCTTTTGATTTTGTCCACAATTACAGGCTGTATTTTACTGACAAAACAGTGTAGACTGCTTAATTCAGTGGCGCTAATTCAGATGATGAATATTTTAACTCTTGAGAGTGTAAAAATGAAACCAAATGGACCCGCAAGGGTCCATTTGGTTTCATTTTTACATTCTCCAGAGTTACATCTGGTTAACCAACTTTCCATCATTTACCCTGGGGACCACCTGGAACCCTCTCAGGGACCACAGGTGGTCCCTGGACCACCTGTTATAGAGCTTTGACCTGAACTTGGTTATTTATTTTTTACCCTCAGCTCCAGCAGAGCTTAGGATCCTCTGACATGCAGGATGGATATGCTGCTGCTGCTGCTGCTCAGGTCAGTCTTATAGCAACCTTTTTCATATCAGGGACCACCATTTATTCAGGATTTGAGCCACGGGGGACCACCATTTGAGGACATTTTAGCCCCACAGATTTATTTTGCTTTTGTCCACAATCCCAGGCTGGATTTGGGAAACCAAACAGTCCAACATACAGATCAAAATGACCATTAATCTTCTACATTCTCTAGTTGTGTAGACTTGGGATAATTCACATGATGAATATTTTAACTCTTGAGAGTGTAAACATGAAACCAAATGGACCCACAAGTGTCCATTTGGTTTTATTTTTACATCTGGTTAAACAACTTAGCTGGGGACCACCTGGAACCATCTCAAGGACCACTGGTTGTAAACATACCTCACATGGATGGTGTTAAAGTTTAATCTGTGTTTTCATATGTCTTGTAAACCCCTGTACTGTACTGTACTGTACTGTACTGTACTGTACTGTACTGTACTGTACTGTACTGTACTGTACTGTACTGTACTGTACTGTACTGAATGTCCTCACATGGTTGTGTTTTAATCTGTGTTTTCATGTGTCTTCCTAACAGGCCTATCAGCTGTGGCCCCAGCAGCCTGACGCACTGGCAACGCCTGTCATGGGAGACGGTCTGTTAGGAGGTATTAATGTTCTAAACAATCTAACATCATTACTGTTATTATTACTGTTAGGAAACACATCTACTATTATTACTGTTAGGAGGTATTAATGTTCTAAACATCTACTATTATTACTGTTAGGAGGTATTAATGTTCTAAACATCTACTATTATTACTGTTAGGAGGTATTAATGTTCTAAACACATCTATTATTACTGTTAGGAGGTATTAATGTTCTAAACATCTACTATTATTACTGTTAGGAGGTATTAATGTTCTAAACATCTACTATTATTACTGTTAGGAGGTATCATTGTTCTAAACAATCTAACATCATTACTACTATTATTACTGTTATTATTAGTAGCAACTAGTAATAGTCATTGTGCTAAAACATCTACTATTATTGTATGTATTATTTTAGGAAGTATTAGTAGTAACTAGTAATAGTATTTGTACTGAACGTTGTGTTAAACACATCTATTACTAATGTATTATTTTTAGGAAGTATTAGCAGTAACTAGTGATAGTATTTGTACTGAACGTTGTGTTAAACACATCTACTACTAATGTATTATTTTTAGGAAGTATTAGCAGTAACTAGTGATAGTATTTGTACTGAACATCTACTATTCTTCCTGCTCACCACCAGCTGCTCCAGCAGTCATCCCAGCTGTCACAGGAGTTTACCAGCCAATCATTATCGCACAGCCTGCCATACAGGTACTGGAAACACACTAATACCCCCCCCCCCCCCCCCCCCCCCCCCCCCCCCCTACACACACACACACACCCTCACCCCCCACCCCCTCCACAATGGCAACCACACTTTGCAATTTCTTAATTGCGAAAATTCCAATTGCCATTGTTGCAGTTACGTATAACACATTAAGACCCTAGTGTGTACCCTGCGTGCTAAATGTTCTCCCCATTTAGGAGCTTAATCGAGAGAGGTATAAATGAATGTCTAAACCGGTTATATTTTATCAACGGTGGAGCTCTGTATCTCCTGCCCGTTCGCATCAACACATACTCAGAGTTGAGAACATGTAAGGGATCAGCGACAATACATTGAGCCTGTCGAACTACTGCTTGTTGGAAGATGGCTTTTAGGGTGATCGGGGGGCTAGACAATCCCATAATGTTCCCCACCACTTTTACAAGTCTTTCAATCTGAGACTACGGTAGCATCCTGCTATACGGTGTAAATAATGGGCACCAGTGATGCCATGCTCTCCTCTCTCCTCCCCTCAGACACAGCCATACGTCGGGCCGATAGACGTGGCTCTGCAGGCTGCTGCTGTGTCTGCCGCGCCCCAGGCAGCGTCCGCGCCCACAGCTGACACAACAAACACACCTGGTAAGAGGACTGTCTGGGACATGGAGTGTTTTAAAACAAACACACCTGGTAAGAGGACTGTCTATGTCCAGGTGTGTTTGTTTTAAAACACTCTATGTCCCAGAGTGTTTTAAAACAAACACACCTGGTAAGAGGACTGTCTGGGACATGGAGTGTTTTAAAACAAACACACCTGGACATAGAGTGTTTTAAAACAAACACACCTGGTAAGAGGACTGTCTGGGACATGGAGTGTTTTAAAACAAACACACCTGGTAAGAGGACTGTCTGGGACACAGAGTGTTTTAAAACAAACACACCTGGTAAGAGGACTGTCTGGGACACAGAGTGTTTTAAAACAAACACACCTGGTAAGAGGACTGTCTGGGACATGGAGTGTTTTAAAACAAACACACCTGGACATAGAGTGTTTTAAAACAAACACACCTGGACACAGAGTGTTTTAAAACAAACACACCTGGTAAGAGGACTGTCTGGGACATAGAGTGTTTTAAAACAAACACACCTGGTAAGAGGACTGTCTGGGACACGGAGTGTTTTAAAACAAACACACCTGGACATAGAGTGTTTTAAAACAAACACACCTAAGAGGACTGTCTGGGACACGGAGTGTTTTAAAACAAACACACCTGGACACAGAGTGTTTTAAAACAAACACACCTGCTAAGAGGACTGTCTGGGACATAGAGTGTTTTAAAACAAACACACCTGGTAAGAGGACTGTCTGGGACATGGAGTGTTTTAAAACAAACACACCTGGACACAGAGTGTTTTAAAACAAACACACCTGGTAAGAGGACTGTCTGGGACACAGAGTGTTTTATGTACCGTAATTTCCGGACTATAAGCCGCTACTTTTTTCCAAATGGACCCTTGCGGGTCCATTTGGTTTCATGTTTACGCTCTCACAAGTTATGATATTCACCATCTAAATTAGCACCACTTAATCAATAAGTCAAAACTAAAAGAAATCTTTAGTTTTGGGGTCTGTGGGGTGAAGATGTTAAATTGAAGCATGAAGCACCTGACTATAAGCCTGGTGTGGCTTATATTCAGGTGCGGCTTATAATCCGGAAATGACAGTACTGTACATTGAAACCATTCCAGTGAAAGGCTGAAATGTTTGCTTGTGTTTGTTTTTCACTCCCAGCTGCCCCTGATACGTCTACCTACCAATACGATGAGTCATCTGGTTACTACTATGACCCACAGACAGGACTGTACTACGACCCAAACAGCCAGGTAAGGATCTGTTATCTGTCTGTCTGTTAGTCAGACAGACAGGACTGTACTACGACCCAAACAGCCAGGTAAGATCTGTTATCTGTCTGTCTGTTAGTCAGACAGACAGGCCTGTACTACGACCCAAACAGCCAGGTAAGATCTGTCTGTCTGTCTGTTAGTCAGACAGACAGACAGGACTGTACTACGACCCAAACAGCCAGGTAAGATCTATCTGTCTGTCTGTTAGTCAGACAGACAGGACTGTACTACGACCCAAACAGCCAGGTAAGACCTGTTATCTGTCTGTCTGTTAGTCAGACAGACAGGCCTGTACTACGACCCAAACAGCCAGGTAAGATCTGTCTGTCTGTCTGTTAGTCAGATAGACAGGACTGTACTACGACCCAAACAGCCAAGTAAGGATCTGTTATCTGTCTGTCTGTTAGTCAGACAGACAGGACTGTACTACGACCCAAACAGCCAGGTAAGATCTATCTGTCTGTCTGTTAGTCAGACAGACAGGACTGTACTACGACTAGGGATGCCGCGATTCGATATGCTTATCGCATATCGACGCGATATCAGCCAAAAAACGTTATCGAAATCGCATCGCACTATGGCGAAAAATGGCGATAAATTCTGCGATTAATTCGCTCCATTAATTCACTCCATTCCAGTAATCCACTCCCGCTTTTCGTTGTTTCTAACCAGCATGCATTGCGGCGCAAGGCAGGGCCATCTATTAGAAGAATTGCGACATTGAGGGGGCGGAAAAACAGCCTGGTCACGTGGTTCCAGTTGTCCCAATTCAATAGAAGTCTATTAGTGGGGTTTCGTCTCCATGTTAAATGTGGATGTCATTTACAACTCTTGTAAAAGTTTCACTTTCAGTCCTAATTTGTTGGTGAGGGTCTATAGAACCATTTTGGTTCGAGTGGCCCGCACACAAATTAAATATTTGGCCTGTAGGGGGCGTCACAAGGTGCCAACCTTACCAAAACATGTACACTGTTGTAACTATTGATCAAATTGTCCAATCTGTACATATGGGATATCTATGGATTCACAATCAGGAGTAGCATTTGCTACCTAAACCTAATTACACATAAAATATATTTTTTCATCCATTATTGGTGTATATCGACAAAAATAGCAAGCAAAACAAGCTAAAATTAGCTAAAACCGAAGTGAGTTTCCATCTCCATGTTAAATTTAGTTGTCGTTTACAACTTTAAAAGTTTAACTTTCAATACTAAATTCTAGGTGAGGTAACCATTTTGGTTAGAGTGGCCAGCACGCAGATAAAGATTATTGGGGGGGGCTTCCAAAATATGATATAAGACTGTCGTAACTTATCCAATCTGAACATATGACATATTCACATTCAGAAGTAGTATTTAGTCATTTAGACCAGGGGAGCCCAACCAGTAGATCGGGATCTACCGGTAGATCTCGGCCTGATCACAAGTAGATCTCGGGAGATGTGGGGGGGAAAGAAAAAAAATGGGGTGGAAAAGAAAAAAGAGCGATTTTCGTCAGTGTGTGATGCATTTGCAATGGCAGTGTTTGTCCATGTCTGTTGTACTTATGTTGTACAGTTGTAGGCCTATTTATGACAAGTCTGCTGTACTTTATGCTTATATGGACATAAAGTAAGTGGTAAAACAAAGTAGTGTTGTGTTGTTGCGAAGTTACTGTAGGCTGGCAACGATGCGTGTGGTTTGAAATGTTGATATTGGACTGGTAGATCCCGGAGGGGTTGGCTGCTGAAAAGTAGATCTTGGGTCAAAAAAGGTTGGGCACCCCTGATTTAGACCATATTACCCCAGCCCCCCTCCCCACCCCCTTGTGTGTATCCACAAGAATAGCACGTAGTCCAGCCTCTATGTGCAGTATTTTGATGATAACAGCATGAATTTTGGAACACAGTTGGAGCATGTCATTAGGAGCATTGTTGGCTATGGCACCATCACAGATTTGTCCCTTGGTAATCCTGACAGCTATTTTCTAAAATATTAATTCTAGTAAATAGTCCCACATTGTCAATGATGAGGAATTCATTGGTACTATTTACATTTGTCCTGTGACCATGGTAGATATTTCTCATAATGGCCACCACCTGCTGATATTTTAACAGTAATTAAAATTCTCTGATCCTGATTTTGGTAACTAATCCTACGTTTTCAAGGACGAGGTCTAAAGGATGACGTGGGGTGAGGGCTTCCAGCCAGAGTTTCTCCTCACTTCTTATGGCCTCAGTGTTCTGGGGCTATGTCAGCTATGTCAATGCCATTGTCTTTGCTGAAGGTTTCTTTCCAAGTCTCTAGCTCAGTCCTGCAAGGTCCAACCCAGACTTGTGCAGATGGCTGCTGGCTCATCTGGATGGCTGCTGGCTCATCCGGTTTGTGTGATTAGGTGGGGTTGACTGCCGCAATCAGGATTAGGGGCTTGACCCTTTCAAACTGTGGCAGTCTAGCTAAGTGTTTGCATTTGTTTTGGAGGCTATATACAGGAGACAGTTTCTCACCAGCACCAGGTATCATGAGGTGAAGGCTCCTTCAATTGACTTTGTTGTTGAGTCTTCATGGGGAGAAGCATTATGCATTCCGAACCATCTTCAAGAAGGACATGAGAGTCGAAAAGAATGGTCACCATGGTGCAATATAACTACTTTGAGTATGACTATTTTCCTGTCAACTAGCTTGTGTGTGAAGGTACAGCACTTCAGCAGGGGTTTTCACCAGACAGCTTTTACTGTATGGATCTGGATGGGATCTGGCTAGAAGTACACAGACTGGTGTTGGATCTGGGTGGGGATCTGGCTAGAATTACACAGACTGGTGTTGGATCTGGATGGGGATCTGGCTAGAAGTACACAGAATGGTGTTGCATCTTGGTGGGGATCTGGTTAGAAGTACACAGACTGGTGTTGGATCTGGGTGGGGATCTGGCTAGAAGTACACAGACTGGTGTTGGATCTGGATGGGGATCTGGCTAGAAGTACACAGACTGGTGTTGGATCTGGATGGGGATCTGGCTAGAAGTACACAGACTGGTGTTGGATCTGGATGGGGATCTGGCTAGAAGTACACAGACTGGTGTTGGATCTGGGTGGGGATCTGGCTAGAAGTATACAGACTGGTGTTGGATCTGGGTGGAGATCTGGCTAGAAGTATACAGACTGGTGTTGGATCTGGATGGGGATCTGGCTAGAAGTATACAGACTGGTGTTGGATCTGGGTGGGGATCTGGCTAGAAGTACACAGACTGGTGTTGGATCTGGGTGGGGATCTGGCTAGAAGTACACAGACTGGTGTTGGATCTGGATGGGGATCTGGTTAGAAGTATACAGACTGGTGTTGGATCTGGGTGGGGATCTGGCTAGAAGTATACAGACTGGTGTTGGATCTGGGTGGAGATCTGGCTAGAAGTATACAGACTGGTGTTGGATCTGGATGGGGATCTGGCTAGAAGTATACAGACTGGTGTTGGATCTGGGTGGGGATCTGGCTAGAAGTACACAGACTGGTGTTGGATCTGGGTGGGGATCTGGCTAGAAGTACACTGGTGTTGGATCTGGATGGGGATCTGGTTAGAAGTACACAGACTGGTGTTCTGACCTCACTGGGTACTGGTCAATCGGGTAGAGCTGGTTTGAGTTGGAGTGAGTACTAAGAATATGTCAGCTGATTTCATGGGCTCACTTGATTTTCACATATAGGGTAGAAGACATGGATTTACTGCCTACATCAATAGATCAACATTACACATTTTGATGATTTGACTATTATCTAGCATTTTATAAAAAATCATAATCCTTGAAAACGTTTTGTCATCAGAATCAAGATTGTATGTTGTATGAGCTGAATTGGTAAAATAACAGCAGATGATGGCCACCATAGCTGTCATCACAGACCCATAGCCAAAACAATTCCTTATGGCAGGCTTTAACTTTGTGCCAAATGTCATGCTTTCATTGAAAAGTGCACAATTTTCACACAGAGGCTGGGCTATAAGTGGGTATGCCTAACTTTAATCCCCCCAATACTGTATTGTTTCTATTTATTTACAATTTATACCATTACTCATTCATGATAGGTAGGCACTAACTTCATCCTTCTAGGTTCAACAGAATTTAAATTAGGTGCCATTTGAAGTAATTTGATGTACATGGGCGTCCATTTTTTCCATATCATATTCCAAACATTAATATTTGAAATCCAGTTAATTCCTGGGTTAGTATTGACTAGATATAGCAAAAGAAAACAAAGAAAAAACAGCAATTGTGAGAAAATAAAGACTTTTAAGAAAAAAAAAAATCCGATTTTGGTCAATTTTGAAATTAGGCAAGAAATGCATATTTTTTTCATCTGCAGATGGGCCACTCGAACTAAAATTGTTCTATAGGTCATCATCTACAAATTAGAAGCGAAAGTCAAACTTTTACAAGAGTTGTAAATGACGGTGTGTCGTGGGACCCCACTATATGTAGATTAGCCACCATTGGGCTGACCCCATGAAGTGAACAGAGTTTGCGCAACAGCTCTACCTCTGGGCAGAGCCAGAGGGCAGAGCTGTTGTTGTTGCTAGTTAGCAACTTAGCAAGTTCGCAAAGCACCCATCAAGCAGTCATGTCGGACGTATTTCACTTTAGAAATACGGCCAGACAGCGACAGCGACTCCACGGAGGTGTCGTGTCGGGACTAGGGAGGGGGTGGGGGAAAGAGAAGTTTGGAATAGTGGTGGTGATAGTTCTACCGTTCCATGGACCGTTTTGTGGTGGTGGTTGTGGAATAACGCGCCGGCATTGTGTGTCTGTGTGTGTGTGTGTGTGTGTGTGTGTGTGTGTGTGTGTGTGTGGGTGTGGGTGTGGGTGTGGGTGTGTCTACCTGCCTGTATGTGTGTGCCTGTCTCTCTCTGCCTGCCTGCGTGTGTGTGAGTGTCTGTTTCTCTCTGTCTGCCTGCCTGTCTGTTATTAGGCTATGCTACCAACGGTAGCATTGTATTCTCCAGGCAGAATGAGTGAAATTTAACTCTGGACTCTTAGCTTTGGACAGTATTGCAACTTGCAGTTTTGCTGTGTGTGTGTGTGTGTGTGTGTGTGTGTGTGTGTGTGTGTGTGTGTGTGTGTGTGTGTGTGTGTGTGTGTGTGTGTGTGTGTGTGTGTGTGTGTGTGTGTGTGTGTGTGTGTGTGTGTTTGTGTGTGTGTTTGTGTGTGTGTGTGTGTGTGTGTGTGTGTGTGTGTGTGTGTGTGTGTGTGTGTGGTCGTCCACTCAGTTCTTAGTGCAGTGAACAGACACTACCAGAAAAAAGAAAAATGTTAAAGGGGAATTCCACCCATTTTCTAAATTTTCCTGAGAAGATACAAATGTGAACCAAATGGACTCTAGACTCTAGGACTCTAGTCCAAATGGACTCTGTTAGTCAGACAGACAGGACTGTACTACGACCCAAACAGCCAGGTAATAGTCTAGTATCAGAGGCCCTCAAATTTTGAGATACCCCCACCCGGGGTAGAACAAACCACAACCATGTTTTTTCTTATCTTTAGGGTCCCCCCTTCATGTTTTGGATTGTTGTGGAGTTTCATTTTGGTGCAAAATTAGTTTTTTGGGCTATTCTTTAACTTACCCAAATCTCTGAAAAAGTAAAATCCGAATAGGACAAAAATTATATAAAACTCTATAACTTGAGAATGCTCACTGGTATCTTCATCAAATTTGTTGAGGAATGAACCAGACATCCACCCTGCATGTCCAAATTGTCAGAATGTGATTTTCCCACAGAAATACTGAAATATAGTCCCTTAAATGTACCTTCACTTTAGACGGAAATTGGATTTTTGTGATTAGGATTCCTTTACTTTCTCTGATTTCTCAAAAAAAAAAAAAAAAAAAAAAAAATACATTCATGTCAAATAAGGTGTTACTGCATTACCTGCAATACTAGTAAATAGTAACCAGTGGTTGTGTGTACCCTAATATAGTTTTATTGCATATAGAGGAGATACTCATTCATACATAGCCTACCCCTTCCCTCGAGATATAACTTTATTGATGCTATAACCATAATCATGTTACCAAATAATGTGGCTTTGAAGTCAAATTCCTTTTCAATTGGCATTGGCTTATCATTTAATCATCCCTGTTCTGTTGGTGCTATCCATTATTGTGTTTTTGGCAGCAAGACATTAATTAATTTTGCGAATTGAAAGCCTATAAAATGGAAATACATAGAAGCATTAAACCTGGATTCCTAGGATTACTATAACTTTTAGGAGTATATTGAAGTTAATTAAGTTCAACCAGTGAGAGCATAGGATGGCCTGTAGATTCATAATCCTATCCAAACCCACACATGGTCATCTAATGGATAAATCTGCACTGTGGGATAAACTAAACCAACAAAATGACTGGACTGATAACAGGTAAAACAAATATATACACAAATGTGACTATGCCGCTATTCCTTGATTTGGTACACATTTGGATTGTAGAATGTGTCGTATTGCATATTATGGGCAGCTGTGGATCAGGAGGTAGAGCAGGTCGGTCAGTGGTTGGCGGTTCGAACCCGGCTCCTCCTGTCTACATGTTGAAGTGTCCTTGGGCAAGACACTGAACCCCACCCTGCCTTCAGTGGTTGCCACCACTGGTGTGTGAATGTGTGAAGTGAGGACGCTGGCGTTAACTGTTTACCACTCTACTTCACTTTACTTACCATTGTAAGCACTTTGAGTATACACGTAGTGCATAGAAAAGCGCTATAAAATGCAATCCATTATATTGTTATGGCTTTCCAGGGTAGACGTATGCAGTGAGGAATAAAATAAAGCAACCAGCCAACCTACAGTAATGACTGATCAGGTAACACAAATGTCCACAAAAGTAGGCCTACTAAGCTATTCCTTAATTTGATACACATTTGGATTGTAGAATGTGTTGTATTAAATATTGCTATTGTATTCCAGGGGACGAATATATATTGACGGATAAATTAAGGCAACCAGACAACCAAATACATGAACAGGCAACACAAATGTCTGCACAAATGTGATACAATGCTATTCATTAATTTGAGATTGTAGGCTGTTGCATGACATAGTGTTATTATCACTTATCATCTATCAATGACAGAAGTTACCATTACATGCAAGAGATACAAAACCTTTTTGAATAGGATGGGAGCATTTCATTTTACAAATAACAATATAAATATTAAATGTAAAAAGTAGGCAACACAAATAAAGTAACTGTTCCATATTTTGCAGACTTGGAAAAAATGGATCTAACAGAGACAGCAAGCACACCACATTCACACACACTGGACAAAACATAGTTACTTGAACTCAAATAAGTTGCCCTAAATGACTTGTGATATAAAATTTAACCTGAAGGACAATATGTCATCTCTGTGAGGGGGATAGTCTCTTATGGACTTCATCATGCTCCTGCTCCTGGACAATCTTCAGTGTTGTTTTGAATCCTCCCAGGGTTGGTGTTTTGCCATGCAGATTATTTCTCTCTCCTTGTAGAGGTTTTTCACATAATACACACAATGTTGCATCCAATGTGTGTGAATATGGTGTGCTTTCGGTCTCTGTTAGAAGCATTTTTACAGTGAAGTCTGCAAAGATATGTATATATTTTTACATTTAATATTGATATTATTCTTTGTAACATGACATACCTGTACATCTCAAAGCTATTATGGATATAAAGCTACTGTATGTACTCTCAAGCTATTCAAAATATGCTGTATCTCTTGCAAGCAATGGTAACCTCTGTCATTGATAACTGATCATTATAATACTATGTCATGCAACAGTCTACAATCTCAAATTAATGAATAGCATTGTATCACATTTGTGTAGACATTTGTATTACCTGTCCATTCATTTGTTTGTCTGGTTGCCTTAGTTTATCCATCAATACATATTTCTCCCCTGGAATACAATAGCAATATTTAATACAACACATTCTGCAATCCAAATGTGTATCAAATTAAGAAATAGCTTAGTAGGCTTAGTAAAATTCTGCGGACATTCATTACTGTAGGTTAGCTGGTTGCTTTAGTTTACCCCTCAGTGCATACTGTATGTCTACCCTGGAAAGCCATAACAATATGTAACACACATTCTACAATCCAAATTTGTAACAAATTGGGGTAGTATTCACATTGATGAAACTGAAACCAGAAATGTCATGGATTTCATTGCTCAGTGGATCCATTTCCCACAATGCTTTGAATGATTTGGTCAAGCCGATGAAATGAGGAAACAGATCCACATTTTTGCCTTGTATTTCTCTAGTCCACTTGTGTTGTAAAGAAGAAAAGGAACATATTTTTGAGATTATGATTTTGCCCATGGTCTATACAATAGATTGAATAAACTAAAATCCTATTAACAGAAAATGAGAGTTACTGATAAACTGATAAAAGGCTGGAGAATTATAGTAGGCTACAATTCAAGTACAACAACAACAAATTGGAAAATGTGATTGTACACATTAGTGAATAACAGTTGTCTACAATGGCTACCATGTTCAAAAAGTGAGTTCCCTGACCGGCAATCAAAACTGGGCTATAGAACCAACCACTAGATTAGTTACTGTGGTGGTGAGTGGACCCTTTCATTGGGTAGGTTACTGCTGGAAATAGTCAAAAGTGTCAAAAGTAATATTTTAGCACCTTGAATTCTAAAGTTGTATTTTTCTATTGGGCCAGTGATTATCCTGTCGAATTACTTACTGGACAGGGCCTGAATACTTCAGCTTACAATGAAAATCATTTCTATTTAAAAGATTCCAAGCTGTTTTTGACAGCTGTCAATAAAGAATGAAAACTCTAAAGACTACAGCTTAAACGCCCGCCTAATAACATCAAAGATGCGACTTTTCTATTACTGGTTGGCTGTTTGCCCAACCCTTTTTGTCTTGTCTGACTCATAGAATAAGTCCCACTCCTTTCTTAGAGTTTTTTTTTTTTTGCCTAGAACTTGTTCCATGCAGTTTTCTTCCAATCTCCATTTTGAAGAAATAGGTTTTCCTCTCCAAACCATATGATCCCCATAGGAAATGACTGGAGCTCGACTAAATATGGCTGATTTGAAGAAATCCATGAAACTGCAAAATTTCTTCAATGTGAATGCAGCCTGATAGCATAGTTACAATTTTGTAGACATTTGTTTTACATTTGTTTTATCAGTCCAGTCATTTGGTTGGTTTCTTTAGTTTATCCCACACTGCAGGTTTTTCCATTAGAAGACCATATGTGTGGGTTTGGATAGAATTATGAATCTACAGGCCAAACTATGTTCATTGGTTAAACTTAAATGACTTCAATATACTCCTATAATCCTATGAATCCAGGTTTAATGCTTCTATGTATTTATTTTAGAGGCCTTTAATTCTCAAAACAATTAATTACTTACTCCCAAAAACATAACAATGGATAGCACCAGCAGAACAGGGATAATTAAACAATATGCCAATGCCAATTGAGAAGGAATTTGTTATATACAAGATTTGACCTTATTGTTATAGCGTCCATACTGTTATAGAGAGAAGGGCTATGTATGAATGAGTCTCATTTGCAATAAAACTATACTAGGGTACACACAACCACTGGTTACTATTTGCTAGTATTGCAGATAATGCAGAAACACCTTATTTGGCATGAATGTATGTTTTTTTTGTAAATCAGAGAAAGTAAAGGAATCCTAATCACAAAAATCCAATTTCCGTCTAAAGTGAAAGTACATTTAAGGGACTATATTTCAGTATTTCTGTGGGACAATCACATCCTGACACTTTGGACATGCAGGGTGGATGCCTGGGTCATACCTCAACAAATTTGATGAAGATACCAGTGAGCATTCTCAAGTTATAGACTTTTATATAATTTTTGTCCTATTCGGATTTTACTTTTTCAGAGATTTGGGTAAGTCTAAAGAATAGCCCAAAAAACTAATTTTGCACCAAAATGAAACTCCACAACAATCCAAAACATGAAGGGGGGACCCTAAAGATAAGAAAAAACATGGTTGTGGTTTGTTCTTCGGTGGGGGTATCTCGAAAACTAAGGCCTTTTTTGAGCTCTTGATACAGCACTATAAGATCTGTCTGTCTGTCTGTTAGTCAGACAGACAGGACTGTACTACGACCCAAACAGCCAGGTAAGACCTGTTATCTGTCTGTCTGTTAGTCAGACAGACAGGACTGTACTACGACCCAAACAGCCAGGTAAGACCTGTTATCTGTCTGTCTGTTAGTCAGACAGACAGGACTGTACTACGACCCAAACAGCCAGGTAAGACCTGTTATCTGTCTGTCTGTTAGTCAGACAGACAGGACTGTACTACGACCCAAACAGCCAGGTAAGACCTGTTATCTGTCTGTCTGTTAGTCAGACAGACAGGACTGTACTACGACCCAAACAGCCAGGTAAGATCTATCTGTCTGTCTGTTAGTCAGACAGACAGGACTGTACTACGACCCAAACAGCCAGGTAAGACCTGTTATCTGTCTGTCTGTTAGTCAGACAGACAGGACTGTACTACGACCCAAACAGCCAGGTAAGGCTCTGTTATCTGTCTGTCTGTTAGTCAGACAGACAGGACTGTACTACGACCCAAACAGCCAGGTAAGGCTCTGTTATCTGTCTGTCTGTTAGTCAGACAGACAGGACTGCACATCCAGCATGAAAAGAGACATTGAGAGAACTTTACAACAGAATGCCAACTGTATGGGACTATTAGGACAATTGGCAACTGTAGTCTCTCAGTCACAATGTGGGACAGGGTCTCAATTTGTGGGATGACTGAAAAGTTTTTTAAATGACACCTGGTCACCCTGGGACTGTCCCAGATCTGGTCACCCTTCTAACAACACCTGACACACACACACACACACACACACACACACACACACACACACACACACACACACACACACACACACACACACACACACACACACATACATTCAAGCATGGTTTGCCGGTAGTCTCTGGCTAGTTAGCCTGCCAGCAGCACTAACAGAAAAGACACAAGTTACCACTAAATGCGTTGGCTGTGAGTGGTGTGCATTTACATACTGTAGCTCACCCATCTCATTAGTATCCTATAATGAGCTGGGCAGTCAGTCTGTTTGTTCTGCATTGCTCGGGACGGGCCTTTTAGCGAGGCACCAAATGCACAGTATGTAAATGACACATATATTCCAAGCACTCTCTCAAAATCCGGACATTTATGCGTCCGGCCAAAGGTGGTGCTTGGAGGAGGACAGCTGTCTCTAAATCCGGACGGTCCGGCGAAAAAACGGACGTATGGCCACCCTAGCTCTCAGTATAGCAGCAAGACAGCAAGAAAAAGGTAACACAAAGTGCAGGTTGTTTACATTAACCCATTCAGGCCTAAGTCCGCCTAGAAAAAAGCCATTAAAACCTATGGGCGGTTTTGAAAATACCCCCAAATCCTGACTTTTTCTGGAAAACTTACCAGGGATGTCAACGTTTACTAAAACATTTGTTTCTCAGGCTCTGTAGCAGCTAGAAACAAAATTCCAAAAGCATTTGATAGCTTACACCTTAGGCTTTCATGGAAAATTAATTGTTTTGGTCCAAACCTTTATCAAAAAATCAGAAAAAATTAGGAATCTAGAAAATATGATAAAACTAGTAAAACGCCTACTAAAAAACAGCAATTTTTGCATTTTTGCAGGCTCTGAAACACATAGAGACACATAGAAACACAATTACAACACTATTTGATAGTCTGATAGTTGCCTTGGACCAAGACTAGGTCCTACAATAGCAGGTAGGAACTAAACGTAAAAAGTATTTGAGATCTCACACTGTAGGCTTTCAAAAACTATAACTTTTATTTGTGCAGACTTTGAAAATGCACACAAAGCAGAAAATCAAACTAAATAAAGTAATAATAAAATATAAAGTGTCCTTTCAATAAAAAAAAGTGACAAAAAGATATGTGTTCAATAAAAAGGTGAAAATTTCTCTGTGGAAACAGTTATTGCAACAAGTCACAGTTCAGTGTCAGTTCAGCATCACTGACAACCACGGGGGTGGAATTGAGCAACGAGGAAGTCCAGGAACCATCTCAGCTTCCACATCTTGTCAGTCCGGTCTACAGCTGCCTCGTTGTTGTCCCCTACACACACACACACACACACACACACACACACACACACACACACAGCGTGTGTGTTTATATTATAGCATTATACATGCACATTGTTCAGTAATGCAGTATACACTACAATACTCCAGGTCATTTGCCATTATAAGCATCATGTAGCGCTGTATGCTGTATCATAACGTGGCTGTATTATCATCATAGACGTAGCGGTGCGATGATAAATGATGAAAGGGTGCGCCTAAAAAAGTTTTCCATCGCAGCGTCGACATCAATTATTACCGCTATTATAAGCAAGATCACTCAACATTATCTATTTGCAGCGCTATTATTATGATAGGCCTACTATACAATTTGTATTATTGCTATTACCTTCAGAAAACCTCGCGACGACTTTTGTTGTTGCGCTATTATAGGCT
>CM076971.1:335000-350000 GCA_039105355.1 Benthosema pterotum | reverse complement strand
GCAGCAGGCATTGTGGATGTGTGCTCTGGTGTTGGTAGTGATTCATTGCTTATTTTTCATGTCATAATGTAACTTACAGTAGTGTAATAGACATGCACTGTTTCAATGGGAAGTTCAGAATCACACATTTTATTGGCTAAAAAAACAAATATATACGTATATCACTATAAACTAGTTGACAATTATTCGACCAACAAAGTATTCGATTCGCCTAGCAAAAAACGTGTTTGGTTAATGCCCTACCATCAGATTGTTAAAGACATGGAGCGTTTGTTTTCTCTCTAAAGACATGGAGCGTTTGTTTTCTCTCTAAAGACATGGAGCGTTTGTTTTCTCTCTAAAGACATGGAGCGTTTGTTTTCTCTCTAAAGACATGGAGCGTTTGTTTTCTCTCTCCCATCAGATTGCTAAGGACATGGAGCGCTGGGCCAAGACGCTGAACAAACAGAAGGAAAGCTGTAAGAGTTTTCAGGCTTTGGGACAAAACAGAGAAGATGAAAACAGAGAGTCTGCAGCGGCAGACGCAGGATTCACCACCCTGTTTGAGAGAAAGGTTCATTTATAACCCTGATTCACCACGCTGTTTGAGAGAAAGGTTCATTTATAACCCTGATTCACCACTCTGTTTGAGAGAAAGGTTCATTTATAACCCTTATTCACCACCCTGTTCGAGAGAAAGGTTCATTTATAACCCTGTTTGATTCACCACCCTGTTTGAGAGAAAGGTTCATTTATAACCCTGTTTGATTCACCACTCTGTTTGAGAGAAAGGTTCATTTATAACCCTGTTTGATTCACCACCCTGTTTGAGAGAAAGGTTCATTTATAACCCTGATTCACCACTCTGTTTGAGAGAAAGGTTCATTTATAACCCTGATTCACCACTCTGTTTGAGAGAAAGGTTCATTTATAACCCTGATTCACCACTCTGTTTGAGAGAAAGGTTCATTTATAACCCTTATTCACCACCCTGTTTGAGAGAAAGGTTCATTTATAACCCTTATTCACCACCCTGTTCGAGAGAAAGGTTCATTTATAACCCTGTTTGATTCACCACGCTGTTTGAGAGAAAAGTTCATTTACAACCCTTATTCACCACTCTGTTTGAGAGAAAGGTTCATTTATAATCCTTATTCACCACTCTGTTTGAGAGAAAGGTTCATTTATAACCCTGTTTGATTCACCACTCTGTTTGAGAGAAAGGTTCATTTATAACCCTTATTCACCTCCCTGTTCGAGAGAAAGGTTCATTTATAACCCTTATTCATCACCCTGTTTGAGAGAAAGGTTCATTTATAACCCTTATTCACCACCCTGTTTGAGAGAAAGGTTCATTTATAACCCTTATTCACCACCCTGTTTGAGAGAAAGGTTCATTTATAACCCTTATTCACCACCCTGTTTGAGAGAAAGGTTCATTTATAACCCTTAAGGCCCAATTATACAAATGGATTCCAATTCAATAGTCTTCACACTTTATACATTGTTTAAAGGGGAACTCCACCCATTTTCAACATTTTAATATGTCATTAATATACCTTAGAGATGTTGTGTGGACATGATAAAAAAAGTTCCCTCAATTCTGTATTTCCTAAAAATGGAGGTCTGAAAAAATCATTAACATGGTGAAATACATATTGGTGATGTCATCGGATGTATTTCACCATGTTAATGATTTTTCCTTCAGACCCATTTTTGAAAATGGGTGGAATTCCCCTTTAAGACCCTAGCCCAATTAAACCAATTGCTTCCAATTCAATAGTCTTCACACTTTATACGTTGTTTAATGGGTGACACTAAAATCTAAAGTGACAAGGGAAGCTTTCCTTCCTATTTCTTGGTTAGTTGCTTCTCCTGTATTATCTGAGATTCTGTGACACAACAGCAAAATGGAGGCTTTGAGGTCCAAGCCCTGATGAGTGAACACATGAAGATCATAGAACAACAAGAGTTGGCAGCAAAGGTGAGGACAGACTATGAAAGAATCATTTACTGCTAACTAAAGTAGGATATGGTTATTTTATGTAGTTAAGTCTTTGACCAGTAGGGGGAGTGTTCCCTTTAGCAGGGGTTTTCAACCTTTTTGACACCAGGGTCCGCCATTTATTCAGCATTTGAGCCACGGACCACCATTTGATGATAATTTCACCCCAAGACCAAAAACTAAAGAATTCTTTTGTTTTTGTCCAAAATTCCTTTCTTCCACGCATACAGAGTGAATAATATTGAGCTAATTGTACATATATATTCCTGGTGTATCTCAGAGTGGCCTAGTGGCCGCCTACAACGGTGACAGTGACCCAGAGGAGGGTCCAGCCGAGCATCCAGAGGAGGAGACGGCTGCTCTGACAGACTGGACCAAGATGGCCTGTTTGCTGTGTAGGAGACAGTTCCCCAACAAGGAGGCTTTGATCCGACACCAGCAGCTGTCTGACCTGCATAAGGTACAATACTGATACCCTACTGCCCCCTACTGCCCCCTACTGCCCCTTACTGCCCTGTCTGCTGTGTAGGAGACAGTTCCCCAACAAGGAGGCTTTGATCCGACACCAGCAGCTGTCCGACCTCCATAAGGTACCCCTACTGCCCCTTACTGCCCCTTAATGCCCCTTACTGCCCCTGTCTGCTGTGTAGGAGACAGTTCCCCAACAAGGAGGCTTTGATACGACACCAGCAGCTGTCTGACCTCCATAAGGTACAATACAGATACCCTGCTGCCCCCTACTGCCCCGTACTGCCCCTTACTGCCCTGTCTGCTGTGTAGGAGACAGTTCCCCAACAAGGAGGCTTTGATACGACACCAGCAGCTGTCTGACCTCCATAAGGTACCCCTACTGCCCCCTACTGCCCCCTCACTGCCCCCTACTGCCCCTTACTGCCCCCTCACTGCCCCTTACTGCTGTGTAGGAGACAGTTCCCCAACAAGGAGGCTTTGATACGACACCAGCAGCTGTCTGACCTCCATAAGGTACAATACAGATACCCTACTGCCCCTTACTGCCCTGTCTGCTGTGTAGGAGACAGTTCCCCAACAAGGAGGCTTTGATCCGACACCAGCAGCTCTCCGACCTCCATAAGGTACCCCTACTGCCCCCTACTGCCCCTTACTGCCCTGTCTGCTGTGTAGGAGACAGTTCCCCAACAAGGAGGCTTTGATCCGACACCAGCAGCTGTCTGACCTGCATAAGGTACCCCTACTGCCCCTTACTGCCCCTTAATGCCCCTTACTGCCCCTGTCTGCTGTGTAGGAGACAGTTCCCCAACAAGGAGGCTTTGATCCGACACCAGCAGCTGTCTGACCTCCATAAGGTACAATACAGATACCCTGCTGCCCCCTACTGCCCCGTACTGCCCCTTACTGCCCCTTACTGCCCTTACTGCCCCTTACTGCCCTGTCTGCTGTGTAGGAGACAGTTCCCCAACAAGGAGGCTTTGATACGACACCAGCAGCTGTCTGACCTGCATAAGGTACAGAACTGCCCCTTACTGCCCCTACTGCCCCCTGCTGCCCCTTACTGCCCCCTACTGCCCCTTACTGCTGTGTAGGAGACAGTTCCCCAACAAGGAGGCTTTGATACGACACCAGCAGCTGTCTGACCTCCATAAGGTACCCCTACTGCCCCCTACTGCCCCGTACTGCCCCCTACTGCCCCTGTCTGCTGTGTAGGAGACAGTTCCCCAACAAGGAGGCTTTGATCCGACACCAGCAGCTGTCTGACCTCCATAAGGTACAATACAGATACCCTGCTGCCCCCTACTGCCCCCTACTGCCCCCTACTGCCCCCTACTGCCCCCTACTGCCCCTTACTGCCCCCTACTGCCCCGTACTGCCCCCTACTGCCCTGTCTGCTGTGTAGGAGACAGTTCCCCAACAAGGAGGCTTTGATACGACACCAGCAGCTGTCTGACCTCCATAAGGTACCCCTACTGCCCCCTTACTGCCCCTTACTGCCCCTTACTGCCCCCTACTGCCCTGTCTGCTGTGTAGGAGACAGTTCCCCAACAAGGAGGCTTTGATACGACACCAGCAGCTGTCTGACCTCCATAAGGTACCCCTACTGCCCCCTTACTGCCCTCTACTGCCCCCTACTGCCCCTTATTGCCCTGTCTGCTGTGTAGGAGACAGTTCCCCAACAAGGAGGCTTTGATACGACACCAGCAGCTGTCTGACCTCCATAAGGTACAATACAGATACCCTGCTGCCCCCTACTGCCCCTTACTGCCCCCTACTGCCCCTTACTGCCCCTTACTGACCTGTATAAGGTACAGTACTGCCCCTTACTGCCCCTTGCTGCCCCTTACTGCTGTGTAGGAGACAGTTCCCCAACAAGGAGGCTTTGATACGACACCAGCAGCTGTCTGACCTCCATAAGGTACAATACAGATACCCTACTGCCCCTTACTGCCCCCTCCCTGCCCTACTACCCCTTACTGCCCTGTCTGCTGTGTAGGAGACAGTTCCCCAACAAGGAGGCTTTGATACGACACCAGCAGCTGTCTGACCTGCATAAGGTACCCCTACTGCCCCTTACTGCCCCTTAATGCCCCTTACTGCCCTGTCTGCTGTGTAGGAGACAGTTCCCCAACAAGGAGGCTTTGATACGACACCAGCAGCTGTCTGACCTCCATAAGGTACAATACAGATACCCTACTGCCCCTAGCTGCCCCCTACTGCCCCTTACTGCCCCCTACTGCCCCTTACTGCCCCCTACTGCCCTCTACTACCCCCTACTGCCCCTTACTGCCCCCTACTGCCCCCTGCTGCCCCCTACTGCCCCGTACTGCCCCCTACTGCCCTGTCTGCTGTGTAGGAGACAGTTCCCCAACAAGGAGGCTTTGATACGACACCAGCAGCTGTCTGACCTCCATAAGGTACCCTACTGCCCCCTACTGCCCCCTACTGCCCCTTACTGCCCCCTACTGCCCCGTACTGCCCCCCACTGCCCCTTACTGCTGTGTAGGAGACAGTTCCCCAACAAGGAGGCTTTGATACGACACCAGCAGCTGTCTGACCTCCATAAGGTACAATACAGATACCCTGCTGCCCCCTACTGCCCCGTACTGCCCCCTACTGCCCCTTACTGCCCCTACTGCCCCTTACTGCCCCCTACTGCCCCGTACTGCCCCCTACTGCCCTTTCTGCTGTGTAGGAGACAGTTCCCCAACAAGGAGGCTTTGATACGACACCAGCAGCTATCTGACCTGCATAAGGTACCCCTACTGCCCCCTACTGCCCCCTACTGCCCCCTCCTGCCCCCTACTGCCCCCTACTGCCCCCTACTGCCCCCTTACTGCCCTCTACTGCCCCCTACTGCCCCCTGCTGCCCCCGTACTGCCCCCTACTGCCCTGTCTGCTGTGTAGGAGACAGTTCCCCAACAAGGAGGCTTTGATACGACACCAGCAGCTCTCTGACCTCCATAAGGTACCCCTACTGCCCCCTACTGCCCCCTACTGCCCCTTACTGCCCCCTCACTGCCCCTTACTGCCCCTTACTGCCCTTACTGCCCTGTCTGCTGCCTGTTCCCCAACAAAGAGGCTTTGATACGACACCAGCAGCTGTCTGACCTCCATAAGTTACAATGCAGATACCCTGCTGCCCCCTACTGCCCCTTACTGCCCCCTACTGCCCCCTCACTGCCCCTTACTGCCCCTACTGCCCCGTACTGCCCCTTACTGCCCCCTACTGCCCCCTACTGCCCCGTACTGCCCTGTCTGCTGTGTAGGAGACAGTTCCCCAACAAGGAGGCTTTGATCCGACACCAGCAGCTGTCCGACCTCCATAAGGTACAGAACTGCCCCTTACTGCCCCTACTGCCCCTTATTGCCCCCTACTGCCCATTACTGCCCCTTACTGACCTGCATAAGGTACAGTACAGCACCCAACTGCCCCTTACTGCCCCTTACTGACCTGCACAAGGTACAGGGCCAGATCTAGAGGCGGGCAGGGGTGGGCAGGAGGCTCTGATATGACCAGGTCCAGCTACAGGTCACTAAGGATCAGCCATGCTGTCACTGTGCAGCTACTAGAGCAGTGGTTTCTGGTTTTCAACCTTTTTGACACCAGGGCCCACTGTTTATTCAGCATTTGAGCGTGTGAACAACATGTTTTTAGATGAGGTTCTGCAGCTAAATAATAGATATTTCTGGGGGTCCTTCCTGTGAAATATGTCAAGCATCACTGACACAGAAAGAGATTTTAGTAATCAGTTGGTGTTCATTCTTTTCAGCAAAACCTGGAAATCCAGCGGCGATCTAAACTCTCTGAGGCTGAGCTGGAGGAGCTGGAGAGAACGGAGGTATTTGATGCATAACATCCATATTTCAACAGATCAGGGGTGAACACACCTTTTTGACTTGAGAGCTACTTTCAAAATGACCGTCTCAACAAGATCTACACATACTCAATTTTCCCTGTATGCTTTTACTGACGTTTGAAAACAGTATTTATGTTTGAGTTGACAGTTTGTGATGTTGAGTTTAGTTTCTGCACTGTTGACAGTTTGTGATGAGTTTAGTTTCTGCACTGTTGACAGTTTGTGATGAGTTTAGTTTCTGCACTGGAGAAACGTTGGTCAAAATAGCAATTATTCTCCATGTTCTAATTGTGTGCACTCTGGAAAATTACGTAATTCAGATTTTTAAATATAATAATTAAACTCTTGAGTGTAAAACATTTTTAACGCTCTCAAGAGTTACAGATCTATAAGGGTCCAAGTGCTGGGGGGACTGTCATGTGATCTAGCTGCATGGTCTGTGTGATCTACTGGTAGATCACCATGTGATCTACCTGCATGGTCTGTGTGATCTACTGGTAGATCACCATCTACTTTGTTGTCGTCCATTTATTTTTCTTGCAGCTGAAATACAGAGACAGAGCAGCAGAGAGAAGGGAGAAGTACGGCCTCCCCGACCCACCTGCTCCCAAGAAGAAGAAGTTCTACCAGCCTCCCACTCCCACACTGTAAGTTCTACAGCCTCCCACTCCCACACTGTAAGTTCTACAGCCTCCCACTCCCACACTGTAAGTTCTACAGCCTCTTGTGTCTTGAAAAAGACACAACTTTTTTCATTTAATAAAAGGTTGAGATGATCCCTTTTTATTAGTCTATAAACCTAAAGGTCATCTCTCTGAAAGGTCTTTTTATTAGTCTATAAACCTAAAGGTCATCTCTCTGAAAGGTCTTTGGAGATCTTAGATTACATGGTCTGTTCTAGGGCTGCAAATAACCATCATAATTATATTCATAATCACTTCATTAGCTGATTATTTATTTCATCGGGTTGTGATGCAATCACCTTTAGACATGTTCCAACAAACAAAAACATATTTGAATAAAAATGTGCTAAACTTGTGTCAGTCTAAATGGAACAGTCTCTTCTGGACTGAACTCAATTAGTTAATTATGTCATTATGTTTGTTCTTGATAATTTAGTTGTATTTTGCTCTCTAGATGCTACTGCGCATGTCAAACTACCACCAGATTATAAGAGAAGTTTAGTTAAACTTCACTCTGGATAAACTACTGTATGGTTAAGTTGGAGAACATGCATTAGTCATCGATCTGTTTAATTGATTACTCAATTGAATGACAACTAAATAAATAATCGATTCCATTAGTATTAATGGATTACCCATTGCTGACAGAACACAGCTGTGGTCTGATCATCTACGTTGGTTCTGGACATTAATCTGAACAGCAATCACCAATTTATACAGAGTATTTGTCAACATACAGTGTGGAATCTTAATCTGCTCCCAGAGGAACTATGAGCATCCCTAACCGTAACTTTAACCCTAACCCTATGTTTTAACGGCGGGGGATGATAAAGCGTCGTCGCCCGACATCGATTATTTCTCTATGGGAGCCGCCGATTCTGGCGACAGCAGCAGAACGGGCGACATCGCCCGGAAAGATAAAAATTGGCGAGCTTTTCGCCGGGGATGCACAAGCAGCGTCGCCCGATATCAGCAGCAGCGGCAGTCATTACCGTAAATTCTCGCTTAGAATGGCCAAAATGAGTACCGTAAACGACGGTGCTGTGGTGCACTGAAAAAAAAACTAGTATGGTGGAGAAGGAAGTGGGACGGAACTAGGAACCAAACTGCACCGAATGGTTTCGGGTCGAGGGCAAAAAAAAGCAGAACTTGGCTCTGATTGGTTATCCCCGGCCAAACGTCGGCCGATTCGGCCGAAAAGCTCAGCGATTTTTATCTTTCTGGGTGACGTTACCCGCCCACGTCGCCCGACGTCGCCCGTTCTGCTGCGGTCGCCCGAATCGGCGGCTCCCATAGAGAAATAATGGATGTTGGGCGACGTCGCTTTATCATCGTCCGAGGTCCCCTGCCGATAAAACGTAGGGTAACAGGACCTATGAGCAGCCTTAACCTTAACCTTAACCTTAACCCTAACAGGAACTATGAACAGCCCTAACCTTAACCTTAACTTTAACCCTAACAGGAACTATGAGCAGCCCTAACCTTAACCTTAACCTTAACCTTAACCCTAACAGGAACTATGAACAGCCCTAACCTTAACCTTAACTTTAATCCCAACAGGAACTATGAACAGCCGACTAAAGACGGTCTGACCAGTGATAACATTGGGAACAAGATGCTGCAGGCCATGGGCTGGCAGGAGGGCAAAGGGCTGGGGAGGCACCAACAGGGCATCACCGCTCCTATCGCAGTGAGTTTTAATCTAATACCACCAACAGGGCATCACCGCTCCTATCGCAGTGAGTTTTAATCTATACTAACCACCAACAGGGCATCACCGCTCCTATCGCAGTGAGTTTTAATCTAATACATCCAACAGGACATCACCGCTCCTATCGCAGTGAGTTTTAATCTATACTAACCACCAACAGGACATCACCGCTCCTATCGCAGTGAGTTTTAATCTAATACCACCAACAGGGCATCACCGCTCCTATCGCAGTGAGTTTTAATCTATACTAACCACCAACAGGGCATCACCGCTCCTATCGCAGTGAGTTTTAATCTATACTAACCACCAACAGGGCATCACCACTCCTATCGCAGTGAGTTTTAATCTATACTAACCACCAACAGGGCATCACCGCTCCTATCGCAGTGAGTTTTAATCTATACTAACCACCAACAGGGCATCACCGCTCCTATCGCAGTGAGTTTTAATCTAATACCTCCAACAGGGCATCACCGCTCCTATCACAGTGAGTTTTAATCTATACTAACCACCAACAGGGCATCACCGCTCCTATCGCAGTGAGTTTTAATCTATACTAACCACCAACAGGGCATCACCGCTCCTATCACAGTGAGTTTTAATCTATACTAACCACCAACAGGGCATCACCGCTCCTATCGCAGTGAGTTTTAATCTATACTAACCACCAACAGGGCATCACCGCTCCTATCGCAGTGAGTTTTAATCTATAACCACCAACAGGGCATCACCGCTCCTATCGCAGTGAGTTTTAATCTATACTAACCACCAACAGGGCATCACCGCTCCTATCGCTGTGAGTTTTAATCTATAACCACCAACAGGGCATCACCGCTCCTATCGCAGTGAGTTTTAATCTAATACCTCCAACAGGGCATCACCGCTCCTATCGCAGTGAGTTTTAATCTATACTAACCACCAACAGGACATCACCGCTCCTATCGCAGTGAGTTTTAATCTATACTAACCACCAACAGGGCATCACCGCTCCTATCGCAGTGAGTTTTAATCTAATACCACCAACAGGGCATCACCGCTCCTATCGCAGTGAGTTTTAATCTATACTAACCACCAACAGGGCATCACCGCTCCTATCGCAGTGAGTTTTAATCTATAACCACCAACAGGACATCACCGCTCCTATCGCAGTGAGTTTTAATCTATAACCACCAACAGGGCATCACCGCTCCTATCGCAGTGAGTTTTAATCTATAACCACCAACAGGGCATCACCGCTCCTATCGCAGTGAGTTTTAATCTATAACCACCAACAGGGCATCACCGCTCCTATCGCAGTGAGTTTTAATCTAATACCTCCAACAGGGCATCACCGCTCCTATCGCAGTGAGTTTTAATCTAGTTTTACTCCCATCGCAGTGAGTTTTAATCTAGTTTTACTCCCATCGCAGTGAGTTTTACTCTAGTTTTACTAAACACCAGCAGTGAGTACACTTTGTTCGTTTTTAATTTAGTTTTACTTATTACTTATAGTTTCTTATGTCCGGTACGGTCCGGCGGTAACCCATAGCAACGTGCTATGCTGAGGTGGAGTGCCACGCCTGCCATCAACTCCCAGTACTTAACGTACGACTTGCAAATAGCAGATCTACAAATGCTTTATGATGGCATTGTTGTTGAGTGCAACATCCAAGTGCCACCAAGCGTAAAATGGCTTGTCTTAGTTCCACATTTTCCACATTTTTATTTGTTGACAAAAATGCTCTATTTACTTGTTTTTTTTAGTCATCATAGCTTAGTTTTCATTGAATTTATCAGTGAAAAAGATGATGTTTTAGTAAAGGAAATGAACCACAGTTAGCACACTATTCACCACACCTTGAGGTGTAATAAAGAGCTCTAATAAAAGTCTTCCATCCGACTGCAGGCCTCATTGAGGACCAAGGGAACAGGTCTAGGAATCAAAGGCAGTTCCTATGAGCTCTCTGCGTCTGACACCTACAAGGATGCTGTCAGGAAGGCCATGTTCGCACGCTTCACCGAGATCGAATGAAGGATGGAAGGATTTAAGGAAGGAACGAAGGATGGAAGGATTTAAGGAAGGAACGAAGGGAGCTTCACAAGTGATTGGAAAATCACTGATCAAGGAAAAGACACTGATAATGATACTGTGAATATATTTCTTTTCTCTATGGCTCAATGATGTATTTCTATTTTTTCATTGTACTGTATATACTTTTTTTTTTGTACAGTGGACCAATGATCATGTACACTGACTTTATTTAGTGTTATTTGTACAGAATACTTTGAGCTGTTAAATAGTAAAGATGAACATTGTTCTAATGACGTTTTTTTTTTTTCTTCTGGTGTATATACTAGTGATAATGTAACTATAAAACAGTTCTGTCTTCTGGTGTATATACTAGTGATAATGTACTATAAAACAGTTCCAGCCCTTTAAGTTTTCTGGTGTATATACTAGTGATAATGTACTATAAAACAGTTCCAGCCCTTTAAGTTCAATTGAACAACATTACCTGTTCCAGTTCAGCTGCTCAATGGGAAGCCTAAAGGAGCAATGCACAATTTTTACCCTTCATATGTGTGTGTTTTTCAATACTGTTGATTTTCTGTCAACCCGAGACGATTTTGGACAGTTGAGAAACCATTTAGACATCTGCGGACCACAGCTAATGGGGGGGGGGGGGTGGAACTACAGCTTTTCATTTTGTGGAAAGTTGACCTGCTGAAATAGAAGCCATACATTAATTTGAATAAAAACCTTAATATCCTGTTTGAAATGCCAAACCCTGTTTACTGACGGTGTCTTCAGTCTGTAGGCCGGTTTCTAAACATCCCCAGCCTTTCTTTCTTCTCTGAGACACCAGTACAGGGGCGGATTGGCCATCTGGAGTACAGGGAGTTTTCCCGGTGGCCTGCGCCACCTAGTGGCCTGGACAAGATCGAAAATGCACTAGTGGCACTTCCAAAATGCTCTAGAATGCGCTAGATGCTTGCCTGGAACATACAGATCAAAATGACCATTAATCTTCTACATTCTCTAGTTGTGTTGACGAAGTTGGGATAATTCACATGATGAATATTTTAATTCTTGGGAGCGTAAACATGAAACCAAATGGACCCGCAAGGGTCCATTTGGTTTCATGTTTACGCTCTCAAAGAGTTACATCTGGTTAACCAGCTGCCCCTCTCAGGGTGGCCTGGCAAAGGCAAAATTGTCCCGGTGGGAAAATATGTGCCAATCCGCCCCTGCACCAGTAGATGTAAATGTTCTCTGTTAGTGAGAACGGGAGATTCTACTGTTATCAGTCGATAAGATCACAGTTATCACTGGTGAGAACCAAATACTAGATATTAGGATGGAGGTGGAAGACGAATCGTCCTTTTAAAAAAAAAAAAGAAAAAAAAAGGGGAAACCCAAGTCAAAGAAAACTGTAAATAATATGTACAGAACTATTGCAGAACCTTAAAGTTTTATATTGCAGTTTTATATTGAGTACAGACTTAACTTAGTCAATAAAATGATGTCTCTTCATTGTAGAATTGTAGAAGTTATCTAGAAGGGTTTGGGTTCAGATCCTAACCCTGTGGACTCTTAGTAGACTGAACAAAGTCTGGAAGGGTTTGGGTTCAGATCCTAACCCTGTGGACTCTTAGTAGACTGAACAAAGTCTAGAAGGGTTTGGGTTCAGATCCTAACCCTGTGGACTCTTAGTAGACTGAACAAAGTCTGGAAGGGTTTGGGTTCAGATCCTAACCCTGTGGACTCTTAGTAGACTGAACAAAGTCTGGAAGGGTTTGGGTTCAGATCCTAACCCTGTGGACTGTTAGTAGACTGAACAAAGTCTAGAAGGGTTTGGGTTCAGATCCTAACCCTGTGGACTGTTAGTAGACTGAACAAAGTCTAGAAGGTTTGGGTTCAGATCCTAACCCTGTGGACTGTTAGTAGACTGAACAAAGTCTAGAAGGGTTTGGGTTCAGATCCTAACCCTGTGGACTCTTAGTAGACTGAACAAAGTCTGGAAGGGTTTGGGTTCAGATCCTAACCCTGTGGACTGTTAGTAGACTGAACAAAGTCTGGAAGGGTTTGGGTTCAGATCCTAACCCTGTGGACTGTTAGTAGACTGAACAAAGTCTAGAAGGGTTTGGGTTCAGATCCTAACCCTGTGGACTGTTAGTAGACTGAACAAAGTCTAGAAGGGTTTGGGTTCAGATCCTAACCCTGTGGACTCTTAGACTGAACAAAGTCTAGAAGGGTTTGGGTTCAGATCCTAACCCTGTGGACTCTTAGTAGACTGAACAAAGTCTAGAAGGGTTTGGGTTCAGATCCTAACCCTGTGGACTCTTAGTAGACTGAACAAAGTCTAGAAGGGTTTGGGTTCAGATCCTAACCCTGTGGACTCTTAGTAGACTGAACAAAGTCTGGAAGGGTTTGGGTTCAGATCCTAACCCTGTGGACTCTTAGTAGACTGAACAAAGTCTGGAAGGGTTTGGGTTCAGATCCTAACCCTGTGGACTCTTAGTAGACTGAACAAAGTCTGGAAGGGTTTGGGTTCAGATCCTAACCTTGTGAACTCTTAGGAGACTAAAAGTCTAGTCCAGTTGAGAGACCAGAATGGTCAATAGTCATGAAACGATTTGCAGGCAAACATCATGTTCTACACCAGAGGTTTTCAACCTTTTTCATGCCAGGACCCACCATTTATTCAGCATTTGAGCCACGGACCACCATTTGATGACAATTTCACCCCAAAAGACTTAAAACTAAAGAATTCTTTTTGTTTAGTCCACAATTCCAGGCTGGATTTTGCAAACAAAACAGTGTAGACTTCTTAATTTAATAGTGCTACTTCAGATGAATATTTTAACTCTTGAGAGTGTAAAAATGAAACCAAATGGACCCGCAAGGGTCCATTTGGTTTCATTTTTACATTCTCAAGAGTTACATCTGGTTTCCCAACTTTCCATCATTTCGCCTGGGGACCACCTGGGACCATCTCAAGGACCACTGGTGGTCCCCGGACCAAACCACTGTTCTACACGATTATCTCCTTAACTGACTTTAAAAGGCAGATATCCTGTATGTGACCTACTGTTAAAAACATTTCAAAAGTGGCTGTGTCACTTTGAAATGTTATTTTATCCATTTAGTTTTTTAATGTAGCTGTTCTATATTTGTATTGTTCTATAGTAGGCCTGATACTGTCTGCTTTGACCTTGTTTTTGTAAAGGTCTCTCTTGTAAAAAAGGGTTTCAATCTCTAATTATCTGGGTAAATAAAGGTTATATGAATACCTTTAATTTCTGTGGCACAAGGTTTTAATATACATGTAATCTAAATGAGAATTTGACTGTTGTACTGTTTACATTCTGTAAATTATCATAAACTGCTGTTCCAATAACAATAACCCTAACCCTACTGCAGAACTGTTGGATTTCTAACCTGATTACTTTTAAATCTGTAAATGGTGCATTTATCTATTCTAGCGCCTTTATCCATTACATAGTAGATTACATTAACACAACTATGGTGACAGAAACACAACCAGCACATCAGGAGTCATTTAGGGTTCAGTGCCTTGCCCAAGGGCAGGACAGGAGGAGCTGGGATGGATGAATGAATGAAAATTTTATTAACAGAGATGAGAGTTACAGTACAAGTCAAGTACACACTGCTACAAAACTGATAACAGCTTGGAGAATTACAGTACAATTCAAGTACAACTGCATCAAATCTGAAAAAGCTGAATGGACACACTAGTTAAGAATACACTTGTTTACAATAGTGTCCAACTTGTTAATTTCATTAAAAGACATTCAAATACATACAAAACAACTACTTCGGTGAAGCCAGAAGCAGCAAATCATGGAGGTAAAATCATAGTGAAGGTAAAAAGGGAAAAGAGAAATGTACAATGAGGAGAGGCGGGGTGGGTGGGGGGATTTTATATACATTTTTGTTTTACAGAGGCCAGTTTCGAATTGCAGCCATCTGTAGGTGCCCTTTGAGAGCGGTTTTGAAGGAGTCAAGGGATTCACAACCGCTGACCCACAGATCATCAGTCTGCTCTACCTCCTGAACCACAGTCACCCCAAAATACAAATAAACACCATCCACAGATTTTTACAAGGTGAAAGGATGAAATGTGTATAAAATGTCCTCAGGATTGTGTCTCTCATCCTCAGTAGTCATTCATTCATTACAGTGTGTTGTGGCCACTAGGTGGCAGTGCAGTACAGCATCAGAGTAGCCACACGCACACACAACGCTACACCAGAGCTTTTCCACCTTTTTCATACCAGGGCCCACTA
>CM076971.1:252500-332500 GCA_039105355.1 Benthosema pterotum | reverse complement strand
CTGACAGACAGACTACTGACAGACTGCTGACAGACTACTGACAGACTACTGACAGACTACTGACAGAGACTACAGACAGACTGATGACAGACTACTGACAGACTACAGACAGACTACAGACAGACTACTGACAGACTGCTGACAGACTGCTGACAGACTACTGACAGACTACTGACAGACTACTGACAGACTACAGACAGACTACTGACAGACTACTGACAGACTGCTGACAGACTACTGACAGACTACTGACAGACTACTGACAGACTGCTGACAGACTGCTGACAGACTACTGACAGACTACTGACAGACTACTGACAGACTGCTGACAGACTACTGACAGACTACTGACAGACTACTGACAGACTACTGACAGACTACTGACAGACAGACTACTGACAGAGTGCTGACAGACTACTGACAGACTACAGACAGACTACTGACAGAGACTACTGACAGACTGCTGACAGACTACTGACAGACTACAGACAGACTACTGACAGAGACTACAGACAGACTGATGACAGACTACTGACAGACTACAGACAGACTACTGACAGACTACTGACAGACTGCTGACAGACTACTGACAGACTACTGACAGACTACAGACAGACTACTGACAGACTACTGACAGACTGCTGACAGACTACTGACAGACTACTGACAGACTACTGACAGACTGCTGACAGACTGCTGACAGACTACTGACAGACTACTGACAGACTACTGACAGACAGACTACTGACAGAGACTACTGACAGAGTGCTGACAGACTACTGACAGACTACTGACAGACTGCTGACAGACTACTGACAGACTACTGACAGACAGACTACTGACAGACTACTGACAGACTGACAGACTGCTACTGCTGCAGAATGGACGTTCATCATCACTGACAGAGTTATTGAATAGTTTTATCTTTGTGTTGAGACCAGGGGCGGATCTAGGCATCGGCATGGGGGGGCAATGCCCCTCTAAATACCCAGTCTGCCCCACCAAACACGATGCCATGCAAAACAACCCAAGATATTTCAAATTAAAGTGCTTCTATTTAAAATGATGTGAAACACTACTACTGCTACTAACTAACTACAGCTGTGTCACCACTAAACCAACAGCATTTCATCATTGAAAACAGAAAACTCTCTGAGTCAGACCTTTAGCTTTATGCATGCTATGTGTCTGTTGCAACTTCAACAACAACTGATGTTATTATTGATGCTTTACTTGACTAATAAAGACCTGGAACTGAAAATGGTATGGGGGCGGCTTCATGAAGCCGCCCCCATACCCTGACCTATGTCAGGTATGACCCTGACCTATGTCACGGCTGATGCTTAAAGCGGTCTGACTCCTGACTGATTCCGACCTTTCTCTAAATCGGTCGGGGCAGGTGGAAAAAGGTCACGGACGTTTTACAGTCGTTCGCAACCGATTTACAATCGGTCAGGGGGTTAGTTTAGGTTCAGGCATAGGTTTTTTACTGAGGTTAAGTTCAGGGCTAAGGTTAGTTAGGGTTAGGTTGAAAAAAAGGTTGCAACGGTTTTCCAAATGATCGTGACGGATTGCAAATCGTCACAACTTCATTGCGACAGTTTGTAAACCAACGCAGCGGGTGAGGGTTGATTGAAAATGGTTGACAGCTTGTTAAACGGTTGCCCGGGTTCCCAACCTTTAAGCATCGGTCCTGACCTATAGGTGGGGGTGTCTGTGTCTCTCACTGGCTGGTTGTCATCCAGGGGCGGATCTAGGCATGGGCCTGGGGGGGGGGGGGGATGCCCCCCTCAATGCTCTGACTGCCCCACCAAACATCACGGCATGGAACCAACCCAAATTTCAAAGATATTTCAACTAAAGTTAACAAACAGCATTTCATCATTGAAACCCACGTGTCACATCACGTGTCTGTTGCAACTTCAACAACAACTGATGTTATTATTGATGCTTTTCTTGACTAAAATAAATCCTGTAACAGAAAATGGTATGGGTGCGACTTCATCGTGAAGCAACACGGGAGATGAAGTTGCACCCATACCATTTTCTCCTGTAGTGGGACTTTTAGAATTGGGACGCCTCTTAAAGGGGAATTCCACCCAGAAACTCATTACCTTTTTTTTATTACCATGTCCACATAACATCTATAAGGTATATTAATGACATAGTAAAATATTGAAAATGAGTGGAATTCCCCTTTGAGACGTGCATGCACACTTGCATGGGCATTTGCGTGCACCCACGCACACAGACATGCTATTGAAAGTATAGCATATTGAAAAATATTGTTTACAATACCTAATTGTATCCATAAAAGTAAATGACAAGACAAAACGTAGGCCTACTTTTGCCCCAAAAATATTTTAGATGTGAGTGGGGGACCCCCCCCCCCCTTCCCGCGTCCCCCCTCCACTACACCCCTGTTACATCCGCCCCTGTTGTCATCCTAGCCTGATGTCATAACAGTCTGTTGACTGGCAGGGTTCCCGGTTCACAGCTAGGCCACGCTTTGTGTCAATTAGACCCACTTCTGTCACCCCAAATCCTGTGACATGTCCACAGATAGGCCTCTAGCTAAACTTGCGTCCCGTTGCACAAATGAGCATCAACTGTCTCTGTGCATCAAGCAGCCTTTAGCTCTGTTCTTTTTTTCTCTCTTCAAATCTGTCAACGACGACAAGTTGTTTGGTTTGGTTTTGTATCGTCCTTTTTGGGGTGACCTGCAGGGGCGGATCTAGGCATGGGCATGGGGGGGCAATGCCCCCCTAAATACCCAGTTTGCCTCCCCAAATACGATGGCATGCAAAACAACCCAAGATATTTCAAATTAAAGTGCTTCTATTTAAAATGATGTGAAACACTACTACTGCTACTAACTAACTACAGCTGTGTCACCACTAAACCAACAGCATTTCATCATTGAAAACAGAAAACTCTCTGAATCAGACCTTTAGCTTTATGCATGCTGTGTGTCTGTTGCAAACTTCAACAACAACTGATGTTATTATTGATGCTTTACTTGACTAATGAAAGTCCTGTAACTGAAAAATGGTATACCCATACCATTTTCTCTTGCCCCTCCAACATGTTCTCTTGCCCCCCCCCCCCCCCCCCCCCCTCAATGGGACATGTTACATGTTACATCCGCCCCCAGTGAACTGGTGTGACGTGAACAAACTATTACAGCTGGTCAGTTTGCTACAGATTGCACAGGGAAGCCCTAGCTGCCATTATTAGACCATTTGTTGTGTCATTTAGTCTTTAGTCTCTCTGGCAGCCAGAACTCCACTCCCACCTTATTTTCTTTAGCTGTCGGTATCCATGGATGCCATGTGTGGGAGTTCAGTCTGAATAAATGCATGCTTTCATGCAGTAATGTCTTCAGACTAGTAGAGTATAGCAGTACTAGCTGAGGTAAGTCATTTCACTCAATTCAAGTAAGTTTACTTTTTTCTTCAAGGTTCAAGGTTCTTTATTTGTCACTCCAGTGTAGGACATATACAGGGATGAAATAATTAACGTTTCCATTGTTCCCCAGTGCAATAAGACAATAGACAGTGCAAGAAAAAGGACAAAAATACAAACAATACAAGAAACAGTAAGTGACGTAGTGCAACAGACTAGAGCAGTAACTGTAACAGTATAAAGTGAGGTGAAGGTGCTAAGATACAACCAGGTATTATAAAGTGGCAAGTAGTGAAAGTTAAACAGACAGCTAGACAGGAACTAGACAGGACATCTATGCTACAACTAAACTATACAGCTAAGACTAAAACATAATACAACTAAGCAGCTAAACAGACACATATAAATATATACTACAACTATGGAATACTACATCTTTTTTGATTAATCTTCCCTGCAGACCAAATAACCCACATGGAAAGAAAATGTTTTAGGGATGTCCCGGTGCCGATCCAATTCCGATACCACAATCTCTGTGTTAGTCCACCAACAGGGAACAGCAGACTGACTCCTTACTGAATGTGCACTTGGGAAACTCCAAAGCAAACTCCACATGACCCAACATTTCATTGAACTACCGTAATTTCTGGACTATAAGCCGCACCTGAATATAAGCCGCACCAGCTAAATTTGGGGGAGAATACAGATTTTTCCATGCATAAGCCGCACCTGACTATAAGCTGCACCTGACTATAAGCTGCACCTGACTATAAGCTGCACCTGACTATAAGCTGCACCTGACTATAAGCTGCACCTGACTATAAGCTGCACCTGACTATAAGCTGCACCTGACTATAAGCCTCACCAGACAACAAGCTTCATGTTAGGGCAGTGGTTTTCAAACATTTTGATCCCAGGGCCCACTATTTATTCAGCATTTGAGCTACAGACCACCATTTGACAACATTTAGTCTGGAGGGCCCATCTGGAAACCCACTCAGGGACCACTGGGGTCCCTGGAGCACCTGTTGAAAACCCCTGTTAAAAAAAAAAAAAAAACACCTATAAGCCGCAGGGTCAAAGGTCAAAAGCCATGTGAAAAAAGTAGTGGCTTATAGTCCTGAAATTACAGTACCATAGTGTCAACCTCTTACCCCTGTGTCATCTGTAGTTAGACTGGCATATTCATGCTTATATGTGACACATATATGTTGTATATTTTCCACATATATGCGCGTATGTACCTGATTATTGCATATATGCAACAGTCCCCATGGGTTCTTAACACCCGAGTTTCAGTTTGGAGCTTTAGGAGAAAAGCCTTTTG
The DNA here is from genome assembly GCA_039105355.1 of Benthosema pterotum. Taxonomy (NCBI): domain Eukaryota; kingdom Metazoa; phylum Chordata; class Actinopteri; order Myctophiformes; family Myctophidae; genus Benthosema; species Benthosema pterotum. Next base: position 327,768 of record CM076971.1, on the reverse strand, counting down.
TCCAATGAGGATCTACGATGGCCTGTAGCACTTCCTCCCACTGTAGAGTGTGTGCATGTGCACATGTTGTTCTGGGGGGGGGGGGGGGGGGGGGGGGGGGCGCAGAGTTTTTGCAAATCGCCCACATCACTGAATGCTGCTTCAAAGCAACTGTAACTTTCTTTTATGAATAACATTACATTTTGTAAGTATGTTAAGTTATTAAGCTATTTTCTAGAAGCATGCCCCCACTAAATATTGACCTTGTTTTTCTAAAATATTTATATAGCAGCATCCATTTTTGTAATTTCTGAATACTGTGTGCCAGGGGGTTTTCAACAGTTGGTCCAGGGACCACCAGTGGTCCTTGAGAGGGTTCCAGGTGGTCCCCAATCTGAATTAGCACCACTTAATTGAGAAGTTTACACTGTTTTATTGGCAAACAGCCAGCCTGGAATTGTGGAATTCTTTAATTTTAGATCTTTGGTGTGAAAATGTAATCAAATGGTGGTCCGTGGCTCAAATGCTGAGTAATGGTGGTCCCTGGAGTCAAAAAGGTTGAAAACCACTGCTGTACAGAGAAAAGATCCATCATCATTCTGTACAAAAGTCACCTAGTCAGCACCCCCCCCCCCCCCCCCCCCCCCCCCCCCACACACACACACACACACACACACACACACTTTCTTCTCATTGGTGGGATCCCTGCTCACACTCTTTACCAAAGACCAATCACTGCTGTCCTTACTCACAGCCTATCAGTGTCCTGCTATATAAGGCTGCCTGTTCCTTCACTTCCTGTTTGGCAGTAGCAGCAGCATTTGTATTAGTGCAGTGGTTCCAACCTTTTTGATACCAGGGACAACCATTTATACAGAATTTGAGCCACGGACCACCAGTTGAGGATATTTTAGCCCCACAGACCCCAAATCTAAAAGATTCATTTTGCTTTTGCCCACAATTCCAGGATGGATTTGGGAAACAAAACAAGCAAAACATACATTCCAAAATGGCTAATTCAGATCATGAATATTTTAACTCTTGAGAGTGTAAAAATGAAACCAAATGGACCCTTGCGGGTCCATTTGGTTTCATTTTTACACTCTCAAGAGTTACATCTGGTTAACCACCTTGAATCCTCTCAGGGACCACTGGTTGAAACCCCCTGTTCTAAACAGTTGGTACACAGGGACGCTCAGTGACTAATAATGAGCGCTTCCAAACTCCAGTACGCTTCCAAACAAGAATCACCTGCAGAGAATGTATTGACAGAAAGTAACTCATAACATCATGTCTATGGTGGAATTTTATCAAACATTTTAACTAACCGTAACCGAAAGAGGAGAATTCAACGTTTCCATACAGCTGCAATGTTGGTGAGTTTAATGTTTTTAATACGTTTTTAATGCAATCCCAGAAGAACACAGGGGCGGATATAACATGTCCCATTTGGGGGGGGGGGGGGGGGGGGAGAACATGTTGGAGGGGCAAGAGAAAATGGTATGGGGGCGGCCATACCATTTTCAGAATTTCGGTTCCAGGACTTTTATTAGTCAAGTAAAGCATCAATAATAACATCAGTTGTTGTTGAAGTTGCAACAGACACGCAGCATGCATAAAGCTAAAGGTCTGACTCAGAGAGTTTTCTGTTTTCAATGATGAAATGCTGTTGGTTTAGTGGTGACACAGCTGTAGTTAGTTAGTAGCAGTAGTAGTGTTTCACATCATTTTAAATAGAAGCACTTTAATTTGAAATATCTTTGGTTGTTTTGGATGGCATCGTGTTTGGTGGGGCAGACTGGGTATTTAGGGGGGCATTGCCCCCCCCATGCCCATGCCCAGATCCGCCCCTGGATGAACGTTCCTGTTATGGGGAGTCGATGGAGCGAATTGCAACTGTAAAATCAGCCCAGTTATAAAAGAGTTGCATTGTGGCTCAACTCTGAATGCAACAGAAAATAAAAGGCTTAAAAAGGAACTCTCCTTAACTTGTCACACATTCTTGCTGATGTACCATGGTGATGAGCCAGGCAGGGGCGGATATAGGTATGTTTATGGGGGGGCAATGCCCCCCTAAATGCCCAGACTGCCCCACCAAACACGATGCCATGCAAAACAACCCAAGATATTTCACTACTACTGCTACAGCTGTGTCACCACTAAACCAACAGCATTTCATCATTGAAAACAGAAAACTCTCTGAGTCAGACCTTTAGCTTTATGCATGCTGCGTGTCTGTTGCAACTTCAACAACAACTGATGTTATTATTGATGCTTTACTTGACTAATAAAAGTCCTGTAACTGAAAATGGTATGGAGGGAGGGAAATGTTATATCCGCCCCTGGAGCCAGCCTGGACTTATCCATACCTTACAGTTCCACATTGGATAAAGGTTACGAAAAGAGGTTTCCGGCTACAGTAGAACTTCACTGCTCTTCTGTTGAGACGTTTGACACACAGTTTGACTCACAGTTTGACACACAGTTTGACTCACAGTTTGACACACAGTTTGACTTGGTGGTCAAGATTCACTTTATTCTCCAGAGCAAGCAGACTGGCTCTAGCTCAAAGGTTAAAAACATGTTTCATTTTTTGTGTGATTAGTGTGATACCCTCACATATGTGCTGCAATGTTGAGTGTTGTGAGCTTGTAGATCGGCTATTGAAACCTGTAAAACAAAAAGCTGTAGTTGTACAACTGTTGGGAGTCAGATAAAGGATCACTGAGTTGACCTGGTATAACTCAGTGTTTTTGTTATACAATAAATAAATCATATTACAGATTATGTGGTTGATAGACGAGATGAAACAGATCATCTGAGCAGGTGTTCTGCTGATGCACTTCCGTTTAGACACAGAAGTGCCTTTTGTAAACACCAGAAGCCCAAGCTGTTATCAGTTTTGTGTAACTGACTTGTACTGTAACTCTCATCTCTGTTAAAGGTAGGGGAAGTGATTTCACTTTTGTCAGATATCAACCCAATTTTTTTTAAATGCTCTATTCTAAGGTGTGCAGACCATATATGGAGTTTCCCCTCCCCCACGTTAGCAGAGGAGCTAATAAAAGTTCCCCAGGTGGAGGGTGAATTCTCCTCCAATCAGGATGGAGCAGCAGGTTCACATAGTGTAGCTACTCTTGGGCGCCCCTAGTGCACCAGGCTGGAACTACACGATGAATTTCAAATCACTTACCCTACCTTTAAATGATATTTTTTATCCCTTGGGGGGGCGCCATTTTACAGGAAAATCTTGCCTAGGGCTCCAAATTGCTTACAAACAGCACTGCTCTGACCTCACTATACCAGTTAGATACCTCTGGTCATATATGGAGTGGATCTTGAGTGTACAGGGTTTGATGAGGTTTCAGTACAGGGTCTGATGAGGTTTCAGTGTACAGGGTTTGATGAGGTTTCAGTGTACAGGGTTTGATGAGGTTTCAGTGTACAGGGTTTGATGAGGTCTCAGTACAGGGTTTGATCAGGTTTCAGTGTACAGGGTTTGATGAGGTTTCAGTACAGGGTTTGATGAGGTTTCAGTGTACAGGGTTTGATGAGGTTTCAGTGTACAGGGTTTGATGAGGTCTCAGTACAGGGTTTGAGGAGGTTTCAGTGTACAGGGTTTGATCAGGTTTCAGTGTACAGGGTTTGATCAGGTTTCAGTGTACAGGGTTTGATCAGGTTTCAGTGTACAGGGTTTGATCAGGTTTCAGTGTACAGGGTTTGAGGAGGTTTCAGTGTACAGGGTTTGATGAGGTTTCAGTGTACAGGGTTTGATGAGGTTTCAGTGTACAGGGTTTGAGGAGGTTTCAGTGTACAGGGTTTGAGGAGGTTTCAGTGTACAGGGTTTGATGAGGTTTCAGTGTACAGGGTTTGAAGCACCCACAGCAGCGCCCCTAGCGGGAATCGAACCCAGGACCTCTAGCTGTGAGGCGACAGCACTAACCACTGTTCCCAAGGAATGTTTTGAGAAGGAAGGGAAGCTAATCTGCCGCGGCTGCGCCATGACACCTCGGGTGGCAAACGCTAGGACAAATACATGGCAGTGGATGGCAGGATGCCGCATTTCTTGCCAACAAACATGATTTATGAACGACTGCGACCAATGTCATATAATCGGTTCAGGAATATAAAAGAAAACAGGTCACAGATTGTTGTCTGAGTGGGTGTTTTTCGAATTGCAAACTATTTCACTTTATTAAGCTATCTAAACAGCACAAAATGCGTCTGCCTGGGCTGCCCAGCCTCTCATGACGAGAACTGCCCTCTTTGCAATAGCACCCAGCTGCAGTCTCGCAGACAGTGACGTCACGTTCAGAACGATCAGACCCAAACTTTTTGTTCTTTGGATAGCTATATAACATTAAACAGTGTACACATCGAAAAGCAACACAGCAGACCACAATGTCTTATGTGTATTCTGTTATTTTCCAGAAGTGCTTAACTTACAATGGTATCAGTCGTTCAGAAATAATATTTGATTACAAAAAAATCAGCGTGCTGCCATCCACTGCCATGTATTTGCCCTGGCTTCCGGTAGGGGTTTTGCCACCCGAGGTGTCATGGCGCAGCCGCGGCAGATTAGCTTCCTTCCTTATCCTTGTTGACAGTATATTAATAACTTTGTTGTCTGTGTTTGTTAAAACACATTCCGGTACAAAACAATGTACTACAAGACAAGACAAGACAAGACAAGACAAGACAAGACAAGACAAGACAAGACAAGACAAGACAAGACAAGACAAGACAAGACAAGACAAGACAAGACAAGACAAGACAAGACAAGACAAGACAACAAAACAAAACAAAACAAAACAAAACAAAACAAAACAAAACAAAACAAAACAAAACAAACTTTGTTGTCTGTGTTTGTTTTGTCTTGTCGTGTTTTGTAGTACATTGTTTTGTATTGTATCAGAATGTTTATTTTTGTACTGACTCCGTTTGGACCGTGAGAAAGTTGAGGTTTTGACATTAAATCAACCTTGAAATCGATCAACCTGTGATCCCTAAAAGAACATAGTTGATAGATTTGTGTCGTCTCTTTACCACAGTAAAGAGACAACATGCTGCCTTTACACCTCTGTCTCTCCGTCTTTGTTCTATACAAATCAGGGCAGATCTAGGCATAGGCAAGGGGGGGCAATGCCCCCCTAAATGCCCAGTCTGCCCCACCAAACATGATGGCATCCAAAACAACCCAAGATATTTTAGATTAAGGTGCTTATATGTAAAATGATACTAACTGCAGTTGTGGCACCACTAAACCAACAGCATTTCATCAATGAAAACAGAAAACTCTCTGAGTCAGACCTTTAGCTTTATGCATGCTGCGTGTCTGTTGCAACTTCAACAACAACTGATGTTATTATTGATGCTTTACTTGACTAATAAAAGTCCTGTAACAGAAAATGGTATGGGTGCAACTTCATCGCTTCGCGCCACGGGCGATGAAGCCGCCCCCATACCATTTTCTCTTGCCCTCCAACATGTTATCTTGCCCCCCCAAATGGGACATGTTATATCCGCCCCTGATACAAACCACAAAGGTCCAAATCCCAGGTCTCTGGCAGTGTCCTGCAATGACCTGCAGCTCAACCTGTCACTATACTGTAGGATTACAGATTCTGGGTGAAAAATGGGTTTATAAAACATTTTGTAATAATCAGTTTAAAACTCAGAGAACGTACTGTACTGTACTGTACTGTACATACTGTACTGTACTGTACTGTACTGTACTGTACTGTACTGTACTGTACTGTACTGTACTGTACTGTACTGTACATACTGTACTGTACTGTACTGTACATACTGTACTGTACTGTACTGTACTGTACTGTACTGTACTGTACATACTGTACTGTACTGTACTGTACTGTACTGTACTGTACTGTACATACTGTACTGTACTGTACTGTACTGTACTGTACTGTACTGTACTGTACTGTACATACTGTACTGTACTGTACATACTGTACTGTACTGTACATACTGTACTGTACTGTACTGTACTGTACTGTACTGTACCGTACCGTACCGTACCGTACCGTACCGTACCGTACTGTACTGTACATACTGTACTGTACTGTACTGTACTGTACTGTACATACTGTACTGTACTGTACTGTACTGTACATACTGTACTGTACATACTGTACTGTATGTACTGTACATACTGTACTGTACTGTACTGTACTGTACTGTACTGTACTGTACATACTGTACTGTACTGTACTGTACTGTACTGTACTGTACTGTACATACTGTACTGTACTGTACTGTACTGTACTGTACATACTGTACTGTACTGTACTGTACTGTACATACTGTACTGTACTGTACTGTACTGTACCTTTTCCACATCCCATTGGTAACTAGTAAAAATCCCATTCTGGGCACACGCAGGTCATCACCAGGAGGATTGGGGTGTCTGTAGGCCTAAAACAGGGGTATTCAACAGGTGGTCCGGGGACCACCATGTGATCCTTGAGAGGATTCCAGGTGGTCCTCAGCTAAGTTGGTTAACCAGATGTAACTCTTGAGAACGTAAAAATGAAACCAAATGGACCCTTGTGGGTCCATGTGGTTTCAGTTTTACACTCTCAAGAGTTAAAATATTCATCATCTGAATTAGCCATTTTGGAATGTATGTTTTGCTTGTTTTGTTTCCCAAATCCAGCTTGGAATTGTGGACAAAAGCAAAATAAATCTTTAGATTTGGGGTCTGTGGGGCTAATATATCCTCAAATGGTGGTTCGTGGCTCAAATCCTGAATAAATGGTGGTCCCTGGGATGAAAAAGGTTGAAAACCCCTGGCCTAAAAGAAACATTTGAAATCTGTGTGATGGATAAAAAACAGAAATCAGCCTCATAGTGGCCTTAAAATGTCCTCCAAGGACTGTGCATAGAAAGCTGTACGCACATCCATGCAGTCATAGTGCATAGGACAGTTATAGCGCCACCATGTGGCCTCCTCTGCCTAGTTGTAATCATAGAGGCTTAACCAGAGCGATAGCCCCGTCCCCTTGCCGTTCATTTCAATACAAGTTGCTCAGTGGTGTTTTGAAGCACCGGGAGACCTCCGGAAGTAGTGTCTGTCTACTTGCATTTGGGCACCAAATTCTGGTACCCAAATGCGGAAGTATTTCCTCCATGAACAAGCGCCCAATGTTAAACTTCATGTAAATGAGCCCTTCTCAAAGCTCCTCCCATTGGGGCGGTGTCTAGTCAACTAGTCACTGTCCAATGGCAGTCCAAATAGTTTAGCCGTCCAATAGTTTAGCTGTTGCTATGCAGTTCAAGCTTTCCTCTTACAACATGCCTATTGGGACAAGGCTGGATTGTGTAGGGAGTTAGGCCGTTCTTTTCCTCCTCCGTTGAAAAAAAAAAAATCCTGTCCACACGACACAGATATCCGTGTCCACACATGCAACCCAAAACGGACATTTTGGACTCCAACACGTATGCCAGGCCAGTAGGTGGCGATAAGAAATATTTAGCGCAACAGAAAAATAAGCTTGTGAGTTTGCTTCCATGGTTACCCAAATAAATTCTCCACCTAACCTGCTAGTAGTAAGGGACTGTTATTGAAGTGAATTGAATATTGGAGGTATATGGAGGAAATGTGAACTGCACAAAAAAATCATCACCCTCCCTATGAATTAAAAAACAATAAATTCCCCTCCACAACAGTGTTGTTATTATTTAAATACCCTATTCAATAACATTTTCCCAAACCCCGCTGCTTAATTTCGGGTGGCAACTGAAAAGTCGCGCACGCGCAGCGATGGCGGTGACGTCAACGTTTTCGTTTCACGTGTCTACACTGCTCCGCTGCTCCGGATATTTTCGAAAATCTTCACTTATTTATCCGTTTGCAGAAAACTCCGTTTGAGTGACGTAAAACGCTGTTTGCGTGTAGTAGAAACGCCCAAACGCAGGAATATTTCTGCGTTTGACAAAAGATCCGGAGTCGTGTAGCCAGGGCCTTAGTGAAGGGCTGATTGGCAGATTGCACGCTATGCTTGTGATTTGTGGCATTTTGTTTGAAATGGAGCAATCATGCAAGCCAGAAATGAAATTAGCTGATAACAGGTGGAAGGACATGTGCGCGCACACACCAGGGGCGGATCTAGGCATAGGCATGGGGGGGCAGTGCCCCCCTAAATACCCAGTCTGCCCCCCCCAAACACGATGCCATGCAAAATAACCCAAGATATTTCAAATTAAAGTGCTTCTATTTAAAATGATGTGAAACACTACTACTGCTACTGACTAACTACTGCTGTGTCACCACTAAACCAACAGCATTTCATCATTGAAAACAGAAAACTCTCTGAGTCAGACCTTTAGCTTTATGCATGCTGCGTGTCTGTTGCAACTTCAACAACAACTGATGTTATTATTGATGCTTTACTTGACTAATAAAAGTCCTGTAACCGAAAATGGTATGGGTGCGGCTTTGAAGCCGCCCCCATACCATTTTCTGTTGCCCCTCCAACATGTTCTCTTGCTCCACCAAATGGGACATGTTACATCCACCCTGGCACACACACACACACACACACACACACACACACACACACACACACACACACACACACACACACACCACACACACACACACACACACACACACACACACACACACACACACACACACAGGGTTTTGTATTGTAGTAACAGACACAGTAAAAATATCCATGTGGGTCTAAACTGGAACAGGTCAGCAAGTTTCTCCACATGAGAACTTTCTCATTCGCCCAATATTTCTGTTACTAATACATCCATGAGCTGACATAAAGCTCCTTTAGCAGAAATATCTAATGAATTTGACAATGAACGTTGGATCAAGACAGTATTATCTGGACAAACTGTTTTGCTTAAAGTCCTAACTTTTAAGTTGGATGCAAACATGAAACCTTGTGTCCAAGCAGCAGATAATGTTTGTTTTCCTTTCCTCTTGGATCTTAGGGTTAAGTACCTCTAAAAGACTCTCAGGAGGAATGGAATGGAAATACACCACAAACAGAATAAAGACACACTGGCACTACATGTACTGGAACTTATGCAACAAGTCCTTAAAGCTCCGTCCAGCTGTCCAAACAGAGGACAGCTGAAGTTCATAACGTACACCAGACACGCTCATTTACAAAGGGTTTAGCTGTTATTGGGATGTTTTGGGGAATTCATAAAGTGAGGTATTTCAGGAGTATTCCATCAGGATTCTTTGTTTATCCCTCAAATAAATATGACAGTTATTTGTACCGTCCAAGTTAATAACATTCTGTTCAGGTTGATTAGCTGTCCTCTGTCTCTGTCATTATTAAAACATCGACTGCGGGCGCATCTTCGTCGCTTTCTCCCCATTGCCACGGCTCAAACCAGTGAAATCGTACCATTTTCAGTTACTTTTATTAGTCAAGTAAAGCATCAATAATAACATCAGTTGTTGTTGAAGTTGCAACAGACACGTGATGTAATGGTTTCAAGGATGAAATGCTGTTGGTTTAGTGCTACAACAATTGTAGTTAGTAGCAATAGAAGTGTTTCAAATCATTTTAATTATATGCACTTTAATTTGAAATATATTTGAAACTTGGGTTGTTTTCCATGCCGTCATGTTTGGTGGGGCAGTCAGGGGGGCATTTAGGTGGGCATTGCCCCCATGCCCATGCCTAGATCCGCCCCTGCACGGTATGCCGGTATAAGCAGTCAGGTTTTTACAACACTATATATTGAGAAATATCCCTGGTATGTCTATGTACAGTATTTCGGCAATGTCCATGAATGATATTTGATGTCTGTCTCCCTTTGGGTCCCTAGCTGTCCCCCTGTCCCCCTTTGGGCCCCTAGCTGTCCCTCTGTCTCCCTTTGGGTCCCTAGCTGTCCCCCTGTCCCCCTTTGGGCCCCTAGCTGTCCCTCTGTCTCCCCTTTGGGCCCCTAGCTGTCCCTCTGTCTCCCCCTTGGGCCCCTAGCTGTCCCCCTGTCCCCCTTTGGGCCCCTAGCTGTCCTTCTGTCCCTCTGTCTCCCCTTTGGGCCCCTAGCTGTCCCCCTGTCCCCCTTTGGGCCCTAGCTGTCCCTCTGTCTCCCCTTTGGGCCCCTAGCTGTCCCTCTGTCTCCCTTTGGGCCCCTAGCTGTCCCTCTGTCTCCCCTTTGGGCCCCTAGCTGTCCCCCTGTCCCCTTTGGGCCCCTAGCTGTCCCTCTGTCTCCCCCTTGGGCCCCTAGCTGTCCCCCTGTCCCCCTTTGGGCCCCTAGCTGTCCCTCTGTCTCCCCCTTGGGCCCCTAGCTGTCCCCTGTCCCCCTTTGGGCCCCTAGCTGTCCCTCTGTCTCCTTTGGGTCCCTAGCTGTCCCTCTGTCTCCCTTTGGGCCCCTAGCTGTCCCTCTGTCTCCCCTTTGGGCCCCTAGCTGTCCCTCTGTCTCCCTTTGGGCCCTAGCTGTCCCTCTGTCTCCCTTTGGGTCCCTAGCTGTCCCCCTGTCCCCCTTTGGGCCCCTAGCTGTCCCTCTGTCTCCCTTTGGGTCCCTAGCTGTCCCTCTGTCTCCCCTAGCTGTCCCTCTGTCTCCCCCTTGGGCCCCTAGCTGTCCCTCTGTCTCCCCTTGGGCCCCTAGCTGTCCTTCTGTCCCTCTGTCTCCCCTTTGGGCCCCTAGCTGTCCCTCTGTCTCCCCTTTGGGCCCCTAGCTGTCCCTCTGTCTCCCCTTTGGGTCCCTAGCTGTCCCTCTGTCTCCCCCTTGGGCCCCTAGCTGTCCCTCTGTCTCCCCCTTGGGCCCCTAGCTGTCCCTCTGTCTCCCTTTGGGCCCCTAGCTGTCCCCTGTCCCCCTTTGGGCCCCTAGCTGTCCCTCTGTCTCCCCTTTGGGCCCCTAGCTGTCCCTCTGTCTCCCCTTTGGGCCCCTAGCTGTCCCTCTGTCTCCCCTTTGGGCCCCTAGCTGTCCCTCTGTCTCCCCTTTGGGCCCCTAGCTGTCCCTCTGTCTCCCCTTTGGGCCCCTAGCTGTCCCCCTGTCTCCCCTTTGGGCCCCTAGCTGTCCCTCTGTCTCCCCTTTGGGCCCCTAGCTGTCCCCCTGTCTCCCCTTTGGGCCCCTAGCTGTCCCCCTGTCTCCCCTTTGGGCCCCTAGCTGTCCCCCTGTCCCCTTTGGGCCCCTAGCTGTCCCTCTGTCCCCCCTTTGGGCCCCTAGCTGTCCCTCTGTCTCCCCTTTGGGCCCCTAGCTGTCCCTCTGTCCCCCCTTTGGGCCCCTAGCTGTCCCTCTGTCCCCCCTTTGGGCCCCTAGCTGTCCCTCTGTCTCCCCTTTGGGCCCCTAGCTGTCCCTCTGTCTCCCCTTTGGGCCCCTAGCTGTCCCCCTGTCCCCCTTTGGGCCCCTAGCTGTCCCTCTGTCTCCCCTTTGGGCCCCTAGCTGTCCCTCTGTCCCCCCTAGCTGTCCCTCTGTCTCCCCTTTGGGCCCCTAGCTGTCCCTCTGTCTCCCCTTTGGGCCCCTAGCTGTCCCTCTGTCTCCCCTTTGGGCCCCTAGCTGTCCCTCTGTCTCCCCTTTGGGCCCCTAGCTGTCCCCCTGTCCCCCTTTGGGCCCCTAGCTGTCCCTCTGTCTCCCCTTTGGGCCCCTAGCTGTCCCTCTGTCTCCCCTTTGGGCCCCTAGCTGTCCCTCTGTCTCCCCTTTGGGCCCCTAGCTGTCCCTCTGTCCCCCCTAGCTGTCCCTCTGTCTCCCTGAGAGGCATCTGGACGTTCCTTCAAAGAATTCCTCCCACGTCGCGGAACAATGCTCAGGGGGGTGTACCACATCGTAGCGTCTCTGATGGCAACAAGAGGAGGTGTCTGCGTGTGTGTTTATGTCTGTGTGTGTGTGTGTGTGTGTGTGTGTGTGTGTGTGTGTGTGTGTGTGTGTGTGTGTGTGTGTGTGTTTTGTGTGTGTGTGTGTGTGGTGTGTGTGTGTGGTGGGGGGGGGGGGGGGGGGGGGGGGGGTCTTTGTGAACTTGTCCTGTACAAACGTTGTCTGATGATTGAAGTCCAGGCAGAATAACAAACATCCATATTATGGTATGGCAGATGTCTCGTCTAGATAGAGGCTTCAGACGCCTCATGTTATATAAGAGTCACAAACCTCTCTATAGTACTGAGTACAAACCTCTCTATAGTACTGAGTACAAACCTCTCTATAGTACTGAGTACAAACCTCTCTATAGTACTGAGTACAAAACCTCTCTATAGTACTGAGTACAGTGTCATTGTGTTGCATCCTCTCTATACAGTACAGTGTCATTGTGTTGCATCTAAACGTTCTGCATGATGTAAACCTCTCTATAGTACTGAGTACAGTGTCATTGTGTTGCATCCTCTAAACCTTCTGCCATACAGTACAGTGTCATTGTTGAAACGTTCTGCCATGATGTAACCTCTCTATAGTACAGTGTCATTGTGTTGCATCCTCTAAACGTTCTGCCATGATGTAAACCTCTCTATACAGTACAGTGTCATTGTGTTGCATCCTCTAAACCTTCTGCCATGATGGAAACCTCTCTATACAGTACAGTACAGTGTCATTGTGTTGCATCCTCTAAAACCTTCTGCCATGATGTAAACCTCTCTATAGTACAGTACAGTGTCATTGTGTTGCATCCTCTAAACCTTCTGCCATGATGGAAACCTCTCTATACAGTACAGTACAGTGTCATTGTGTTGCATCCTCTAAACGTTCTGCCATGATGTAAACCTCTCTATAGTACAGTGTCATTGTGTTGCATCCTCTAAACCTTCTGCCATGATGGAAACCTCTCTATAGTACAGTACAGTGTCATTGTGTTGCATCCTCTAAACGTTCTGCCATGATGTAAACCTCTCTATAGTACAGTACAGTGTCATTGTTGAAACGTTCTGCCATGATGTAAACCTCTCTATAGTACAGTGTCATTGTGTTGCATCCTCTAAACGTTCTGCCATGATGTAAACCTCTCTATACAGTACAGTGTCATTGTGTTGCATCCTCTAAACGTTCTGCCATGATGTAAACCTCTCTATAGTACAGTGTCATTGTGTTGCATCCTCTAAACGTTCTGCCATGATGTAAACCTCTCTATACAGTACAGTGTCATTGTGTTGCATCCTCTAAACGTTCTGCCATGATGTAAACCTCTCTATAGTACAGTGTCATTGTGTTGCATCCTCTAAACGTTCTGCCATGATGTAAACCTCTCTATACAGTACAGTGTCATTGTGTTGCATCCTCTAAACCTTCTGCCATGATGTAAACCTCTCTATAGTACAGTGTCATTGTGTTGCATCCTCTAAACCTTCTGCCATGATGGAAACCTCTCTATACAGTACAGTACAGTGTCATTGTGTTGCATCCTCTAAACGTTCTGCCATGATGTAAACCTCTCTATAGTACAGTGTCATTGTGTTGCATCCTCTAAACGTTCTGCCATGATGTAAACCTCTCTATAGTACAGTGTCATTGTGTTGCATCCTCTAAACGTTCTGCCATGATGTAAACCTCTCTATAGTACAGTGTCATTGTGTTGCATCCTCTAAACGTTCTGCCATGATGTAACCTCTCTATAGTACAGTGTCATTGTGTTGCATCCTCTAAACGTTCTGGTATGATGTAAACCTCTCTATACAGTACAGTGTCATTGTGTTGCATCCTCTAAACGTTCTGCCATGATGGAAATGTTCTTCATTTGTACTTCAGCAGGGCGGATATAACATTTGCCAATTGGGGGGGCAGGATAAAATGGTATGGGTGCGGCTTCATCGCCCGTGTCGCTTCACACCATGCAGCACCAAGCCGCACCCATACCATTTTCAGTTCCAGGACTTTTATTAGTCAAGTAAAGCATCAATAATAACATCAGTTGTTGTTGAAGTTGCAACAGACACACAGCATGCATAAAGCTAAAGGTCTGACTCAGAGAGTTTTCTGTTTTCAATGATGAAATGCTGTTGGTTTAGTGGTGACACAGCTGTAGTTAGTTAGTAGCAGTAGTAGTGGTTCACATCATTTTAAATATAATCACTTTAATTATATTTTGGGATTGTTTTGCATGCCATCGTGTTTGGTGGGGCTGACTGGGCATTTAGGGGGGCATTGCCCCCCCATGCCCATGCCTAGATCTGCCCCTGTACGTCAGTAGGTTAAACATGATTAATACGGCATAATAAGTGAGTAATTGCTGTCTTTATGTGTGCAGCTTAAACAAGACAAAATTAAACCATAAGGATCATTCCTGATTGATGTCTCATAAAGCATCACTGGAAGTACAGTAATATTATGTCCTCTAAAGAATTATCCAATGCAAGCGTGCTGCTTCTACATGAAATATGATTATTATTATGGAATGAAATGTTATTATTAACATATCAATCAAGAGTTATATTGATTTATTTCCATATTTTGTCTAATAGATGGAAAATCCAAGATTATACATAATCCCACTAGGAAACAAAGAACAATTACAACAAATAAACATTTGTCTTGTTTGTCTGTAATCTTCAGTATAATTAGTTATGGCATCAACCCATTGTTTTCCCTCTTCCTAACACGACGCCTCAGCAAAACCAAGGAGTTATTTTTTCTTCAAATCAACACCTATGGTATGTGTGAGTCATCCCCAGCGAACACCCAGACACGCTGTGTTATATGTTTCCACTCAGGAATGATGAGTCACCACCTTGTGACTTTCCCCACAGCACTGGGCAAATTCTCACCAAATGTAGCCTCTTGCCAGGGGCGGATCTAGGCGTGGGCATGGGGGGGTGCCCCCCTAAATGCCCAGATATTTCAAATTAAAGTGCTTATATTTAAAAGTATTTAAAACACCACTACTGCTACTAACTAACTACAGCTGTGTCACCACTAAACCAACATCATTTCATCATTGAAAACAGAAAACTCTCTGAGTCAGACCTTTAGCTTTATGCATGCTGCGTGTCTGTTGCAACTTCAACAACAACTGATTATTATTACTATTACAGTATATATGTTTTACTTGCCTAATAAAAGTCCTGTGAAAGTCCGGGCGATGAAGTTGCCTGCATACCATTTTCTAATGCCCTCCCCTCCAATTGGGAAATGTTACATCCGCCCCTGATTCTCACCACTGAATTGTAGCCTCTTGCTCACAAATTGGAGCTCAAATCCCAAGCAATTGCATAACCACAAATTATCCCCAGCGTGTTGTGACCTAACGACCTTCTGCCTGTGATAATGAAAGAGGGGAATTTGCTTCTCACTCGTCCCCCAACCTGCAAGAGAGAGAGCCACTGACTGGGGCATTATGGGAGCACTGGGGCATTATGGGAGCACTGGGGCATTATGGGGGATTGGCCTTAATTGACTTGGATCACAGCATCTTCCATCAGAACAGACTGAATGGACTTAGTGATCTGTGATGCAATGCATTCCAGGGGCGGATCTAGGCAGGGACATGGACATGGGGGGGCAATGCCCCCCTAAATACCCAGTCTGCCCCCCCAAAAACACGATGCCATGCAAAACAACCCAAGATATTTTAAATTCAAGCACTTCTATTTAAAATGATGTGAAACACTACTACTGCTACTAACTAACTACAGCTGTGTCACCACTAAACCAACAGCATTTCATCATTGAAAACAGAAAACTCTCTGAGTTAGGCCTTTAGCTTTATGCATGCTGCGTGTCTGTTGCAACTTCAACAACAACTGATGTTATTATTGATGCTTTACTTGACTAATAAAAGTCCTGTAACTGAAAATGGTATGGGTGCGATACCATATTGTATTATCCATGACAATTCTTAAATTGTATTTGTTTGGATTAAATTGTTGGTCCTGTTCTAACCTTTCTTGTAATGTTTTGAGTGATCTGATATTAACTATAATTTCTGGTGGTGATTCAGTCATGGATGTTTGAGTGTCTGCTGCTGACTTCTGTTGCACTTCAGATAAAATCATCATTTTCTCATGAAATGTGAAATGTTACGAATTTACACTTATTTTACAGTGTGAATGAACGTTTCTCTCTCCTCGCCTGTGTGTGTGTGTGTGTGTGTGTGTGTGTGTGTTGTGTGTGTGTGTGTGTTGTGTGTGTGTGTGTGTGTGTGTGTGTGTGTGTGTGTACTGTGTGTGTGTGTGTGTGTGTGTGTGTGTGTGTGTGTGTGGTGTGTGTGTGTGTGTGTGTGTGGGTACTGTGTGTGTACTGTGTGTGGTGTGTGTGTGTGTGTGTGTGTGTGTGTGTGTGTGTGTGGTGTGTGTGTGTGTGTGTGGTGTGTGTGTGTGTTGTGTCTCAGGGACCACTGGTTTCACCTCATCAGGTTGTCAGTCTTCCTCCTCATGACCCCCAACCCCCAACAGCTCACAATACATCAGTGATTTTCAACCTTTTTGATCCCAGGACCCACTATGTATTCAGAATTTGAGCCAAAGAACACCATTTGATGACATTTTAGCCCCACAGAACCCAAAACTAAAGATTTATTTTGTTTTTGTCCACAATTCCAGGCTGGATTTGGGGAAACAAAACAGTCAAACATACAATGACCATTAATTCTCTAGTTGTGTATACTTGAGCTGATTAAGATGATGAACTCTTGAGAATGTAAAAATGAAACCAAATGGACCCGCAAGGGTCCATTTGGTTAAATTTTTACGTGGTGGTATCACAGTATGATTAAAAGCACTGGTTTTCAACCTTTTTGATCCCAGGGCCCACTATTCATTCAGAATTTTGAGCCACAGACCACCATTCGATGACATTTTAACCCCAACAGACCCCAAAACTAAAGATTTATTTTTGGTCAATTTAGATGAACATTTTAACTCTTGAGGGCGTTAACATGAAACCAAATGGACCCGTAAGGGTCCATTTGGTTTCATGTTTACGCTCTCAAATAGTTATCTGGTTAACCAACTACCCCAGGTAGAACAGGTCCATCACACGCTGGTTGTGGTGGACCGTTCTATACCAGGTAGAACAGGTCCATCACACGCTGGTTTGGTGGACCGTTCTATACCAGGTAGAACAGGTCCATCACACGCTGGTTGTGGTGGACCGTTCTATACCAGGTAGAACAGGTCCATCACACCTGGTTGTGGTGGACCGGTCTATACCAGGTAGAACAGGTCCATCACACGCTGGTTGTGGTGGACCGTTCTAGGACAAATCACGCTAAAAAGTCCAGCACTGGCTGGTCCATACATCTGTGGTTCCATGTAGTGGTTCTATACATCTGTGGTTCCATGTAGTGGTTCTATACATCTGTGGTTCCATGTAGTGGTTCTATACATCTGTGGTTCCATGTAGTGGTTCTATACATCTGTGGTTCCATGTAGTGGTTCTATACATCTGTGGTTCCATGTAGTGGTTCTATACATCTGTGGTTCCATGTAGTGGTTCTATACATCTGTGGTTCTCTGTGAACCATGCGGTCTCATCAGGGGTGGATATAACATGTCCCATTTGGGGGGGCAAGAGAACATGTTGGAGGGGCAAGAGAAAATGGGATGGGTGCGGCTTCATCGCCCGTGGCGCGAAGTCGCACCCATACCATTTTCAGTTCCAGGAATTTTATTAGTCAAGTAAAGCATCAATAATAACATCAGTTGTTGTTGAAGTTGCAACAGACACGCAGCATGCATAAAGCTAAAGGTCTGACTCAGAGAGTTTTCTGTTTCCAATGATGAAATGCTGTTGGTTTAGTGGTGACACAGCTGTAGTTAGTTAGTAGCAGTAGTAGTGGTTCACTTCAGTTTAAATAGAAGCGCTTTAATTTCGTGGGTGTCTTGGGTTGTTTTGGATACCATCATGGTGGGGCAGTCAGGGCATTTAGGGGGGCATTGCCCCCCCCCCCCCCCCCTCCCCCCCCACCCCCCCCCACTGCCCATGCCTAGATCCGCCCTGGGTCTCAGTCAGTGCTCCCCCACTGGGTCTCCTCTGTGTTTATATACATCCACCATGAGCTTCTCTAGTGGAGTCTTCAAAGGAATGTTGACAGCTGGCCAGGCTGTACATGTCATGGAAGGTCAAACGCTACGATCAAAGAAACTGGGGCAAAGATTAGAATGTCTCTCTGCTTTGTTTGAATTCACACCACCATTATAGCCTCACTGTCTAATGCAGGGGTTTTCAACAGGTGGTCCGGGGACCACCAGTGGTCCCTGAGAGGATTCAAGGTGGTCCCCAGCTAAGCTGGTTAACCAGATGTAACTCTTGAGAACGTAAAAATGAAACCAAATGGACCCTTGCGGGTCCATTTGGTTTCATTTTTACTTTCTCAAGAGTTAAAATATTCATCATCTGAATTAGCCATTTTGGAATGTATGTTTTGCTTGTTTTGTTTGTCCCAAATCCAGCCTAGAATTGTGGACAAAAGCAAAATAAATCTTTAGATTTGGGGTCTGTGGGGCTAAAATATCCTGAAATGTTGGTCCGTGGCTCAAATCCTGAATAAATGGTGGTCCCTGGGATGAAAAAGGTTGAAAACATGGTTTAGAGGCTACAGCCCATATGTTGTGTGTAGATTTACATTACACCCTTTTCTATGGCATGACCTGCTTTTGGTGCTTTATTTATCATACAGACGTGTGTGTGTGTGTGTGTGTGTGTGTGTGTGTGTGTGTGTGTGTGTGTGTGTGTGTGTGTGTGTGTGTGTGTGTGTGTGTGTGTGTTGTGTGTGTGTGTGTGTGTTGTGTGCGCGCGCGCGCATGTGCGCAGAGAGAAGAGCAAGGGAAAGGAGAAGGCTTCGATTAGAACGGGGTTTTCAACGGTGGTCCGGGGACCACCAGTGTCCCCTGAGAGGATTCAAGGTGGTCCCCAGCTAAGTTGGTTAACCAGATGTAACTCTTGAGAGTGTAAAAATGAAACCAAATGGACCCTTAATTGCGGGTCCATTTGGTTTCATTTTTAAAATATTCACCATGTGAATTAGGCCAAGTCTACACAACTAGAAGATTAATGGTCATTTTGGTCTGTATGTTTTGCCTGTTTTGTTTCCCAAATCCAGCCTGGAATTGTGGACAAAAGCAAAATAAATCTTAAGCTTGGGGGATCTGTGGGGCTAAAATGCTGAATAATTGGTGGGCCCTGGTACCAAAAAGGTTGAAAACCCCTGGATTAAAACAAAGGAAATCAAATTTGAATGAAACAAACAATGCCTTTATATAAATATAGTGAAGATGAAGCTTTATATATCACTGTGGGATAAAGAGATCCTCGTGCAGTGTGACATGTAGCTTCAGCCAATGACCTAGAAACCATGAAACCATGAAACCATGAAACCTTACGTGGTAAACAGGGAGGGGAGGGGGGTCCGCGTGAAACCATGCCTTACGTGGTAAACAGGGGAGGGGAGGGGGTCCGCGTGAAACCATGCCTTACGTGGTAAACAGGGAGGGGAGGGGGGTCCGCGTGAAACCATGCCTTACGTGGTAAACAGGGAGGGGAGGGGGTCCGCGTGAAACCATGCCTTACGTGGTAAACAGGGAGGGAGGGGGTCCGCGTGAAACCATGCCTTACGTGGTAAACAGGGAGGGGAGGGGGTCCGCGTGAAACCATGCCTTACGTGCGTAAACAGGGAGGGTGGTCCGCGTGACGCACGGCATATATAGTAGGTGTCCGACAGTACAGGGGCATATCTATCATATGGCTGCTTTAATTCATTCCTGTCATGTATAAAATATATACTGGATGCGATCGATCGATTGATCGTTTAGTCATTAATATTTCGGATGTGCGAAAATTGTCCATTTTGTCATCCTGAGTGCGTTGCATAATAACGATATACGAGCCTATACCGTGTCTGTGATTGTCACTGCCTTTGTCTAGACTGAGAGTCTGTGACGAAACGATGACCATAAATTATAGCCTCCTTTGTAGTCTATAAATACATGCAGTAGATTAGATACACGTGTGAGCGTGAATTGAATGAAACGAAAGTGAAGTGAATTAAATTAGAATTGTATGTATTGCGGCTGAATATATATTTTAATATAAACCATAATAGCTAAAAATCAACACAGCTGAGATTAAGGCTATAATAACGTGCGCTCAGAGCAGGCATTGATTGGATCGCAGCTCAGCTGCGTACGGGAGGGAGGCGGACCCTCCCGGACCCCCTCCCGGACCCCCTCAGTCCTCTAGCTCCGGATCCACTTCTCAACAGATTATGAAGACTGAAGAACTCCAACTACACATGACATTTACACTGTAATTTATAGAGAGGAGAACGCGGAACGGAGCGGAGCCTGTGGCACCGAGAGAGACGGAGAAACAGAGAGGAGTCTGGACTGTGGAGTCACCGAGACCACCGAGACCACCGAGACCACCGGGACCACCGAGACCAGAGACCACCGGGACCACCGCGTCCATTCATCCTTCTGTGTGGAGATATTTGGAGTTTGTGGTTGGAGGACAGACAGACAGACAGACCTGGTAAGAATGGATCCACGCGTAATATCCTCGATTATACACGGTATAATTGCGCGAATGATGACACATTTTGGGACGAAAAATGGTGGATCTGGTGTAATGCTTTTTGATCCGCGTGTCGTTCTCATAGTATGTAAATCTTTCTAGTTTGTACTGAGTAACCTGTACTTTTTTTACGTGAAATGTGTACCCAGATCCTCGTTTAAGATATAAATAGAGAACTTTTTAATCTCGTTTCCTCCACGGTGCAGAGAAGCCTTTAGTTTGGAGCTTTATAAGAAAACCCTGAGGTAACGCTCGGTTTCATCATGTAAAGCTCCATCATCAAGCTGTCATCTGGCAGGTATAGAACCTATAACCTCCTATACCTCCTAAACCAAGCTATTAGTTTGCTTCATGGTGGAGAGACGAGGCAAATATTCTATCCTGATTTAACCAGCGTGTCTTCCATTTCGTTTCGTCTGTGTGGGACAAAACGTGTTGACAGTTGTTCGATATCACCGCCGAGCCGAGCCAAGCCGAGCAGGCTGGCAGCAAATAGACGGCGTTCATCTGTCAAGGCTTTTGGCACCAACGGGTAGAAATGTCATTGTTTTCACCACGATAAAGCTAATGAGTTTGGCACGGTGGCACCCTGTTGCGCTGCCCATTGGCACGGCTCCCTCCAGTGCCCAGTGCCCATGGCCCCATGCCCAGTGCCCATGGCCTCATGCCCCCTGGCCCCATGCCCCATGCATGCTTATGATGCTTGAATGATTCAAGGCAAGCAACTGAATCCTGACTTGTAGTAGTCCAGTGGAATGTACAGTATATTCACCTCAGGGTGGGATTGACCATTGGGCGTACAGGGAAGGTCTCCCGGTGGGCCACGACCCGTAGGGGGCCGGAGGTCAGGGGCGGATTGGCCATCTGGAGTACAGGGAGTTTTCCACCTTGTGTCCTGGACAGTTTTTTTTTTTTTTTTTTTTTTTTTCAGTTCAGGGCAGGCCACTAGGGCGCCAGGCCCAGGCCAGGCAAACTAGTGTTTCTACCCTTCAAAAAAGAAAAGAGCCTTCAAGTAGGAGAGTTGCCATATTCCCGTTCACTCCTGTGCGCCAGGGCCCTGCCTCACGCTGCTGGAGGCAGTGTTGCCAACTGCCAAGATCCAAAATGCACTAGTGGCACTTCCAAAATGCACTAGAATGTGCTAGATGCTCGCCTGGTACATACAGATCAAAATGACCATTAATCTTCTACATTCTCTAGTTGTGTATAGACTAAGTTGGGATAATTCACATGATGAATATTTTAACTCTTGAGGGTGTAAAAATGAAACCTTTGGTTTCATTTTTACGCTCTCAAAGAGTTACATCTGGTTAACACGCTGGTTGTGGTGCATGGGCCGGTCTAGGACAAATCACGCTAAAAATGTCCAGGCCGATTATTCTGCCCAGTCCAGCACTGGTGGAATGTAAATTCATCTTGTAGTTTCACTTAACTGTTTGTTTTGTCCATTTAGGACCATTTCACCATCATGTTGATCGTTATGTTCAAAGAACAAGGATATTTTGTGCATTATAATATAGGAGCCTACATAAGCTACTGCATTCTTGTGCAGTAATGTAGGCAATAATGAGTTAAAATATTCATGTGAATTAGCCCAAGTCTACACAACTAGAGAATGTAAAAACATAATGGTCATTTTGATCTGTATGTTGGACTGTGTGGTTTCCCAAATCCAGCCTGGAATTGTGGACAAAATCAAAATAAATCTTTAGTTTGGGGGTCCGTGGGGCTAAAATGTCATCAAATGGTGGTCTGTGGATACAATTCTGAATAAATAGTGGTCCCTGGTATGAAAGAGGTTGAGCCATCTCACCATCCAACAACAACATGACTGTTAGGAGACAATGAGAGCAGTCTAATGCACTTTAACATTGTCGTGTGACAATGTCTAGGAAGGGCTGTGGTTTTCAACCTTTTTCACACCAGGACCCACAATTAATTCAGAATTTGAGCCACAGAGGACCACCATTTGATGACATTTTAGCCCCACAGACCCCAAAACTAAAGATTCCTTTTGCTTTTGTCCACAATTCCAGGCTGGATTTGGGAAACAAAACAGTCAAACATACAGACCAAAATGAACAATAATCTTCTACAATCGCATTCAGATGGTGAATATTTTAACTCTTGGAGAGTGTAAACATGAAACCAAATGGACCCACAAGGGTCCATTTGGTTTCATGTTTACGCTGTCAAAGAGTTACATCTGGTTAACCAACTTTCCATCATTTAGCCTGGGGACCACCTGGAATTGAGCAGGTGGAAGTGACCACTGATCTGAAATGACCAGTCCAGTCCATTCCTCCTCTGTCTCTGTCTCTGTCTCTGTCTCTGTCTCTGTCTGTACTGCTGCTATTTTTCACTTCTCTCCTCTCCTCTCCTCTCCTCTCCTCTCCTCTCCCTCCCTCCCCTCTCCTCTCCTCTCCTCTCCTCTCCTCTCTCCCTATTCTCCTCTCCTCTATTCCTCCTCTCCTCTATTCTCCTCTCCTCTCTCCTCCTCTCCTCTCCTCTCCTCTCCCTCCTCTATTCTCTCTCCTCTATTCTCCTCTCCTCTCCTCTCCTCTCCTCTATTCTCTCCTCTCCTCTCCTCTCCTCTCCTCTCCTCTATTCTCCCTCTCCTCTATTCTCCTCTCCTCTCCTCTCCTCTCCTCTCCTCTCCTCTCCTCTCCTCTCCTCTCCTCTCCTCTCCTCTCCTCTCCTCTCCTCTCCTCTCCTCTATTCTCCTCTCCTCTCCTCTCCTCTCCTCTCCTCTCCTCTCCTCTCCTCTCCTCTCCTCTCCTCTCCTCTCCTCTCCTCTCCTCTATTCTCCTCTCCTCTCCTCTATTCTCCTCTCCTCTATTCTCCTCTCCTCTCCTCTCCTCTCCTCTCCTCTCCTCTCCTCTCCTCTCCTCTCCTCTCCTCTCCTCTATTCTCCTCTATTCTCCTCTATTCTCCTCTCCTCTATTCTCCTCTCCTCTCCTCTCCTCTCCTCTCCTCTCCTCTCCTCTCCTCTCCTCTCCTCTCCTCTCCTCTCCTCTCCTCTCCTCTCCTCTATTCTCCTCTCCTCTATTCTCCTCTATTCTCCTCTATTCTCCTCTCCTCTCCCCTCCTCCCCCCCCCACCTCCCCAATTGGGAAATGTTACATCCGCCCCTGCAAGCATGATTACATTCTGAAAGACTGATCCGGTCTGAACCGGAGGAGACAGAGTTGGCTCTGAGCTCTGAGCTCTTCATCTGGTATTTAAACATGAAAAGCCTGCATTTTTCACACAAGTTTAAGTTAGTGTGTGTGTGTGTGTGTGTGTGTGTGTGTGTGTGTGTGTGTGTGTGTGTGTGTGTGTGTGTGTGTGTGTGTGTGTGTGTGTGTGTGTGCGCGCGTGCGTGCGTGCGTGCGTGTGCAGTGTGGTTGTGGGTTGCTTTGGCAACATGTGCAAGATGCAGCCACAGATTGTGTTTAATGATGAATTTAATCCTATGCAACAAGTGAAGTGAGACAGACTTTTATTAGTCAAGTAAAGCATCAATAATAACATCAGTTGTTGTTGAAGTTGCAACAGACACGCAGCATGCATAAAGCTAAAGGTCTGACTCAGAGAGTTTTCTGTTTTCAATGATGAAATGCTGTTGGTTTAGTGGTGACACAGCTGTAGTTAGTTAGTAGCAGTAGTAGTGTTTCACATCAGTTTAAATATAAGCACTTAAATTTGAAATATCTTTTGTTATTTTGCATGGCATCGTGTTTGGGGGGGCAGACTGGGTATTTAGGGGGGCATTGCCCTAGATCCGCCCCTGATCCACTGAATGAACAGAGATTCTTCTCTTACTGATGAGATGTAAACTGATTATCTCCAGTATATGATCTTGTATTAGGAATCAGCAGGTGAATATCTGTAGTGTTAACTCTGTTCTGTGAGGTAATGGGCAGTTAGTGGATCAGTTAGTGGATCAGTTAGTGGATCAGTTAGTGGATCAGTTAGTGGATCAGTTAGTGGATCAGATTCACTCAGATCCTCTTCAATTTGATCAACCTCTGCTATAATACTGTCTGTGCTGCCTTCAGGTGTACTGGTTTATAATACACTGAACTGTCTGTGCTGCCTTCAGGTGTACTGGTTTATAATACACTGTCTGTGCTGCCTTCAGGTGTACTGGTTTATAATACACTGTCTGTGCTGCCTTCAGGTGTACTGGTTTATAATACACTGTCTGTGCTGCCTTCAGGTGTACTGGTTTATAATACACTGTCTGTGCTGCCTTCAGGTGTACTGGTTTATAATACACTGTCTGTGCTGCCTTCAGGTGTACTGGTTTATAATACACTGAACTGTCTGTGCTGCCTTCAGGTGTACTGGTTTATAATACACTGTCTGTGCTGCCTTCAGGTGTACTGGTTTATAATACACTGTCTGTGCTGCCTTCAGGTGTACTGGTTTATCTACCTCTCTGTGCTGCCTTCAGGTGTACTGGTTTATAATACACTGTCTGTGCTGCCTTCAGGTGTACTGGTTTATAATACACTGTCTGTGCTGCCTTCAGGTGTACTGGTTTATAATACACTGTCTGTGCTGCCTTCAGGTGTACTGGTTTATAATACACTGAACTGTCTGTGCTGCCTTCAGGTGTACTGGTTTATCTACCTCTCTGTGCTGCCTTCAGGTGTACTGGTTTATCTAGCTCTCTGTGCTGCCTTCAGGTGTACTGGTTTATCTACCTCTCTGTGCTGCCTTCAGGTGTACTGGTTTATCTAGCTCTCTGTGCTGCCTTCAGGTGTACTGGTTTATCTACCTCTCTGTGCTGCCTTCAGGTGTACTGGTTTATTTAGCTCTCTGCAGGAATGAAAAGAAAACAGAGTGAATTATTGGGATTCTGTGACATGCACCACGAAGCCCCCTACAGTCACTTTGTTCTAAGAATCTAATATCATTGTGAAATCACAAGACTAGACTCTGAGAGGCATAAGCCTGTGTGTCTGTGTGACTGTCTGGAGGCTTGGCCGGCTGTTTTTTATTACGTTGGACTATTGAGAGAGCTGCTATAGCCGTGGTCAGGGTCAGCCTCTGTCCTGAGCTGTTCAGGAGTAGATAAAATAATCCCATACTTATAGCTTACATACAGCAGACACACACATGGCAACTAGAGGTGGGCAAAAAAATCAATATGCCAATATATTGTAATTCTTAATGCCATGATATAAATGAGTCATTCCACGGAAACGGTACCATTTGGACTTTTTTTTTCTGAAATTTTGACCGAAAGGTTTTACTTTTCTGAATAGCCCACACTATTAAGGACATCTTTAGCTATAAAAAAAAACATAATTTCCCATCTCAGGCATTCAATATATTTTTTTATATATCTTTATATATCTTTTATATTTATATAACATGTTAATTGATAACAGAGTTGAGCCAATTAAGTTCATAACGGAGTTGTGATTTTTGTACTAAAGATAGTCACTACTCTAACTGAGTTGAGTAAGAAGAGAAGACTTGGCATGCCTGAGGTTACAGAATCAGATATATTGTTGGAATAACAAACTGAATCTTTATAACTAATTGTTTTATATCATTATTTCATATAACAGAGTTGAGCTGTTATGATTTACGACCACATGTGAGAGTACAAAATGCCTCTAAAACGGTGTAAATGAGGTTTTAAATTGCAACTTTCTGTAGCATGTTGGTCAGAAGAGTTGTTGATGCTACTAAAGAGCCAGTTAATTGTTGTTATGGAGGGGAAGAATGACTTGTGTAACGGAGTTGAGTGCAACTGAGGGACACAGCTATATAATGCCATTTAAATGATTAATCATCTATTTATTCACAAACTAAACATGTCCAGCAATAAAGTACAGATAGATATATATGCTCATGTCATGTCATTTCTGGATTTTTGTTGATGTTTAATAGTCATATGTCAAGTCCACTTTCATCGAAGGCCACTGGGGACATAGAAAAATGGACAAAATAGGGGGCGTCTACTGAAGAAAGCAAGATCATTTCTGATATGAAGATAAAATCCATGTAATGTTTACACAATATTAAAAGGAACATTTCAATTGATTAAAAAACCTTTTAAAAATATTTTTCAGTGACTCCATCAATAAAATACAGCCAAAACGGTCAGAGGGACTGCAAATGGTACCGTTTCCATGGAATGACTCAAATATCGAATCGCCAGGTTCAAAATCGTTTTTTTAAATATTTATGTAGGTCCTATTCATTAATTTGTTCGACGTTATCAGGCTGCATTGATGTATATGATTAAATGTTTTGTTATGTATATTGTTTAAAATTGCTTTAAAATGTTCTAGTTGATTGAGCTTGTCATGGTCCATCAACATTTTACTGTATTTTACAATTTACAATTACAATTTAGGCATTTAGCAGACGCTCTTGATCCAGAGTGACTTACAACGGTGAAAAGTTTACAATTTAATCAGTACAATACATTGTACAATATCAATGAAGCGCTAAAAACATTGCAATACATTAGGCAACCTATAAAAGTCATTGCAGCAAGTACTGTGGGTTGGTATGCAATACAAGAGCATTTTACTTGTTGATGACATCATCAAGTTGTATTTGTGCTGTGTTTGTGTTTGATTTTTCTTTTAGGACCTTTTTCCTCAGAAGAAGGCGAAACTTCCTTGTTCTAGTATAATGTGGGGAAAAATGTGATATATCGATACATCAAATGGAATCGCAGCATAACTAAGAATCGCAATATAAATCCATTCAGGTACCCTAAAGATCCATATTGTATGGTGAAGTAACTATGAATCGCAATATAAATCCATTCAGGTACCCTAAAGATCCATATTGTATGGTGAAGTAAATGAATCGTCACTCCTGATGGCAACCATGCATTAATGTTATTTATCTTACTCATAGTGCCATTGGCTCAGGGCTACAGTCACTGCATGATAACCGCAAGGTTGCCGGTTCGAACCCAGGCTCCCCCAGAGATAGTGTCCATGTGTCCCTGAGCAAGGCACTGATGTGCTGGGTGTGCCTTGCATGGTTTCTGCTGCCCATAAGCGTATGAATGAGTGAATGGGTGAATTTGATTTCAAGATCTTGTTATGCTGAGATTAGCCGTTGTTCATATTAGGGTCCATTTGTTGTTGCAGTGAGTTGAAAAATACTTTTAAAACATGTTTTTAGACCACATCTGCGGTCATAATATGGGCTTATTGTTGAAGTACTTCCTGAAGTAGTTCCTGAATTAAAAAATGTGTTGCGTGATGAGGTGTAGATCCTACTACAGCAAAATAAAAAACATCATTTTGATTCCCATTTTCTAATCTCATTCAGAAAAAGTGTATTACTTTTAAGCTAAAATATGTAGCTATATACTGTAGGTTTTGTGTAGATTAGAAATAACCTTCTGTTTTTTTTTTTTGTTTTTTTTTTTTTTTTTTTTACAAACGATACTAGATAGCATGCATATAGTAGTCTTTAACAACCCCATAGCCTGGGAGGACGATACTAGATAGCATGCATATAGTAGTCTTTAACAACCCCATAGCCTGGGGGGACGATACCAGATAGCATGCATATAGTAGTCTTTAACAACCCCATAGCCTGGGGGGACGATACTAGATAGCATGCATATAGTAGTCTTTAACAACCCCATAGCCTGGGGGGACGATACCAGATAGCATGCATATAGTAGTCTTTAACAACCCCATAGCCTGGGGGGACGATACTAGATAGCATGCATATAGTAGTCTTTAACAACCCCATAGCCTGGGGGGACGATACTAGATAGCATGCATATAGTAGTCTTTAACAACCCCATAGCCTGGGGGGATGCAACACTCTGATTGGTTCAGAAACTAACAATGTTCAGTCTGAGGCTGAAACTTCAAAATAAAATGCCCAAATGAAGGATTCCACTGAGCTTTAGGCTTGTTATAAAGAGCTGCTGATGCAGAGGAGCCTACATGTACATCAGCGGTGGCAAATTATTTTTCCCAAGGGGCCAAATGAGATACATAAAATATAGTGGAGGACCAAGACTAAAGGCTGAACTAAAGTCTGCATAATATTAATTTAATTTCAAGACGAAAGTAAGAGTAAGACCAACCATTTTGACACCAGGGCCCTCTATTTATTCAGCATTTGAGCCACGGACCACCATTTGATGACATTTTAGCCCCACAGATCCCAAAACTTTCTTCAAGATTTCTTTTGTTTTTGTCCACAATTCCAGGCTGGATTTGGGAAACAAAACAGGATAACAAAAAAGACCATTCTCTTACATTCTCTGGTTGAATGTGTAGACTTTGGGCTAATTCAGATGATGAATATTTTAACTCTTGAGAGTGTAAACCAAATGGACCCGCAAGGGTTCATTTGGTTTCACTTTTACGCTCTCAAAGAGTTAACCAACTTTCCATATTTAACTTGGAATTCTCTCAAGGACCACTGGTGGTCCCCGGGCCGGTCAGAGTCAGCCAAAGGGCCGCTTAATGCCCAGGTATGCTGTATATGATGTGCATGTTGGTCACCATCTGCTCTGTGACTCACAGGATGAGACACAACTCTGGCTAAAGTTATTCTGTCCTTAAACTCATGTTCTCTGTCTTTAAAGGGGAATTACACCCATTTTCAAAATGTTCCTGAGAGGATATAAATGTGAACCAAATGGACCCTAGTGGGTCCATTTGGTTCCAGCTAACCCTAACCCCAGCTACCACTATGATTCACTGCTTTCACTTAGAGCAGGGGTTTTCAACCTTTTTGATAGCAGGGCCCACAATTTATTCAGCATTTGAGCCACGGACCACCATTTGTGGTCATTTTATCCTCACAGACCCCCAAAACTAAAGATCTCTTTTGCTTTTGTCCATCTTCTAGTTGTGTAGACTTGGGCTAATTCAGATGATGAAAAACCCTTGCGGGTCCATTTGGTTTCATTTTTACACTCTCAAGAGTTACATCTGGTTAACCAACTTAGCTCTGGACCACCTGGAACCCTCCCTTGGTGCCCCGGTCTGACCCAGAGAGTTTTCTGTTTTCAATGATGAAATGCTGTTGGTTTAGTGGTGACTAGGGTTGGGACTCGGACCCGGGTCCATTTCAGACCCGGGTCTGAGATCGCGGGTCCCGACCCGGTTCCATCATTTTTTTATGAACGGGTCCCTTAACGAGTCCCATCAATCAAAATACAGCATCACCTGCTTTAATCTCTTTCACCCAAATGTAAGTGTCCTTACTGGAAAGTTGTCTGTAGTCTCAGATGCCCTCCTCCATGCGTTTGTCACGTTGTCACGTAAAAAAGTGTGGTCTAGTAAATTCCCCAACAAGAGTTACAGTATTACATGGTAGCAGGTCCAAAACACGTGCGATAAAGGATAACATTTAAATAACTTTTGAGAGGCTAAATACACGACGGCATGAACAACAGCGTAGAGTAGACTAAAGCGTATAGGGATTCTCAGGAATAGCCATCTAATATCAGAAATGCGACATTGAGGGGTCAGAAACTGGGCGCCTGGGCGCTGTTCATGCAGCCTGAATGGGGACAAACTGCTCCCATGCTCAATAGTGAACGGAGATGTCGTAACTCTGTTTATACTCTACTGGTCCGGGAATGGGGTATTTTTTTGCCTTGACAACGCAAGGCATAGCCATAGGCTACATTATGCATGGTCCGCTCTGCTTACCCACTGACCCATGAATAAGAGCATGCTGTGCCTGACACAAACTGCATCAAGACTTATTACTAGTACACTAGTTAAGATTATTAATATTTGAAAATAATGTGTCTGTGAGACAAACAAAAGAGGTCATTTAGGGGGGGCATTGCCCCCCCCCATGCCCATGCCTAGATCCGCCCCTGGGTTTTCTCATTATTAAGACCTGGTCTAGACCTGCTGTGTAGCAGTATGTGTTCTGAAGTCCTGGTTTAGACCTGCTGTGTAGCAGTATGTGTTCTGAAGTCCTGGTTTAGACCTGCTGTGTAGCAGTATGTGTTCTGAAGTCCTGCGTCAGTGGATTGGGATTGGGATGCTGTGTGGCATGTGATGTAGTCAGCAGAGCAACACACACACACACACACGCGCACGCACGCACGCACGCACGCACGCACGCACGCACGCACGCACACGCACACACGCACACACAGTGGCTACCACTGTGTGTTGAATTTCCAGCTGAATGACTGGATTTTTCCTTCATGTTTTCTCTCTCCATGTGAGACAGTTCTGCTGAGTCACATGACTAATAGAACCAACCAGACTCTGTCCTGGTCTGGTCTACCAACCAACCAGACTCTGTCCTGGTTCTACCAACCAACCAGACTCTGTCCTGGTTCTACCAACAAACCAGACTCTGTCCTGGTTCTACCAACCAACCAGACTCTGTCCTGGTTCTACCAACCAACCAGACTCTGTCCTGGTTCTACCAACCAACCAGACTCTGTCCTGGTTCTACCAACCAACCAGACTCTGTCCTGGTTCTACCAACCAACCAGACTCTGTCCTGGTTCTACCAACCAACCAGACTCTGTCCTGGTTCTACCAACCAACCAGACTCTGTCCTGGTTCTACCAACCAACCAGACTCTGTCCTGGTTCTACCAACCAACCAGACTCTGTCCTGGTCTACCAACCAACCAGACTCTGTCCTGGTTCTACCAACCAACCAGACTCTGTCCTGGTTCTACCAACCAACCAGACTCTGTACAGCAACGAACGCGTTTCGACCTATGTGGTCTTCCTCAGCGTTGTCAACGCTGAGGAAGACCACATAGGTCGAAACGCGTTCGTTGCTGTACACTATACGAGGTAAATAAAGAACATTAGAAAGGACATTTAATGAGTGCTGGCATTTTCTCTGTTTTCTACGTACAGTTTATCTCTGAGCCTTGCACCTGGAAGAATATTTTTAACATGGAGTGTTGCGGGTTGTCTGCTTCGGCAGCTCTGCTTATTGTCCCAATTCTAGCCTGGAATTGTGGACAAAAGCAAAATAAATCTTTAGTTTCGGGGTCTGTGGGGCTAAATTGTCATCAAATGGTGGTCTGTGGCTCAAATTCTGAATAAATAGTGGTCCCTGGTATCAAGAAAGGTTGAAAAACCCCTGCCCTAGAACACTAACCTTAATTTTTGTGTCTCCATCACTTAAACATCGGTATATTTTACCCATGTAAAGTATTTAATAAAAAAATATTTCTCATCACAATACATCAAAGTACAGCGATACATGACAGCTTGGGGTTAGGGATAGGTTTCTTTCATATTTCATCATGACTTTTCACAAAAAAATAAGCTAAAAGAATATGTCATGGGTCATCAAACCCTCATTCTATGATGACAGACGTGAGCAACATTATGAAAACCACAAAAATACAATTGTCCAGGTAAAATTCACCCATGTTTAGTGCATTTATATTTAATATTTGTGTTTGGCTTTTTGCCTTTATCGATAGTTGACCCTTTGTGTACTGAACGCGTTTTGGTGTTTTACCTGTTGAAAAATAGCAGATCTACAAGCTCATATCATGCCACTGAGTGGCGCGATATGAGCTTGTAGTTCTGCTATTTTGAAGAATTGTGAAAATGTGGTGCAAATCTTTGAATACGTTATTTCGGAAACAAACATTTTGAACTCAAATCTTTGCTTCTGGGGGATCCCTAGAACAACATGTTTTTAGATGAGGTTCTGCAGCTAAATAATAGATATTTCTGGGGGTCCTTCCTATGAAATATGTTAAGCATCACTGACACAGAAAGAGATTTTTTTCAGAAAAAATAGAATCTCATGCCAGGAACTAGAATTTAGTGTCACAAACTAGATTCTAGTGTCATGGACTAGAATCTAGTGTCAGAAACTGGAATCTAACTTCAGAAACTACTGTCTTGTGAGAGGAACTAGAATCTACCATGGGGGACTAGAATCTGGCATGGTAGATTTGTGAACTTAGAGAGTAAGTGCTTGTTGTATTTTGGCGCTCTGTATATTACAGCGCACAGTACAGGGGGAGAGCGACCCAGTTCAAACATGTTCAGCTCGAAGCTGGAGAATGACACCGGTGACAGCTGTTTATGTGAAACGTGTAAATTATTAAAGCTGTATTAAAGCAAAGCTGTGGCTTAAAGGCTTAAAATAAGTTATTTTGACATAATCTTTCACATTTCACAACTATGGACTGAGCTTGTTATTGATAACGATCACCCTAACGAGCTCACTGTAATTTACTGTTATTTTGTGGAAAGACAATCAATTCT
The DNA here is from genome assembly GCA_039105355.1 of Benthosema pterotum. Classification (NCBI taxonomy): domain Eukaryota; kingdom Metazoa; phylum Chordata; class Actinopteri; order Myctophiformes; family Myctophidae; genus Benthosema; species Benthosema pterotum. The sequence goes on along the minus strand of CM076971.1, from coordinate 295,145 downwards.
GTACAGAACTACTGTCTTTTAGGTCTTCAAATACAATAATTTCTAACGTGTTTGGGTCTGTTGTTCTGGACCTGTCCCTGTAGTATGAACTAAGTTGATAACCAAGAATTTAAGTCAAATCAAATTCTAAATAATGAGGTATATTATGGACGTACAAAAGAACATTCAGTGATTTGAGTATTTTACTTATTTATTATTTTACTTAATAGGAAATATTGGGTATTGTAAATATTGGGAGTGTATCGAAAAAAGAAAAAAAAAAAGAATACACTATCGGATGGTAAATGCTCCTGTTCTTTGCAAAGACATGTCTTGACATGATCTGTGCAGAATTTCCAGATATTTCCAGATATTTCCATGCAAATTTAGCAGACATTCATTCTAACCAGACGGCTGGAGTGTTGAATACACTGTTTTACTATGATAGAGCTAAAGCCCAGGGAAATAATAGCAATGGGAGGATCACACACACACACACACACACACACACACACACACACACACACACACACACACACACACACACACACACACACACACACACACACACAGAACCGGCAGAACCTTTTTTTTTCTCAAGGGCACTTTTACACCAGATGACTGCTGCCTGTGACACACATAGTTTGACCTTGAGCTACAGATACAGAGCTGGATCTGCATCTGCCCCTGGATCTGCCCCTAAATACCCCTGAGGAGCAAATTACTTTCCTAGAGAGAGAGAGAGAGAGAGAGAGAGAGAGAGAGAGAGAGAGAGAGAGAGAGAGAGAGAGAGAGAGAGAGATTTCTACTAAACCGTGTGTGTGTGTGTGTGTGTGTGTGTGTGTGTGTGTGTGTGTGTGTGTGTGTGTGTGTGTGTGTGTGTGTGTGTGTGTGTGTGTGTGTGTGTGTGTGTGTGTGTGTGTGTGTAATAATATTAAACTCATTCATCTCATTTATACCATATAATTCTATGGATCACAGAATACAGACCTGTACTTTCTGTTTGTTTTTTGACAGATTTAAACTGAAAATCCACCAGAACCATAAAACAAAACAATTTCCTTCCAATCAATGTTGTATTAATCTGCTCCGCTAGCCTAGAGGGACTGTCCTCATCCTGGCCTTGAACTGTTGGCATGTATTCAGTCTCACCATCTGTCTATCTACCTATAGCCAGCTGTCTATCTGCCTATAGCTGACTGTCTATCTGCCTATAGCCGACTGTCTATCTGCCTATAGCTGACTGTCTATCTGCCTATAGCTGACTGTCTATCTGCCTATAGCCATCTGTCTATCTGCCTATAGCTGACTGTCTATCTGCCTATAGCTGACTGTTGATTTAATTTGTTGTTGTTGTTTTTCTTTTTGCTCTTAAAGGCTCTTAAAGGCTCTTAAAGGTGTACAAAGTGATTTTGATGATTCCAAATATTGTTATTTTTTCTCCCTACTATAGAGTGACCATATATGGAGTTCCTCCCTCTCCTCAGTGAGTCATAAAACCCTAGTTTCAGTTTCAGTTTGGGGCTTTGGGAGAAAAGCATTGCATCCAATCAGGATGAGAGGAAGCTTTCCTCCAATCAGGATGGAGCGGGGGTGGGGCCTTGGTGTATGTGCTGTTGGCCCCACTGTAGAGTGTGTGCATGTGCACATTGTTACAAATCACCCAAATCTACTGAATTCTCCTTTAACCAATCCAGCAACGTTCATCAGCTGCTTCTGTGCAACGTGTTAATTACATGTTAATTACATGTTAATTACATGTTAATTACTGTGTTCTGACGCCTCTCCTCCTCTCCTCTCCATCTCATCTCATCTCATCTCATCTCATCTCATCTCATCTCATCTCATCTCATCTCATCTCATCTCATCTCATCTCATCTCATCTCATCTCATCTCATCTCATCTCATCTCCTCTCCTCTCCTCTCCTCTCCTCTCCTCTCCTCTCCTCTCCTCTCCTCTCCTCTCCTCTCCTCTCCTGTCCTATACCCGTTGTGAAATATATGATCTGGAAATGATGTATAGATGACATTGATTGGGAGGGAATTGTTGATGTTGGAAAGTTGGGTTGAACTTGGGCACAAAAGTAATGTTATGGACCTATAGGCCTACATACCTACATATGAAGTAGCCTATGCTCAGTCACACAGCCTGGTAGGCTACTCCCAAAAATATTTTTTGAGTCGCACAGATGAAAGGCTAGGGCAGATTGTGTGCACAATGTGGATTTTTTTAAGCTGTGGCAGGGAAACGCGTGGCTTTAGCAACCGATGATGTGAGCTTGTAGACTGGCTATTTTTGGGTGTTCGGAAATGCGCCCTAAACGGACTGGTGTGCCCTGTTGTCGTTTCATGTATAGCTGGTGTATTTGGGGCATTTGGTGGTCGCCGTTTGTTTATTCACACTTGTGTGTTTGGTGCACGCACTGAGCAACCCTAGGCTGGAGACGGGGTTGGCCGGCTATGGGTAATCACTGTATTGGGTCCCCTAACTTTTCCGTGTAAAAGTTTGGAGAGAAGTGGATGCCGTGGCCACCGTACGTAATGACGTGTAGATTTTAGTGGTAGAAGAAATGAGTCGTAGCCTCGTAGGTGACCGTAGTAGCGCGTACGCTGGAGACGGGGTTCGCTGCCCGGTGTGGAAGGCATGATTGAGTCACAGCTGTGTCTCGAGCGCTCCCGTTCAATGAAAAGCAATCCAGCTGATGTGAGCTAGGAAGCTAGGCTATGGCTAACGGCTAAGCACTGTACTGTGGTCCCCTAACTTTTCTGTGTAAAAGTTTGGAGAGAAGTGGATGTCTCGGCCGCCGAGCGTAATGAATATCCAGGCGTGTAGATTTCAATGGTAGTAGAAATAAGTCGTAGGTGAGCGTATTAGCGCGTGTGTCATCGCACCGTGGCCGTGTGGCAGTCGGAACAGCGAGGACGGAGAACGCAAAGGGAGGTGATTCCGTGTTGCACGACAAACTGTGACCCCAAATAAATGTGTGTCCGTGTCACGTGATCTGCGCGGTGATGAGCTTTTAATGCAAATCTATTAAATTAAAAAGATTGGTATAATGTTAAGTGTTTGTAAGTAGCGCACATTGGTGCTGGATGGCAGGGCTGTGCTATGCGAGGTTCATCGAGGCTGTCCGCGCGCCGTGGCATGTGTGGGTGATCCTCATTGCACAGTGCATTTGCGCAGGTAACAGACAGACAGACAGACACACATTCCTAGAATTATATAGAGAGATTCTCCTCTCCTCTCCTCTCCTCTCCTCTCCTCTCCTCTCCTCTCCTCTCCTCTCCTCTCCTCTCCTCTATTCTCCTCTCCTCTCCTCTCCTCTCCTCTCCTCTCCTCTCCTCTCCTCTCCTCTCCTCTCCTCTCCTCTCCTCTCCTCTCCTCTCCTCTCCTCTCTCTCTCCTCTCCTCTATTCTCCTCTCCTCTCCTCTCCTCTCCTCTATTCTCCTCTCCTCTCCTCTATTCTCCTCTCCTCTCCTCTATTCTCCTCTCCTCTATTCTCCTCTATTGTCCTCTCCTCTATTCTCCTCTATTCTCCTCTCCTCTCCTCACCTCTATTCTCCTCTCCTCTATTCTCCTCTCCTCTCCTCTCCTCTCCTCTCCTCGCTGCGTGTGCTCAAACCGTTGACACCGCTCATCCATTGTCTGCTCATTTCAAGTCCTATTGTGCTGCAGTCATGTCTGTGGTGGTGTGTGTGTTACTGTCCATACAGGGGGTCCACAGGGGGTCCACAGGGGTCCCCGCTCCTCCTGCTGGGTGCTGAGAGTTGAGCCAGAGTGACAGGATGAAACTATGCTCTATAAATAAACCTGCTTGGCAGTGAGTCACCAGAGCGTTTGTAGCGTCCGGCACGACGCACCGGCGTTGTCACGAGACACAGCCAGTGTCACGAGACACAGCCTGAGCCCTGGAGAGACAATGGCTTGTACCTCACACCTCGCGGGCAGCCTGTCCTGTCCTGTCCTGTCCTCCATGTGACAGGCTGGAGCCACAGGCCACTGCCTGCTGCCCGCTGTGGTCAGCCAGCAGGCAGCAGGCTGCCTGGTCTGGTCAGCCATTAGGCTGCCTGGTCTGGTCAGCCAGCAGGCTGCCTGGTCTGGTCAGCCAGCAGGCAGCAGGCTGCCTGGTCTGGTCAGCTAGCAGGCTGCCTGGTCTGGTCAGCCAGCAGGCTGCCTGGTCTGGTCAGCCAGCAGGCTGCCTGGTCTGGTCAGCCAGCAGGCTGCCTGGTCTGGTCAGCCAGCAGGCTGCCTGGTCTGGTCAGCCAGCAGGCAGCAGGCTGCCTGGTCTGGTCAGCCAGCAGGCTGCCTGGTCTGGTCAGCTAGCAGGCAGCAGGCTGCCTGGTCTGGTCAGCCAGCAGGCTGCCTGGTCTGGTCAGCCAGCAGGCAGCAGGCTGCCTGGTCTGGTCAGCCAGCAGGCTGCCTGGTCTGGTCAGCTAGCAGGCTGCCTGGTCTGGTCAGCCAGCAGGCTGCAGGCTGCTGGCTGAGAGAACCAGAAAATGGTTCTCTGCAAATTTGGGTGGTTTTGCATGCCATCATGTTTGGTGGGGCAGTCAGGTCATTTAGGGGGGCATTGCCCCCCCATGACCATGCCTAGATCCGCCCCTGTCTGCCCATAACAGGCCTTTGTGTCTGTGGTGCCCAAGCTGAAGTTGTGGTCATCATCGTAATGCCATTCATAATGCCTGCATTTGTACAGAAAAAAAGTAGGTTACCAAATAATCATCAAAGGAGATTTCAGAGCAAAAAATGAATCAGCATTCCACCAACCACCCCCACCAACCACACACACACACACACACACCAACCACCCCCGCACACAGTACGCGGTTTAATCCTGGTTAGAGGCGAGTCGCACTGCATGATAAATACGTGACTTGCTGCAGGACATAATACCCACCCACATATTATTATTTAGATGTGTTTGCATCCTTCCTGCATTATTCTGATTATTCTGATGACTCCAGCTCAGCTCAGAGCCATGCAGAGATGACGGTTAGGGTTTAGGGTTTAGGGCAGTGGTGTCAAACTCATTTGGGGTGGGGGCCGCATTGGACTTAATGTGACTTCATGGGGGCCGGAGCGCCGCGGTGCAACCAGTCGCAGACCGCAAGCATGCACGGCACACGCATGTTTATATACACAGCCGTTACTTCTACACTACAGTATAAGTCATATTTATTATTAAGAATAGCTATTAATATATATTAATGACTTTCATTATTGTTTTTTTTTTAATTTGTATAGCATCAATAAACCATACGAACTTAGCATTTAAATTTCAAGAGCCTTGTACTGGTGATGTATAGTTCTCGGTTATACAGCGTTGTACTGCTGAAGTATTCTTCAGAAGAGAGCTCAAAAGCATTTCTTTAAACAATCATAACTTTTGATAGGAACGTGCTAGAGACTTTTTTATAGACTCAGACATTTTTGCTCTACAAGCCTGGGGTTACAATTTACAATTTAGGCATTTAGCAGACGCTCTTAATCCAGAGCGACTTAGAGTGACTCTACCAGCCTGGGGTCAGATAAAATGCAGGGATGAAGGTTAGGGTTTAGGGTTTAGGGTTTAGGTTTGTGGTATAAGACTTCAATGTTTTGTATCTTACAACATTATGTACGAGTACAATACAGAGAATATTTGCATTCGCCATCTTTGTTGAAGGAGTCTATAGGTCTCAGATGAATAATCTTAATTATCTTTCATAGTGGTTTAAGCCCTGTGGAAATGTTGTATTCAGTTTTAAAATCCATTGTTTTTCTGCAAACTTCCTCTCTCCCTCTGTCCATGTTTGATTGGATTCTAATCCGCACACTTCCATTGCCTCAATTCCATGTCCCATAAAATGTTCTACTATTAGCGACCTCTCTTTGCCATTTTTTATGTTATATCTATGTTGGTTAAGTCTATCCGCTATTGTGTTTCTGGTTTCCCCTACATATTGTAACTTGCATTTGTTGCATGTGATTAGATAGACACAGTTTTTTGTGGCCGCTGTAATGTTTTGTTTTATCCCTATCATGATTTTCGTCGATCTATTCTTTACTAGTGGTTTGGGTTTAAAGTAATCTGGGCTTTTAGGGAGGGTTCTGTTTGTTCCTTTGAGTTTGCTGTGTACTAGGTAATCTTTTAAGTTTTTATTTTTTCTGTAGGCGGGTATTACTTTGTACCCCTCTAGTGGATCTTCTGCCCTTCTTGCAAAGTTTCTTTTGATCCTTATGCTAGCTATTTTGCTTAATGTTGAATATGTGGTTACTAGAGCAATTTGGGGTCTTCCATCCCTCTCTTTCACCTCTCGAAAGGTGTCAAAGGTTTTTCTTAGAAAGGTCCTTGTGTACCCCGTTGTTTTAGGGCATTAAATAAAGTTTTACATGCTAATTTAAAATCGCTTTGTTGTGTACAGATGCGACTGAACCTTAGCAGTTGTGATTTCACTATACCTCTGTATGTGTGTGGTGGGTGGAAGGATGTTTTATGTAAAAGTGCATGTGTGTCTGTTTCTTTAAAGTAAACTTTAAGATCCAGTTTCCCGCTTGTGCTAAAGTTTGGTCCTTTGAATACTGTAACGTCTAGGAAATCAATTTTTTTCTGTGCTTGTAGCGTATTTGATTGTAATAACGTCTAGGAAATCAATTTTTTCTGTGCTTGTAGCACTTGACTCAGACATTTTTGCTCTACAATTACAATTTACAATTTAGGCATTTAGCAGACGCTCTTAATCCAGAGCGACTTAGAGTGACTCTACCAGCCTGGGGTCAGATAAAATGCAGGGATGAAGGTTAGGGTTTAGGGTTTAGGGGTTAGGGTTAGGGTTAGAGCGATGCAGAGATGAGGAGCATCTCACAAGATCACACACAAATATTGACCTTGGCAGCAGCGTTCCCCAGCTGTCTGATCACAGTGGGACTCCACTGAAGTTACAACGTCACAAACTGTTTCATAACAGACACTTTAGCCATTTTATCTCAGACTTCCAACGTTTATTGAGCTCTAGACAATGAATATGATCATAAGCGTATAGCGGTACCACAGAGAGCCTCAAGACAGTAAAACAACTAGAACTGCAGGGCTAGGGTTTGGGTTTGGGTTTGGGTTTGGGTTATTGGGTTGTTTTGCATGGCATCCTGTTTGGTGGAGCAGACTGGGCATTTAGGGGGGCATTGCCCCCCCCATGGCCATGCCTAGATCCGCCCCTGCAGAGCATGTTGTGGTGTTTCACTGTCTGACGCCTGATGGAACATTCTGTCTAACATTACATTACATATTACTGTGATGATTAATAACATTACATTACATATTACTGTGATGATTAATAACATTACATTACATATTACTGTGATGATTAATAACATTACATTACATATTACTGTGATGATTAATTAAATAATAGTAATGAGCAGTAATAATGTCATCACAGAAAATTATTATTATTCCCTCTCGCTCCCGCTAGATTTCTGTCCATTCCCTCACGCTCCCGCAATGATTTTGATTTTTGACCGCCAGCGACGTTCGGCTGTCCGCCGCTCCCTCCTGCAACAAAAAGAGGTCCCATTTAGTCCCGCAAAATCCCGCATTTTTTTATCGATTAGTCCCACTAAAGCTAGAAATTTTACAATGAGTAGAGTAGCTCACATCACAGAGAGATGGGAGTGTGTGTGCGTGTGCGCGTGTGCGCGTGTGCGCGTGTGTGCGTGTGCGTGTGCACGCTGTGTAATTATGTGAAGTGTGAAGCAGCAGAATCCAGACAGATGGTTGGCTGATTGCTGGCAGCTCTGTATCTGCAGAAATATTTACCAGTCGTTCTTATTGCAGGCATCTGCTGCATGCATCACATGCAACCATGCTGAAACACACACTGTGTGTGTGTGTGTGTGTGTGTGTGTGTGTGTGTGTGTGTGTGTGTGTGTGTGTGTGTGTGTGTGTGTGTGTGTGTGTGTGTGTGTGTGTGCGTGTGTGCGTGCTGCGTGGTGCGTGTGTGCGTGCGTGCGTGGTGCTGTCTATTTTTAACCATCAGTATAAGCGGTGTGTGTCATCGGTTCTCATCGGTCTCTATAATGCTATAATGCTCCTCCTGCACAGACAGACCATAATAATATATATAAATACAGTTTTCATCGTCGTCTAGCTGCTCATCAGAGATCTAATCTGATCTCTTAATCTGGAAATCACTTCCTGTTCATCCAGTGAGGATGATGATAGTAATGTTATTTGTTGTTGTGATGAAACTGTAAATAAAAACTACAGCTGATGATATTTTTTTACCCAGAAAATAGACATCAAGACGGATGCGTCCGATATTTCATATTTCATCCTAATTATTCTGGTCAAGAAACTGTGTGTGTGTGTGTGTGTGTGTGTGTGTGTGTGTGTGTGTGTGTGTGTGTGTGTGTGTGTGTGCGCGCTGTGCCATCCAAACCAATGCAAATTCCCAGACGGACACAGCCATCCGGCCAGGGACAGACACACGTAGCTCCTTAATGGAGTGGTTTCCTGTAGCGCTCTGAGAGTCTGGCACACACACACACACACGCACGCACACCCACGCACGCACGCGCGCACACACACACACACACACACGGCCCCATGCAGACCCAGGTTAGCGCGTCATTCCGGTCTGGCATGTGTTTAGGAACGCTGTAGGTTATGGATGACGTGTCTTTGAGGACAATCTGACGTCAGGAAGGGCAGCGTGGAGCGAAGCACACGCTGTGTGTGTGTGTGTGTGTGTGTGTGTGTGTGTGTGTGTGTGTGTGTGTGGTGTGTGGTGATGGAGGTAGAATAAACTGGCTCTGTGTAAAGCTGTTGAAAGGCATTGATTTATGGCCTTAAAAGAAAAGCTCAGCCACCACCAGTCAACCTCCTTTACCCTATTATTGTATTGTCTTAGATATAAGACCACCCTGGTTATAAGACCCCCTCATCACCCTCATCCCCCTCATCCCCCCTCATCACCCTCACCCCCATCACCCCCATCCCCTCATCACCCTCATCCCCCTCATCACCCTCACCCCCATCACCCCCATCCCCCTCATCACCCTCATCACCCCCATCACCCCCATCCCCCCATCACCCTCATCACCCCCATCCCCCTCATCACCCCCATCCCCCCCATCCCCCTCATCCCCATCCCCCCACCCCCCCCCATCACCCCCATCACCCCCATCACCCCCATCACCTTCATCCCCCCCATCCCCCTCATCCCCCCCATCCCCCCCATCCCCCTCACCCCCCTCACCCCCCTCACCCCCCCCCCATCCCCCCACCCCCCCATCACCCCCATCACCCCCATCACCCCCCTAACCCTCATCCCCCCCATCCCCCTCATCCCCCTCATCCCCCTCATCTCCCCCATCCCCCCCATCCCCCTCACCCCCCCATCCCCCCACCCCCCCCATCACCCCCATCACCCCCATCACCCCCATCACCTTCATCCCCCCCATCACCCTCATCTCCCCCATCCCCCCCATCCCCCTCATCCCCCTCATCCCCCTCATCACCCTCATCACCCCCATCCCCCTCATCACCCCCATCCCCCTCATCCCCTCATCACCCTCATCCCCCTCATCACCCTCACCCCCCTAACCCTCATCCCCCTCATCACCCTCATCCCCCTCATCCCCCTCATCCCCCTCATCACCCTCATCCCCCTCATCACCCTCATCACCCCCATCACCCTCATCCCCCTCATCACCCCATCCCCCTCATCACCCTCATCACCCCCATCCCCCTCATCACCCTCATCACCCTAACCCTCATCCCCCCACACCCCCCTAACCCTCATCCCCCCTCACCCCCCTAACCCTCACCCCCCTAACCCTCATCCCCCCTCATCACCCTCATCCCCCTCATCCCCCTCATCACCCTCACCCCCCTAACCCTCATCCCCCCTCATCACCCTCATCCCCCTCATCCCCCTCATCACCCTCATCACCCTCATCCCCCTCATCACCCTCATCCCCCTCATCACCCCCATCCCCCTCATCACCCTCATCCCCCTCATCACCCTCATCACCCTCATCACCCCCACCCCCCTCATCACCCTCATCACCCTCATCCCCCTAACCCTCATCCCCTCATCCCCCTCATCACCCTCATCACCCTCATCCCCCTAACCCTCATCCCCCTAACCCTCATCCCCCTCACCCCCTCATCACCCTCATCACCCTCATCACCCCCATCCCCCTCATCACCCTCGTCACCCTCACAACAAAAACAACAAGAAAACAACAAGAGTTTTTTCCTGCCGTTTTTTCTTCTTACTAATGATACTCTGACAGTATTGTGTCTTGACTTGACATGAATGTCTTGACATTACTTCTGTGCCAAAGGCAATGTCATGAAATGGTCAGGACCGCTTAGCTCTGACTGTTTGTCTGTCTGTCTTTATCTAGTGCTGTAGTATTTTATTTTCATTGCGAAATCATAAGCCCTTTGCTCTACTTGTTTGTATAATACCATCTCTGTATATTATTACTATAGGTGTCGGCGTTAACGCGTTAATCTCGCGTTAATTATATATATATATAATATATATATATATATATATATATATATATATATATATATATATATATATATATATATATATATATATATATATATATATAATCAACTAAAAATCACACCTGTGTGTGATCTTACATCTTACATCGACCAATATATATATATATATATATATATATATATATATATATATATATATATATATATATATATATATATATATATATATATATATATATATATATATATATATATATATATATATATATAGTCAACAAAAATTTAAACGCAACACTTTTGTTTTTGCTCCCATTTTTCTTGGGATGGACTTAAAGACCTAAAATTCATTCCAGATATACAATATAACCATTTCTCTCAAACACTGTTCACAAATCTGCATAAATGTGTGGTATTGAGCACTTCTGCTTTGATGAAATATCCACCCCACCTCACAGGTGTGCCACATCAGGATGCAGGTGTGACATCATGATTAGTGCACAGGTGTACCTTAGACTGTCCACAACAAAAGGCCACTCTGAAATGTGCAGTTTTTTGTTTCTTTATTGGGGTTCTGAGGCCTCAGAACCAGTCAGTATCTGGTGACCACCATTTGCCTCATGCAGTGCAACACATCTTCTTCCCATAGAGTTTATCAGATTGTCAATTATGGCCTGTGAAATGTTGGTCCACTCCTTTTCCATGGCTATGTGAAGTTTCTGGATATTAGTGGGAACTGGTATGCACTGTCAAAATGGTAATAATGTGGTAATATTGTGTTATTACCATTTTTACAGCGTGTACCAGTTTCCACTAATATCCAGAAACTTCACATAGCCATGGAAGAGGATTGGACCAACATTTCACAGGCCATAATTGACAATCTGATAAACTCTATGGGAAGAAGATGTGTTGCACTGCATGAGGCAAATGGTGGTCACACCAGATACTGACTGGTTCTGAGGCCTCAGAACCCCAATAAAGAAACAAAAAACTGCACATTTCAGAGTGGCCTTTTGTTGTGGACAGTCTAAGGTACACCTGTGCACTAATCATGATGTCACACCTGCATCCTGATGTGGCACACCTGTGAGGTGGGGTGGATATTTCATCAAAGCAGAAGTGCTCAATACCACACATTTATGCAGATTTGTGAACAGTGTTTGAGAGAAATGGTTATATTGTATATCTGGAATGAATTTTAGGTCTTTAAGTCCATCCCAAGAAAAATGGGAGCAAAAACAAAAGTGTTGCGTTTAAATTTTTGTTGAGTATATATATATAGTTTATTATGTATAGTTGTGAGTGGGGCCAGAGGACACCAGAATGCGTGTTGACACGGTGGAGCTGTTTTCACTGAGGTCACTGAGTCACGTGTTCCTTTGTTGTTCTCCCCATGTAGACTGGATAGGACTCTGACCAATCAGAGACTGGATAGGACTCTGACCAATCAGAGACTGGATAGGAGAGAGAGCCGTGACTCTAACCAATCAGAGAGGCTGTTTTGAATCTCCACTGCTTGAGGCCAGTGAAGAGATTCCTCCATGCAAAGCCCAGACATCCTCCTGTCATTTAGCATCCTGGATGTCAACACTCACTCCTCCAGAGGCTGTCTGTCTGTCTGTCTGTCTGTCTGTCTGTCTGTCTGTCTGTCTGTCTGTCTGTCTGTCTGTCTGTCTGTCTGTCTGTCTGTCTGTCTGGCTGGCTGGCTGTCTGGCTGGCTGGCTGGCTGTCTCTCTGTCTCTCTGTCTCTCTCTCTGTCTCTCTCTCTCTCTGTCTGTCTGTCTGTCTGTCTGTCTGTCTGTCTGTCTGTCTGTCTGTCTGTCTGTCTGTCTGTCTGTCTGTCTGTCTGTCTGTCTGTCTCTCTCTCTCTCTCTCTCTCTCTCTCTCTCTCTCTCTCTCTCTCTGTCTCTCTGTCTCTCTGTCTCCCTGTGTCTCCCCCCCCTCTCTCTCTGTGTCTTTCAAGGTTCAAGGTTCTCTATCTGTCATTCCAGTGGATGTCAGGACATACCGTAAATTCTCTAATATAGTCCTCCTTTCTATTATTTACCGTCCTCCTATTATTTTCCGGGAACGGCGTTGGATTTAACGTATATTTTCCGGCCTCCTTGTATTAGCCGGTATTTTTTTTTTTTTTTTTTTCTGCGAGTGTGGGATTATGCGATGCGCAGTTCAATTCTCGCTTCCTCCTCCTCCTCCTCCTCCTCCTCCTCCTCCTCCCGATTCTGCTCGCCCTTTTTTCTCTCTATAAACCACTGGTTTTAAACCAGTGGTCCGGGGACCACTGGTGGTCCTTTTAGATCTGTAGCTCTTGAGATCGTAAAATGAACACAAATGGACCCGCGAGGGTCCATTTTTACAGAGCGCACCATCGCATTCCAATGCACTTACTGTTAGTGTGAGCCGAGATGTGTACACCAATGAAGTACGGTAATCCATCCATATCTTGTTATAATCCCGGTGAATCTTCCGTTATCCATTATATCGACTGACTGACTGACTGACTGACTGACTGACTGACTGACTGCCTGCCAACCATTCCTAAACATCAACTATATACCGTACGATAACTTTTTACTTTCACTTGACACAGGGGCGGATTGGCACATATTTCCCCAGCTGGTTGTTGGTTAACCAGATGTAACTCTTTGAGAGAAAACTCCCTGTAGCCTACTCCAGATGGCCAATCCGCCCCTGGCTTCATAGCTCTATGTGTTGAAGCGTCAAACCTATATACAGACGCCATCTAGTGGTCTTACAAAAACAGCAATATTTTAGACTATTGCAATGATTTAAGATTATTGGAGTATACAATATGTTTTATTCATTATGATTGGATTGAAACATTGTAATATAGGCCTCTCTTCTTATAGCAGCCTCCTTCCAATACACGCCTGGTATAAAAATCGGTTAAGTAAATAAAAGCCCCGGATTATAAAAGTGTATGTCAGGACATATACAGGGAAGAAATAACGTTTCCATTGTTCCAAAGTGTAATAAGACAATAGCCAAAGACAGACAGTAGTGCAACAGACCATGGCAGTAAAGTGTGTGAGGTGAAGGTTCTAAGTGACATCTTGGTCTTGTGGTCAAATAGTAGTGATTTGTCTCCCAGAAGTAAAAAATAAACCAGTGTTCCAGTGTCTCCAGTACTATCAGCATCTCTGTTACTTACAAGCCTGCGTGAAAAGTGACGTGAGGGGCTGGCAGCCAACGCCATTTTTTTAGGTGCCCTCTATTCAATAAGGGCCCAATGAAAATACCTTTTTAGGCCCTTGAGTGGTCTCTGGCTAGCGGCAGCGAGAGGCAGCTACACTGGGGCCCTCCCAGGAGCATAATGATGGCTGGTACAATAGAGCCAGTGTTCTGTCGACTGGTTCCCAGGACACCACACAACATGTGCCATTGTGCCTGCGGTGCTTTGCTTGCCCAACCACGTTGCTGGGATTTAACCAGGGGACACTGCCGGCCGAGAGGCCTGGCTGTGGTTGGTTGGTGGGTTGGTTTGGAGCCTGGCTAGGTGGAGAGGCCGCGCTGTATTCACCTCGGCTGATTGTTTCTGATGTGTTGGGATAATCTCTGCGTTTATAAGCCTGCAGAGCGGATGTCTTTAAGACGGCGCTCAGAATCAGGGGCGGATCTAGGCATGGGCATGGGGGGGGGGCAATGCCCCCCTAAATGCTCAGTCTGCCCCAACAAACACGATGGCATGATGCAAAACAACCCAAGATGTTTCAAATTAAAATGCTTGTATTTAAAATGGTTTGAAACACTACTGCTACTGCTACTAACTAACTACAGCTGTGTCACCACTAAACCAACAGCATTTCATCATTGAAAACAGAAAACTGAAAATTGATGCTTTACTTGACTAATAAAAGTCCTGGAACTGAAAATGGTACCGGTGCGACTTCATCGCCCGTGGCGCGAAGCGACACGGGCGATGAAGCCGCCCCCATACCGTTTTCTCCTGACCCCCCAATTGGGAAATGTTTCATCCGCCCTGCTCAGAATCAGAACAGAGTCCTGGAAGCTGCTGCCATCCATCCATGCTGGCGGACCTTTTCCCCTTTTCTTTTTTCCTCTCTAAACCCCAGAGAAAAAGTGACACAGAAACGGTTAACGGAAGCACAAATAAAAGCAGTCAGCCATCAGTCCGCTCTGAGCTGGTCCTGGCTGGTTCTGGGTCCTTTCATCTGTCTGGGACTGCTCTGCTCCCCCTTCATCCGCTCTGAGCTGGTCCTGGCTGGTTCTGGGTCCTTTCATCTGTCTGGGACTGCTCTGCTCCCCCTTCATCCGCTCTGAGCTGGTCCTGGCTGGTTCTGGGTCCTTTCATCTGTCTGGGACTGCTCTGCTCCCCCATCATCCCCACCGCTGCTGCACTGACCTCTGGGACCACAGCGGGTCCCTGGCACCACAGGGGGTCCCTGTAGACGGTCAGTCAGACTCCATGAGGACGCTCTGAGAGAATACCTGTCAGTTACATAACTCTGAGACTCCTAGGAAACAAACACATACACACACACACACACACACACACACACACACACACACACACACACACACACACACACACACACACACACACACACACACACACCTGTCAGTCGATGTGTCAATTACATA
Source organism: Benthosema pterotum (assembly GCA_039105355.1). Taxonomy (NCBI): domain Eukaryota; kingdom Metazoa; phylum Chordata; class Actinopteri; order Myctophiformes; family Myctophidae; genus Benthosema; species Benthosema pterotum. Next base: position 280,038 of record CM076971.1, on the reverse strand, counting down.
ACTCTGAGACTCCCAGGAAACCACACGGATGTAACATGTCCCATTTGGGGGGGCAAGAGAACATGTTGGAGGGGCAAGAGAAAATGGTATGGTATCGCACTCATACCATTTTCAGTTCCAGGACTTTTATTAGTCAAGTAAAGCATCAATAATAACATCAGTTGTTGTTGAAGTTGCAACAGACACGCAGCATGCATAAAGCTAAAGGTCTGACTCAGAGAGTTTTCTGTTTTCAATGATGAAATGCTGTTGGTTTAGTGGTGACACATCTGTAGTTAGTTAGTAGCAGTAGTAGTGTTTCACATCATTTTAAATAGAAGCACTTATTTTGAAATATCTTGTGTTGTTTTGCATGGCATCGTGTTTGGGGGGCAGACTGGGTTTTTAGAGGGGCATTGCACCCCCATGCCATGCCTAGATCCGCCCCTGGTGTCAGTCTGTGGTTGGTGTAGTGGAGTAGGGGCACACACACACACACACACACACACACACACACACACACACACACACACACACACACACACACACACACACACACACACACACACACTCACACAGTGCATACTGTGTGAGTTTCTAAGACATGGTATATCTTTAAATATTTAGTTCTGTGTTCCAGAATTTCTTGGAAAGTGTTTTAGAACTCGGTCACGTTTCTGGACTCCCTGGAAGTGAACTTGAGTCCCTGTTGCAGTGTGAACAGTGTGAACAGCCTTGTCTCGTTGGTGGCATGCCTCATTTATCTTCCAACATTCCTGGAGTGTCTCTTTGTTTCATAGCATTAAGCCGTTGTTAGTGAGGTGTGGAGTAAGAGGGTAAAGGTCATGGCTGGAAACAGGGACTTCTTCCTAGTCTCCTCTGTGCCTGTAGGGCCAAACCCTAACCCTAACCCTAACCCTAGTCTCCTCTGTGCCTGTAGGGCCAAACCCTAACCCTAACCCTAGGCTCCTCTGTGCCTGTAGGGCCAAACCCTAACCCTAACCCTAACCCTAGGCTCCTCTGTGCCTGTAGGGCCAAACCCTAACCCTAACCCTAACCCTAGGCTCCTCTGTGCCTGTAGGGCCAAACCCTAACCCTAACCCTAGGCTCCTCTGTGCCTGTAGGGCCAAACCCTAACCCTAACTGTCTATTTAATCACGTGCAACAAATGCAAGTTACAATATGTAGGGGAAACCAGAAACACAATAGCGGATAGACTTAACCAACATAGATATAACATAAAAAATGCCAAAGAGATGTCCCTAATAGTAGAACACTTTATGGGACATGGAATTGGGGCAATGGAAGTGTGTGGATTAGAATCCAATCAAACATGGACAGAGGGAGAGAGGAAGTTTGCAGAAAAACAATGGATTTTAAAACTTAATACCACATTCCCACAGGGTTTAAACCACTATGAAAGATAACTAAGATTATTTATCTCAGACCTAGAGAGACTCCTTCAACAAAGATGGTGAATGCAAACATTCTCTGTATTGTACTCCTACATAATGTTGTAAGAGACAAAACATTGAAGTCTTTTTCCACAAACCTAAACAGGGACTTCTTCGTAGGCTCCTCTGTGCCTGTAGGGCCAAACCCTAACCCTAACCCTCTCCTCTGTGCCTGTAGGGCCAAACCCTAACCCTAACCCTCCGCTCCTCTGTGCCTGTAGGGCCAAACCCTAACCCTAACCCCCAAATTAGTAGTGAAAAATCAACAAACATCATGATAGAGATAAAACAAAACATAACAGCGACCACAAAAAACTGTATCCAACTAACCACATGTAACAAATGTAATCTACAATATGTAGGGGAAACCAGAAACACAATAGCAGACAGACTTAACCAGCATAGATATAATATAACAAATGCCAAAGAGATGTCGCTAATAGTAGAACATTTTATTGGACATGGAATTGGAGCAATGGAAGTATGTGGACTGGAATGCAGTCAAACGTGGACAGAAGGGGAGAGAAAGTTTGCAGAAAAACAATGGATTTTAAAACTTAATACAACATTTCCACAGGGCTTAAACCACTATGAAAGATAATTAAGATTAGTTACCTCAGAAATAAATAGACTCTTCTTCAACAAAGATGGTGAATGCAAACATTCTCAGTATTCTACTCGTACATAATGCTGTAAGATACAAAACATTGAAGTTCTTTACTTTCCACAAACCTAACCCTGCCCATCTTATTTAAAAGAGTTGTTGCACCCAAAACTAAATAATAGGCAACTAAGGTCTTGGGACAAAAGCCTTCTCCCCATCCCTGCTACTAGGCTGCGTACCAAAGGGGATCGAGCCTTTGCTTCTGTTGCACCATCACTTTGGAACCATCTACCAGCTAGTTTGAGAAATGTGACATCTCTTGAGATTTTTAAGAAGGATCTAAAAACATATCTGTTCCGCAAACGTTTTGGTCTGCAATAAGAATACTATTTGTGTCATTTTGTTTTCAAACTACTGTACTACTGTTGCTCTACTACTGCTCTACTGTTATTTTGTTGGGTCCAGCACCGGCTTGAACAGGGATGTGCATATCAGTTCATTTTTTCTGCTGAATATACCAGTCTAACCAGTGATCAGACACAGGGGTAAGGGGTTGACACTATGGTGAATATACCAGTCTAACCAGTGATCAGACACAGGGGTAAGGGGTTGACACTATGGTGAATATACCAGTCTAACCAGCGATCAGACACAGGGGTAAGGGGTTGACACTATGGTGAATATACCAGTCTAACCAGTGATCAGACACAGGGGTAAGGGGTTGACACTATGGTGAATATACCAGTCTAACCAGCGATCAGACACAGGGGTAAGGGGTTGACACTATGGTGAATATACCAGTCTAACCAGTGATCAGACACAGGGGTAAGGGGTTGACACTATGGTGAATATACCAGTCTAACCAGTGATCAGACACAGGGGTAAGGGGGTTGACACTATGGTGAATATACCAGTCTAACCAGCGATCAGACACAGGGGTAAGGGTTGACACTATGGTGAATATACCAGTCTAACCAGCGATCAGACACAGGGGTAAGGGGTTGACACTATTAGCTAAGCGGAAACTTGATGCGATAGTTCAGTTGGTGATAGAAGCATGACATTTGGCACAGATGATCTTCATATGACCCTAAACAATAATCAACCTCGGGCCACGCAGAATTCCAAGATGGCGCCCCCCAAAATCCAAGATGTCTGCCCAGAAATGTGGTTTTTCCTTCATAACTTGAAATGCATTGATCTTACGCCCCATAGATGTATTGAACGTTAATACAAAGTTGGCCATTACGGACAATTTGGTACCAAGTATGTGTCTGTATCTCCTACGGTTCTTGAGATACAGCATATAGGTACTTTCACAGCTTGAGGAGAGCCAAATGAGGAGAGCCAAATGAGGAGAGACATTTGTAACATTGATTTTTAAGTCAATCAAATGGTGATACAGGCATGAAAATTGGTACACACACTCTGCAAACCCCACTATTTCTAAAAGTACTGCATGCCCTGCAAAATTCCAAGATGGCAGCCTCCAAAATCCAAGATGTCTGTCCAAAAATGTGGTTTTTCCTTCATAACTCGAAATACGGAGATCCATAGATGTATAGATGTATTGAAAGTTAATATAAAGTTGGGCATTACGGACATTTTGATACCAAGTACATGTCTCTATGTACTACGGTTCTTGAGTTACAACATATCCGTATTCATGAGGCACCAAAAGTGTAACATTTTGGCACATTTCACTATTTAACTCAATGATCCCTTAATCACTTTCAGGAATCATTTTCAGGAAATGGACCTACATGTATCTGCTATCATAAACCACTTCAAGTTTCTCAATTGATGAAACGGGTCAGGAGTTATTAAACCGATCGTAAAGGGCTGTTTCAGTGCTAAATTTGCTGCGTATAGTTAGCGAACATAAGCCACCCAGAAATGTCTGTCTGTGCATCTGCCCTTCACAATAAGTGTATATCTGAAGCGGACGCACCAAGTGCAGCATGTGTCCTAGTATAATGGTATAATATGCTAATAGGCGTAATAGTGTAATTTATGCAATAGTGTAATAGGGCTAATAGTGTAATATATGCAATAGCGGTATACTGTAATAGGGTAATATATGTAATAGTGTCATAGTGTAACATGTGTAATAGTGCATTAGGGTAATATGTGTAATAGTGTAATAGGGCAATGTGTAATAGTGTCATAGTGTAACATGTGTAATAGTGTAATAGTGTCATAGTGTAACATGTGTAATAGTGTAATAGGGTAATATATGTAGTAGTGTCATAGTGTAACATGTGTAATAGTGTAATATGATAATATGTGTAATAGGCTAATATGTGTAATAGTGTCATAGTGTAATATGTGTAATAGTGTAATAGGATAATATGTGTAATAGTGTCATAGTGTAACACGTGTAATAGTGTAATAGGGCACTATGTGTAATAGTGTCATGGTGTAACATGTGTAATAGTGTAATAGGGTAATATGTGTAATAGTGTCTTAATGTAACATGTGTAATAGTGTAATAGGGTAATATATGTAATAGTACCATAGTGTAACATGTGTAAGAGCGTAATAGGATAATATGTGCAATAGTGTCATAGTGCAACATGTGTAATAGGGCAATATGTGTAATAGTGTCATAGTGTAACATGTGTAATAGGGTAATGGGTTAATATGTGTAATAGTGTAATATATGTGCATTAAGGTAAGAGTGTGGTATACAAAATAGCTGTATAGTGTAATTGCCCTATTACACTATTGCACATATATTATACTATTACACATATTAACCCATTACCCTATTACACATAATACACTATGACACTATTACACATATTACCCTATTATGCTATTACACATCTTACACTATGAGACTATTTCACATATTACCCTATTACCCTATTACACATGTTACACTATGACACTATTACACATATTATCCTATTACACCCTATTACACTATTACACATGTTGCACTATGACACTATTACACATGTTACACTATGACACTATTACACATGTTACCCTATGACACTATTACAAATATTACGCTATGACACTAGTACACATATTACCCTATTATACTATTACACATGTTACACCATGAAATTATTACACATGTTACATTATGACACTATTACACATGTTACCCTATTACACATGTTACACTATGACACTATTACAATATTACCCTATTACACATCTTACTCTATGACACTATTACACACATTACCCTATTACACTATTACACATGTTACACTATGACACTATTACATGTATTACCATATTACAGTATACCTCTATTGCATATATTACACTATTAATCCTATTACACTATTGCATATATCACACTATTACGCCTATTAGCATACTATACCATTATACTAGACACATGCTACGCTTGCGTCCGCTTCACATATACCCTTATTGTGAAGGGCAGATGCACAGACAGACATTTCTGGGTGGCTTATGTTCGCTAACTATACGCAGCAAATGTAGCACTGAAACAGCCCTTTACGATTGGTTTAATAACTCCCTACCCGTTTCATCAATTGGGAAACTTAAAGTGGTTTATGATAGCAGATACATGTAGGTCCATTTCCTGAAAATGATTCCTGAAAGTGATTAAGGGATCTTTGAGTTAAATAGTGAAATGTGCCAAAATGTTACACTTTTGGTGCCTCATGAATACGGATATGTTGTAACTCAAGAAGCGTAGTAGAGACATGTACTTGGTATCAAAATGTCCGTAATGCCCAACTTTATATTAACGTTCAATACATCTATGGGACTTAAGATCTTCGTATTTCGAGTTATGAAGGAAAAACTACATTTTTTGACAGACATCTTGGATTTTGGGGGCTGCCATCTTGGAATTTTGCAAGGCATGCAGTACTTTTAGAAATAGTGGGGTTTGCAGAGTGTGTGTACCAATTTTCATGTCTGTATGACCATTTGATTGACTAAAGAATCAATGTTACAAATGTCTTGCTCTCCTCAATCTGTGAAAGTACCTATATGCTGTATCTCAAGAACCGTAGGAGATACAGACACGTACTTGGTACCAAATCGTCCGTAATGGCCAACTTTGTATTAACGTTCAATACATCTATGGGGTGTAAAATCAATGCATTTCAAGTTATGAAGGAAAAACCACGTTTCTGGGCAGACATCTTGGATTTTGGGGCCGCCATCTTGCGGCCCAAGGTGGCCCGAGGTTGATTATTGTTTAGGGTCATATGAAGATCATCTGTGCCAAATTTCATGCTTCTATCACCAACTGAACTATCATGCATTGAAAACACCATTTTTCCGCCTAGCTATATGGTGAATATACCAGTCTAACCAGTGATCAGACACAGGGGTAAGGGGTTGACACTATGGTGAATATACCAGTCTAACCAGTGATCAGACACAGGGGTAAGGGGTTGACAATATGGTGAATGGACTTCATATAAGATATACTAGTGTATATATTTTTTGTATAATATATATTATTCTCTGGTATCTGTATTTGGCATTGGTATCAAAATGCAGAATAGTGGGCCCTGGAATCAAAAAGGTTAAAAAACACTGGTCTACAGCTGCTATAAGTTAATCCAGGGGCGGATTGGCACATATTTTCCCACTGGGACAATTTTGCCTTTGCCTTAACCAGATTTATTACATGGCTTGAATGAATGCTCCAATCAGAAGCCAGCGTTCTGGTCATGTGAGCGGTCACATAATACACTATAATCACCGCTCCGCGCTATTATTGACCGCTCCGCGCTATTATTGACACTGCATAAACAAGTTCCCCAAAGTGCAAACAGCTGTGTTCATGTCAATCCGTGCTGCGCTTCAGCATTTAGTTCCAGCACGCCGTTAGCGGGTCCATTTGGTTAGCTACGTATTTGGTTGTTTACATGCCGTTGTCGTCACCCTCTCAAGGACCACTGGTGGTCCTCGGACGTTGAAAACCACTGACGTAAGCCCGCGGCGCGCTTCCGCATTTAGTTCCAGCACGCCGTTAGTGGGTCCATTTGGTTAGCAGCTACGTATTTGGTTGTTTACATGCCGTTGCCGTCACCCTCTCAAGGACCACTGGTGGTCCTCGGGCGTTGAAAACCACTGACGTAAGCCATGTAATAAGCGGGATAACACCCTTCGAGGCGGGGATTTGTTTCCTAACTAAGTTAATAGGAGAGATATCACCGCCTCGTCGGGTGTTATCCCTTACGTAACTCTTTGAATATTATAACCCTCAAGGGTTATAATATTCATCATGTGAATTAGCCCAACTTATTCTACACAACTAGAGAATGTAGAAGATTAATGGTCATTTTGATCTGTATGTTCCAGGCGAGCATTCTAGTGCATTTTGGCACACAGGAGTGAACAGGGATATGGCAACTCTCCTACTTGAAGGCTCTGGTGTTGGACACCTTTTCTGTTTTGAAGGATAGAAACACTAGTTTGCCTGGCCTGGGCCTGGTGCCCTGGCCTGCTCTGGACTTGATGCAGGCCACCGGGAAAACTCCCTGTACTCCAGATGGCCAATCCGCCCCTGAGTTCATCAGTCAGTCTGTCAGTAACAACCATGATGAAGGATGGCTGACCCTAACACTAAAGGCACAAATACTTTTTTGCTAACAACTCCATATTTGTTTTTGCTTCCTCCACAGATCTCTGAAGGGAAATAAAAAGACGCTGGGCAGTTCACACACACACACACACACACACACACACACCACACACACACACACAACACACAACACACACACACACACACACACACACACACACCACACACAGAGATGAGTGAGGACAAACCAGCTGAGACGGTGGACAGTGTGGACAGAGTGGACAGTCCTCCTGCTGCTGACATCAACACTATTCCTAATGGAAAAGGACATGAACCAGCAGCCAAAACTCCACCTGCTCAGGAATGTGACAAGTAAGTACCGGAGTATCAACGATAGGAAGAAAATTGAATAGTATGGCAATAATAGTATAGAGGGCTATAAAGGGGCCTAACCCTAACCCTAACCAAGATATTTTTCATTGCATTGCAAAAAAATTACCCTTATAGTCAATAAATAGTGCATTTTCACACTTTCCACATTTTTAATGGCCATTCTCTGCAGTCATGTCATGCTTGGACCATATTTTATTTATTATCAGAACAGTCAAACTGGTAGATATTTTTCTTTAGAAAACGGAAGAAACGCAACGTTTCAACCCTAAGGTCTTCGTAAGACCTTAGGGTGGAAACCTTGCAGTGTGTTGTTGCCTGAATTAAATAAAGGTTGTGGGTGTTTTTGGAGCATAGAAACAGTATGCAGGCGTTTCTTCCGTTTTCTAAAGTTTGATGCCTTGATGCCCAGCACCTGGCCTGAATATAGGCGTGAGATGTGCACACAATCCGTTTGCTTGTGAGTGTGCCTAAGGTTGCCGATCCCTGGAATAGAAAGTAGAAAGAAATGTCCTCCTAAAATGCTAGGAAAGTCCTCTCTGATGGTTACATTTCTTATTGTCTTAGCATTGACGATGGTGATATTGAGACTTATTAAGTCTCGGGTTAGATAAACTAACACCAGACTTAATAAGAAAACAAATTGCATGCTGAAATTCCCATATGCCGTATGAAGATTTGAAACGCACACATCTTCATTCACATTCTTTATTTGGGGTTTATGTTGTGTCTGACAACAGTGCATGGTGACATGGTGACTCCATAATCCATACAGTCACTACTAGGCCTGCAAAAAAAAAATCGACGGTTTGTTTGGAGGAGGGATGTGAGGAGAACAGCGTTCCGAGAGCAAATCTAACGTCAGCAAATATAAGGCTCGTAGTGCAAATCTCTTCAAAATAAGAGTACCCTTTTCGTTTAAAAATGATGTTTGAAAAACTATCTATTTGAGTCCAATTTCTAACAGTATTTATCCATTGAGATGTAATATTTTCATTCATATATTTGTATAACGTTTTGATGGTATTTTACTTTTGTATCTGGGCCCAGAAACATAATGTGTGAGTTGGAGCATGGTTTAAATATGCAAATAGATCGTTTTTTTTATCTTATCTGTCAATGTCTTTTCGAACATATACATCGCAAGTTTTACTTTGAAATGGACCGGAACTGTTATATTTGCTCACGGAACGGTAGGCTACTTGTGAGGAGCTACAGCCAGCATAGCGTAATCGTTGCAGCTTATCACATCGTAGCGGCGCAGCCTTTTTCCCAGGCAGCATAGCGTAACCATGCTTGTCACAGCCTTTATCCCCAGTGACGATGTGCCGTGGTGAAGCCGCGGGGTCCCAGTGGCGAAATGTGGAACTGCAGCAGCACGCTAAAGGAAGGCACGTTAAAGGAAGGGCGGATGTGACTGATGCTTTAGCTAAACTGAGCAGTTGTGCGTGCTGAGCCCTCGTGTGCATGAAAACGCCGCTGAGCAACTTGTATGCGCCAGTAATGGCAAGGGGCGGGGCTATCTCGCCAGATCGTTCTCAGTATTGTGTTTCTTATTTCGTAAAACTCAAATGTATAGATAGATGTATGCTACAAAACAGGCCATCAGATATTTAAATGATAATCAGGTGGCTTTTGTTTAACTGCAATTTATAGTGTCAATATGCATAGAAGAATGTTTCTGTAAAACATGCTTACAGAAAGCACAATACAACAGGGGGGTAGACCATGCTGAATCCCATTGAACCATTTTGTAAAAAAAAAAAAAAAGAAGAAGAAAGCTTTAGAATTGTGGGGGGCATCTTTTTGAATCGAGAATCTAAAAAATCGAAAAAATCGTTTTTGAATCGAATCGTGACCCAGAAAATTGATTCTGAATCGAATCGTGGGACACCCAAAGATTCACAGGCCTAGTCACTACTCGGTGTAAGTGCATTTGATGTCTGGCAGTGTCATTTCATGTCATATGTTCATATACAGTGTACTTGGTTCATTGTGCGTCCAATAGCAAAAATAACAATCTCCAAGGGCTGTGAGTTTGTAGATTGGTTATTTCTTGCTGAGTTCATTTGGACATGCATTAGAATGTTGTCCAACCTGTCATATAGAGATGCTAAGGTATGGTGTTTTAATTTATAACAGGACTATCACTGAGGTTGTCTGTTGTTTCTCCTCTTTGTGCTCTCATTGGCTGATGGATGGGCTCTATCTCTGCCCTGTGCTCTCATTGGCTGACGGATGGGCTCTATCTCTGCCCTGTGCTCTCATTGGCTGATGGATGGGCTCTATCTCTGCCCTGTGCTCTCATTGGCTGATGGATGGGCTCTATCTCTGCCCTACATTGTAGGGAAGTTGTTCCCAATAGTGATCAAAATGCCAGGTATGTAACACTGCTGAGAACTGAGCAGAACAGGCGTTCCGCTCAGCTATTGACCACATTCAGACGTGATTTACTCAGCTATTGACCACATTCAGACGTGATTTACTCAGCTATTGACCACATTCACACGTGATTTACTCAGCTATTGACCACATTCAGACGTGATTTACTCAGCTATTGACCACATCAGACGTGATTTTACTCAGTATTGACCACATTCAGACGTGATTTACTCAGCTATTGACCAGATTCACACGTGATTTACTCAGATATTGACCACATTGACGTGATTTACTCAGCTATTGACCAGATTCACACGTGATTTACTCAGCTATTGACCACATTCAGACGTGATTTACTCAGCTATTGACCACATTCACACGTGATTTACTCAGCTATTGACCACATTCAGACGTGATTTACTCAGCTATTGACCACATTCAGACGTGATTTACTCAGCTATTGACCAGATTCACACGTGATTTACTCAGCTATTGACCAGATTCAGACGTGATTTACTCAGCTATTGACCAGATTCACACGTGATTTACTCAGCTATTGACCAGATTCAGACGTGATTTACTCAGCTATTGACCACATTCAGACGTGATTTACTCAGCTATTGACCAGATTCAGATTGCGTCCATCTTAACCCTTTAACTGATTAGGCAAAAAGCTAGTCTTGTTCCCATTGGGCTCAATAGTAACGAAATGATTTATAGAAAATCCTCTGTTATGAATTTGTGCAAACCAATGATATCCAAAGACAGCTTGAGGTGTCCACTTTAAGGGAAAAAATAGCCTTTTTTTATATAAATTGTACAAAAGGGCCCCGTTGTTCACACTGGCATTTCCTCCAGGACTAGTTATGAAATAATCAGGTTTAAAGTTTTATCTTTCATATAACTTTTTTCTGCTTCAAGTAGATACCCATATGCCTATACCATTTTAAAGATCAGGTGGTTGGCTATAATTAAAAATAAAATAAAAAACGTTCTGACATGTTCCAGTGTGGAGATGGCGCATCTAAAGGTAGCATGCATGAAAAAGCTCACCTATCCATCATCTGGGATCGTTTGCTTTTGACTGAACAGAAAACACGATCCAGACCCCCCCCCCCCCCACCACACACACACACACACACACACACACACACACACACACACACACACCACACAACACACACACACACACACACACACACACACACACACACGCACACACGCGCGCGCACACGCACGCACGCGTGCCCAATGCATGCGACAACATGAAGGAGAAGAGAGGTGAGTTCCTTTAGCATTGTACTGTAGCCACACGGCACAACAACAACAACAACCAAACTAATGGCACTCTATGGGGCGGGCTGATACCACATCACATGCGCCAGTGTTTTTTCGGCTATTTTAGTGACATTAACCCCTAAGTGACTACATGGCATGATAGTCTGCAAGTTAATCTATGCTTATAGATTAAAAAAGTACAACACGCGTTTTCGCGTGGCAAGCAGAGGACGGAGTACGTTCATCACGCGTTTTCGCGTGGTGCGACCGTTAAAGAATTACTGTAATAACTCTCTTCTTAATAGAGTTTGGAAACTCTATTATATGAAAATTTTTAATTTTCATTATGTTTTTTGACAGCTCAGACACGACTCTCTTTACTTCCCAAAACTAAGCTTAAAGGTAGGGGAAGTGATTTGAAATTCATGGTGTAGTACCAGCCTGGTGCACTAGGGCCCCCAACAGTAGCTACACTATGTGAACCTGCTGCTCGCTCCTGATTGGAGGAGAATTGTGGTGACCTGGGGAACTTTTATTAGCTCCTCTGCTAACGTGGGGGAGGGGGAAACTCCATATGTGGTTTTCCACACCTTATAATAGAGCATTTTAACAGAAAAAAAATATTTTTTTTGGGTGATATCTGACAAAAGTGAAATCACTTCCCCTACCTTTAATAATAACAACATAATCATCACTGTAGTATCCTAGAGTTATCTGGGATTGATTACTGATCCCAGATAATCCCCAATCATCACAAAGGCAGTATGCAACGATCACAGCACAATCAAACAGCTGTCAGTGACAGTCAGACATAACAGGTACAAGTGTTGTGATTCTAAACTGCAAAAGAATCACCTGCACTGACAGAAATTACCATACACTTACCATCAGTGTTGGTCTATATTACTTAGGAAAGTAACTTCTTTACTTTACTCATTACCCTTAGACAAATTAATATCATTACTTTACTTATTACTGGAATTGAAGAGTAATATATTACATATTACGTTATTACTTTCCCAAGTTCTCAACACCGCTTTTGAAAAAATAGAGATGTACAACATAATCTGTTTAGCGAGCTCTTTTTAGAACTGAATCCAATTTATTGGAATAATAATATTCTCCAATCTCACAAACTGTACCTGAAAACAAAGCCAACAAAATCTGTCTCCTTTGACTTTTTAAACTTTGCAATTGTTTTCAAAGCCAACAAAATCTGTCTCTTTGACTTTTTAAACTTTGCAATTGTTTTCAAAGACAGTTGAGGTCTTGTAATTTTAAAATAAAATACAAAATAAAGCAGTAAGCGATTTGTAGTTTACATAGCTGTGCGCAGGATATGCAGCGTGTGGACTAGATCTACAATCTACTGCACATCTCTGTTGTTACAGTACCTGTCGATAGCTTGTAAATCTGTTCTATTTTTGCATGCAACAACAAGCTCATTTTAAAAAGTAACTTGGCGTTACTTGCAAAGTAATGCGTTACTTATTACCCATTTTTGCAGAGTAATCTTGTTACTTTACTTTTTGGAGGAAAAGTAATAATATTACAGTAATTGTAATCTAAAATTAGTTACTGCCAACAATGCTTACCATACACTACAGACAGACAGAGGAGAGGTAAAATACAGTATATACACATCAGACCAGACTTTTCCCTTTGGATGAATGAGCTGTAAGGACGGTTTTGAATCTGTGGCACTTCAAGATAGACATCTGATTGGTCTAACAGGTCACATGACTCATTTTAACCAATCAGATTCCAGGCTCAATATGTCTCAGGTCTGATTCCTTCGTTGCACCTTGTTAACGCCTTGTCATTAAAGGGGAACTCCACCCATTTTCAACATTCTAATATGTCATTAGTATACCCTAGAGGTGTTGGGTAGACATGATACAAACGTTTCCCCATTCTGTGTTCCCAAGAAATGGAGGTCTGAAGAAAACCACTAACATGGTGAAATACATCTTGATGACATCATCAAGATGTATTTTCACCATGTTAATGGATTTCTTCAGACAAATGGAACCAAATGAACCCGTTAGGGTTCATTTGGTTGCATTTGTACACTCTGAAAAAAGATTTGAAAATGGTTGGAATTCCCCTTTAACTGACATTGTAAGAATATGGTCCATATTCATTAACATAATACATTTGGTTTTACAGTTTGGTTTGGTAATCTCCCAGTGCAGCTGAGATCCAAACTGTTCAGACTGATCATAGGGAGTTAGACAACTCCTCTCTCTGCAGTCTATTTATGAGCAGGACACATTAAAACAGGCAGTGATGTTACCCATGTTTTAAACCATGAGTTTGTACTCCTGCCCTCTGGGAGAAGGTACAAGGAACCTCAGTGGAAGTACATCAGGTTTAAAAATCGTTTGTACCTGCGTCAATTAAAATGTTGAACGCTTTGAAAAATCAGTGAATGTAAGAGATCTGTGTAATGTTGTCTCCCTCTGTTTGGTATATTGTTTGTCATTTTTCTTCTCTGTATGGCTGTTGCAGGGGTAAAAGCCCAAGTCAAATTTCCCCTGGGGCAATAAAGTGTCATGTATTCTGCACTTTCTAGTTAAAATGTAACTTCATTCATCAGCAGTAAGGATAGTGTTTTTTTCCACAGTTCTGCACATCCATACAAGTATAACAGCTTCGATGATTTATTTATCTTTCAAAATAGTTCTTATACGGGGCGATCTAAAATCTCCCTATGGGGATTACAATGCAACTAAAAAGTACACAAGCTTTGGTGTTCTATGCTAGTGGTTTTCAACCAGTGGTCCGGAGACCACCAGTGGTCCTTGAGAGAGTTCCAGGTGATCCCCAGGCTAAATGATGGAAAGTTGGTTAACATTCCATCTATCTTGGGTCCAATTGGTTTAATTTTTACACTCTCAAGAGTTAAAATATCCATCATGTGAATTATCCCAAGTCTACACAACTAGAGAATGTGAAGAAGATTAATGGTCATTTTGATCTGTATGTTCTCTCGTGTTCTCACCACGACTGTGTTTTTGTTTTCTGTGATCCTGTGAAGTCCCAACAGATCTGCAGACACAGAGGCCAACCATGCAGATAGCCAGGAGTTCTTATCCAGCATGGACGACAAGAAGACGCCGCGCTTTACAGATGTACGTACCCTAACCCATACCCTAACCCTAAGACCACTTTCAGAGTCTGGAATTTCGGTGGCCCACCCGACCACCGCTCAAACCACCGCACCGCGCGCTATTTCATAGACCTAGCAGCACCTCGCCCTCCCTCCCCTGTTCTCCTCGCGTCCATTGTTGTTTATTTTCCCTCTGCTTTTCTCTCTACTCCTACCTCCCTCAATTATAATAAATTCTGCTGCTTTTATGTTTATTTCGTATTCTATTTATGTCATTGTGTCTATCATTGAATCCCTTCGTTCTCCTCTGGCCGTCGTGCTGTGGTGTGTTTCTTTTCTTTCTTTTTTTTTTACCAGCTGGCAGCCGTTAAAAACAAGCAAACCGTTGTGCTCCTAGAGTACTGGAACCACCGCGCGGTGCAGTGGTTAGTAAAATTCGAGAGGAGGGCTGGAGGTGCGGTGGTGGTAGCGGTGGTATGACGTCATATTGTAGGAAACGGTGTGGCGCGGTGGTTGCGGTGGGCACCGAAAATCCATCTCTGAATAGGCTTAAGACCACCGCTTTACAGATGTACGTACCCTAACCCTAACCCTAAGACCACCGCTTTACAGATGTACGTACCCTAACCCTAACCCTAAGACCACCGCTTTACAGATGTACGTACCCTAACCCTAACCCTAAGACCACCGCTTTACAGATGTACGTACCCTAACCCTAAGACCACCGCTTTACAGATGTACGTACCCTAACCCTAAGACCACCGCTTTACAGATGTACGTACCCTAACCCTAACCCTAACCCTAAGACCACCGCTTTACAGATGTACGTACCCTAACCCTAACCCTAAGACCACCGCTTTACAGATGTACGTACCCTAGCCCTAACCCTAACCCTAAGACCACCGCTTTACAGATGTACGTACATTTCGATCGCAGGACAAATATTTATGGTTCCCTTCATGTTTCATTTCTTAAGTTTTATATAATTATTATTAAAGGAAAAACACTGTCAAAAAAAGATTTCCCCGATAAGCAACATTTTTCATGAATTAAAAATAAATTAGATTATGTTTCCCCCTGTAATTAAAAAAAAAAAAAATAGAAAACTAATATTTAAGATCTACAAGCTCACAATATAGCACAAAGGGCCAGGTTATGGGATTGTAGATCTAGGCCTAGATTTTCGTCACCGCTAAACCCCTTATCCTTTAACTTCTTTGCCTTTTTAAACTATTTAAAAAAAAACATTTTTCAATGGTTCAAATGGCCAGTCTACAAGCTCACAACGTGTCAATAGATTGGCACATTGAACTATTCCCAAAAGTTTTTAAATATAGTAAAAATGGAGCCCCTACTGTTTTCACTAGTTTGGGTCCCAGAGAAACGTGACATTTCTATTTTGACACTTGAGCTACAGTGTGCGACCGTCTGTTTTTATACCTGCCGTGACAGATTTATACCTGCCGCGACGTCTGCCGTGGTCGCAAATCGATTTCTCCCCTCCTGAAAAGAAGTGGACCAACCAACTGATTACAGCATAAATATTGCTCTAAACCTTTGTTATTTCTCTCTTTTGTCTTTGGCATCAGTTCGAGGGAAAGACGTCGTTTGGGATGTCAGTGTTCAACCTTGGAAACGCCATCATGGGCAGCGGGATCCTGGGACTGGCCTACGCCATGGCTAACACAGGGGTGGTCCTTTTTCTGTGAGTTTACCCTAACCCAACACTCCTGTTTCTGTGAGTTTACCCTAACCCTAACCCAACACTCCTTTTTCTGTGAGTTTACCCTAACCCAACACTCCTTTTTCTGTGAGTTTACCCTAACCCAACACTCCTGTTTCTGTGAGTTTACCCTAACCCTAACCCAACACTCCTTTTTCTGTGAGTTTACCCTAACCCAACACTCCTGTTTCTGTGAGTTTACCCTAACCCAACACTCCTGTTTCTGTGAGTTTACCCTAACCCTAACCCAACACTCCTTTTTCTGTGAGTTTACCCTAACCCAACACTCCTGTTTCTGTGAGTTTACCCTAACCCTAACCCAACACTCCTTTTTCTGTGAGTTTACCCTAACCCAACACTCCTGTTTCTGTGAGTTTACCCTAACCCTAACCCAACACTCCTTTTTCTGTGAGTTTACCCTAACCCTAACCCAACACTCCTGTTCCTCTGAGTTTACCCTAACCCTAACCCAACACTCCTTTTTCTGTGAGTTTACCCTAACCCTAACCCAACACTAGTGTTTCTGTGAGTTTACCCTAATAAACCAACACTCCTTTTTCTGTGAGTTTACCCTAATAAACCAACACTCCTTTTTCTGTGAGTTTACCCTAATAAACCAACACTCCTTTTTCTGTGAGTTTACCCTAACCCAACACTCCTGTTCCTGTGAGTTTACACACAGAACAAAATGCCATTCTTGTTGAAAATTAACTCCTAGGCGTGACTTTTTACTGCCCATCTGTAAAGCCCTTAACACTGAAACATTCAAGGTGACTAAAATCTGATCAAAATTAAATGAAAACTATTCAAGAGACTGTGACTTGCAGAAAAAAAAAAAAAAAAAAAAACTTGCAGTCAAAATCAACACTGGACGGCTAAAGAAAACAAGGTGACAGATGTGGAAGTATGACAGTGTCAGTAATAGGTGAGAACAGCTGCGTCCGTTATGGAAGTATGACAGTGTCAGTAATAGGTGAGAACAGCTGCGTCCGTTACGGCTCAAATGCAGCTCACAGATGTTCGCTGACGCAGTTGCACTTCCACTTACTGTAGATTTTCTCACCGGAGGTCTGGTTTAACGCGAAAATAGCACTTAATTGTTACAGGCAGTTAACCATTCAGCCAGCCTGTGTAATTGAACGCTTGGTTAGATAAAAGCTTGTCGTCTTGAATAACAGCTCTCTATGGTTCAGTAATAATAATGTGCAGAGACTGATCAGTATCTCTGTCTGATGTTTGATCTGTATCTGTCTCTGATATTTAATTAAATTCAGGTTCCAGGCTCTGTGAGATAATGAAGTATAATGTTATTATGTAAATGGAACAGCCGTAGAGCGCTGGCTGCTGTTAATAGCAATAAGCACAAAGTTTAGACATTTTTCACAGTGACTCAGCAACAGGAAGGGATTTCTAAATGGTTTAAGGATTATCATTCCAGCATGGTGGCATCTTCTGTTACTGGATGGAGGAAACCAATCAGGGGCAGATCTAAGCATGGGGGGGGGGGGGGGGGGGGCAATGCCCCCCTAGATGACCAGTCTGCCCCCCCAAACATGATGGCATGCAAAACAACCCAAGATATTTGTGCTTGTATTTAAAATTCTATGTGAAACACTACTACTGCTACTAACTAACTACTGCTGTGTCACCACTAAACCAACAGCATTTCAAACAGAAAACTCTCTGAGTCAGACCTTTAGCTTTATGCATGCTGCGTGTCTGTTGCAACTTCAACAACAACTGATGTTATTATTGATGCTTTACTTGACAAATATTAGTCCTGTAACTAAAAATGGTATGTGAACTGTGAATTACACAATACAAAGCAAGTGCAGAACAGTTAACACTGATGTGTGCAATGAAACTGTGTTCAGACCTTCAGAATAAAAGTTCTACAGATCCTATACTCACTCAAACTAGGGATGGAGCTTGTTTTCATTGATGGCAGTCACCTTATCGATCAGGTCCTTATCCCAGCTCACTATCAATCATTACCCAGGGAGACGATGAATTCAGAACCTCTTACAAGGGCCTTCAGATAAAACTCATAATAAATGTTAAATAGTTAATTTGAGTACCATTGCTTTAAAATGGTTATTTTGTTTCCCTTGAAGGTGCAGATTTGAAGGTACCAATACACTTTTAGGCATTCACATTCCAGCATGGATGATTGCCTTTATTGTAATTTAATATTTTATTCATCGCCTCTTGTGTTGATTGTTTAAACTTCGCTGTGCTCAATATATATATATTATATATATATATATATATATATATATGTGACACCTTCTATCTGTCCTGCCTGCTGTCTCACAATGATGAACCAAGTCCAGGTTGGAGCTGAAGAGTGTGGTTTATTCTGCAGTGGAGAACTGTAGAAATACAGTGGGACACAAAACCACAGCTCAGATACAGTAGGCTACAGCAACATGCAGTGTGGTCATCTCCCTCAGCATTGAGTTACAGTGTACTCATAGTGATCGTATAGTGGTTATGTTTTACACTTTGTTTTTGTTTTCTTCAATACATGAATTCAATGTCATTCATACAACACAAAACAATACATTACATTACACTATGTAATAGAATATTCCTCTCTAAAGCTCCGTTTTTTATATATAGGAAATAAACATGAACCAGTGCCCTGCTGGAATAAATGCAAAATTGCAGGTAGGCCACTGTAATTAGTTTGCATACTGTACCGAAAATAATAATAAAAAGACACAACTAAATGGTTTTACATACACACAGAACAAACCTGTAGAAATACAGTGGGACACAAAACCACAGCTCAGATACAGTAGGCTACAGCAACATGCAGTGTGGTCATCTCCTGTTAGAAATAACATGCTCCATGTCAGTGGATCATTATAACACACAGATTAGCAGAGGGGCTAGCAACATGCTAATCGTTTTTTGTTAAACAGTGAAATAAGCAATTCCACACCATGTAACACCAAAACGAGTGTTACTGCATAACTTTATGACAACATGACTGCATATCTGGTCATTTATATGGAGCATAGATGTTTATAATTAATTCGTTTTTGTTTCAGTAAACAGGAGACCATCTTACCCTCAGCATTGAGTTACAGTGTACTGAGGGTTACCCACAATGCAACACAACGTCTTCAGAATAAAAGCATCATATACCAAACAAGTAGCTATGGCTGTGTCCCAAGTTTAACATAATTGAACTATATCATGAACAAAGTATTTTTAACACTGTTACATACACCCCCCTCAAATTATGTTAAACACTTCCGCACATCTGTCATCACAGAACCAACCAAAAAAAACACACTGGCCACTCAAAAGAGTGAACGGAATCAGAGCGCTGACGTATAATAGTCAAAACAAAATTCTCCTATAAGGAGTGCAAAAGGGTAGGGACAGGTCGACCCAACACCTCCCACAGACCAAAGAAGATGCCATTTACACCTCCTGGCACATCATATTCTAGTTTGCTCTCATCGCACATTGCAAAAAACATAAATCACTCTCGCAGAGATCATAAGAAACAAAAGACTCCCAACAAAACAGGAGGGGAAAGAAAAAAAAATGTCACTCAGACCATGAATGTACCCTCAAAGAGGCTCAAAACAGAACTTGAAGGTAAGACATCTTCAACTTTTTGTAGCGACATTTCATAAAGTAATCTTTTAGGAGGTCTGACCTGCCTCCCAACCCTGGTAGTGACTGCACCAGGTGGACTTGCACAAACACTCTGAGGCTGCATGCCCTGACCTACATCATGTAAGGGAGACACACTAACGGAATCCGGATCAGGTGAGTGAGCTACCCTAATAGGGGAAAGGGCTGTTTCAGGAGCTACGCTAACAGACGCTGGATCAAAAGAACCGAAGGTAATGGCAGGGACAGGGTCAGGGAGAGTGTCTGCACTGGTAGGGATGGGTTCAGGGGAAGGGACTGCAGCAGCTAGGATGGGGTCTGATTCATCAGGGGTCTCGGCTACGTCATCAGACGCAGAATCACTTCTGCAGCACAGAGAGTACTTCATCCATGTCACTTCCATCGACAGAGTCCTCAATCTCACGAGTATTCATGAGCCAATCCATAGTCTGGATGTTGCGATCCTCACCGCCAGCCGCCATTGACTCCTGGCCACTACCATCAGCCATGACACTGAGATCCGACCCCACAAGGGAGATTGGAGTGTCATCCTCATTCCAATTCAGGAAGTTCACTGGGAGAAGAAGGTTCCGGTGCACAACTTTCTCCTTGCCTGTCTGAATGTCCTTTATCCTGTAAACGTTGATGTCGGGTTTTACTGACACAACGTCATACGGAGTCGAGTCCCATCTGTCAGAGAGCTTCCTCTTGCCCTTCTCGCCACGAGTGGCCAGCAACACTCGATCGCCCACAGCCAACGAAGAACCTTTGACTCGACGGTTGTACAATCTGGCGTGACGTGCTTGTTCTCGGAGGCTGTGTTTTCGAGCAATCTCTGCAGCTGCGCACAAGTCCTGCTTCAATCGAGTAACAAACTCTGTACGGCTGACCACCTTGTCATCCTGGCAGACATGCTGGAACATGATGTCAATGGGGAGACGTGGGACCCGCCCGAACATCAGGAAGAACGGAGCAAAGCCGGTGGTCTCGTGCACTGTACAGTTGTAGCAGAAGGTCAATGTCTGCAGCATCTGTGGCCACCTGGCTTTCGCTGTCGGGGGCAGGACTCTCAACATGTTCCCCAATGTCCTGTTGAAACGTTCTGCAATGCCGTTACCCATTGGGTGGTATGGGGTAGTGCGTGACTTGTGGACTCCCGCCATCTCCAGAAGCTCTTTCATGAGTCCGCTCCCGAAGTTGGCACCCTGGTCTGAGTGTATTCTCTGGGGAAAGCCATAAATACAGAAGAAATCGTCCCACAACCGGCGGGCAACTTGCTTCGCAGACTGATTTCGACAGGGGAAAGCATGTGCCATTTTGGAGAAGTGGTCCGTCACTACCAAGACGTCGACCGTCTTCTTGTCACTCAGTTCGGCGGACCAGAAATCAATACACACCAATTCCATCGGTGCAGATGTCTGTATGCTCTCAAGGGGCGCACGTGCTTCAGGTTCAGGTGTTTTGCCAACGACACATCTTTCACATCGGCGCACATGGTTGGCTATGTCATTCTCCATCCCAATCCAGAAGAACCGTTCCCTAGCAAGGGAGAGAGTTCGTGCCCGGCCCTGATGACCAGCATTATCATGGACACCGCAGAGAACTTGACATTTGAGGCTTTCCGGCACAACAAACTGGAAGAGCTTTTTGTTGAGTCGAAGGTCCTTCTTCACCCTGTACAGGATTCCATCTTGTACCCGTAGCTTCTTCCAGTGCCTGAGGAGCTTGTTGACACAGCTCGGTTCAGACGCCGTCTCCCGTCTTGTAGCTCTCTTATGCCGCTGCACATAGGACATAACTCTGCTTATTGTGGTATCCTGCTCCTGAAGACTCAAGAGGTGACTCTGAGGTATAACAGTTGAAGGGTCTTCTCCAGGCAACTGGGGCAATGGTGGACTAGTACCGAGCAGACCGGTCGGGCCACTGTCACCATGGGCAGTCAACACAGCCGACACTTCCTCAGGACTGATGGAACCCTCTGCAGGTTGAGAGACAGCGTCAGCATCAGGAGCAGCCGATCTTGGTTCCACTTCTCGGACAGCTTGACAGTTGTTCGTCAGCCTGAAGGCATCCTGTACTGTGCCCCGGACAACACCATTGACTTCATCCAACAGTGCGATGTAAGGTTCCTTCATGAGACGGTGACTAATACATGACCGAACAAATGGCTCGCGGCTGAGTGCATCAGCGACAATGTTCTTAACACCTGGGACATACTTCAAGTCAAAGTCAAACGCTGCCAGCTTAGCCACCCATCTTTGTTCACATGCGTCCAAGCGGGGCTTCGTCAGGATATAGGACAGCGGATTGTTATCCGTCCAGGCAGTAAAATGTCTCCCCTTCAGCCAGTGGCCAAACTTGTCACAAACGGCCCACTTCAATGCCAGGAACTCCAGCCTGTGTGCTGGGTAGTTCATCTGCGACCGGGACAGTGTCTTGCTGGCAAATGCAACAGGCCGAGCGACAGTTTCACCTTGCGGCACTTGAGACAGGACTGCGCCGATCCCATCAAATGATGCATCAACAGACAGAATGAAAGGCTCGCTGAAGTCAGGGTGAGTTAAGGTGACACCATCGGCAAGTTCGCTCTTCAAAGGTCTGGAACGAGTCTCTGCATGCAGCAGTCCAGTCGTCTGCCGTAAGCGCTGGTGGAGCAGATAACCGTTTCTTAGCCTTCCTGCCTTTCATGGTCTTATGCTGCACTTGCCGTCCAGAAAGGAGCTTGAACAGGGGCTTAGCCTTCGCAGAGCAATCGGCAATGAAGTGTTGATAGTAAAAAACTAAGCCCAAGAAGGACTTTATCTTCTTCCAGGAAGGAGTGACACCATCGTTCTCCATCAGATCAGCCACTTCCACATCCATGATGGCCTTCATCTTGTCAGGATCTTTCTTCACCCCATCTCCACAGATGATATGCCCGAGGAACTTTACTGATCTCCGCAAGAGATGACACTTCTTGGGGGCCAGCTTGAGCCTATGATTCTTGAGACGGGAGAACACCATATCCAGACGCTCAAGAGCCAGCTGTTCAGTGGGAGCAAAGACCATCAGGTCATCAAGATAACAGAGCAAACTGGTGAAATTTTGATCTCCGAAGATTGACAGCATCATCCGCATGAAGGTTGCGGGACTGTTGGACAGACCTTGCGGCATTCGGTTATACTCGTGGAGGCCAAAGGGTGAGGAGAAGGCTGTGTACTTCTTGTGTTCCTCATAGAGCGGTACATTGTAAAAGCCAGATGTTAAGTCCATGGTAGAGAAGAAGACATTCCCGCCAAGCGCAGCAAGGGCATCTGCCTGGTGGGGCAGTGGGTGCGCGTCTTTCACCGTTTTTGCATTGAGGCTTCTGAAGTCAGTACAGATGCGGAGACTGCCATCCTTCTTCCACACTAAGACCAGGGGTGACGCGTACTCACTGTGCGACTTTCGGATAATGCCCCTTTCCTCCATTTCATTGAGAGCCGTTCTCAGCTTTTCGTACTGGCTGGGTGGAACCCGACGATAAGGTAAGCGGAATGGCCTCTCATCCACAAGGCTTATCTTGTGGACAAAGTCTGTCGCCTCCCCACAGTCCATCTTGTCTCTTGAGAAAACACTTTCATAGCTCTCAACAAGGCGCAACAGCCTGTCTTTCCACTGGTCCGACACCTCACAGGCGTTCAGGTCCAAGTCCTGCAGTCCCAGCTTGTTT
Organism: Benthosema pterotum; assembly: GCA_039105355.1. Classification (NCBI taxonomy): domain Eukaryota; kingdom Metazoa; phylum Chordata; class Actinopteri; order Myctophiformes; family Myctophidae; genus Benthosema; species Benthosema pterotum. Next base: position 256,256 of record CM076971.1, on the reverse strand, counting down.
AGGACATCATCCATCTGCTCAGGAGACCTCGCAACCACCGGGTGCTGTGTGACACTCTGTGTATTGATGGAGACCATGTCAGGTGGTGACAACTCCTCAACTGCAACACATGGGGACACATCTGCAATCTTGGTGTTCCTCTTCAGAGTCACTGTCTCAGTGCTAGGATTGATCAGTTTCAGTGGCACCCACCTGTCCCCCCATAGCGGCGATATGACGCGGCCCACCAACACATTCCTCGGTCTGGATCTTGACTGAGTTGCCTCAACAACTACCGTGCTCCCCACCGATATGGGTGCAGAAGCAGGCAGCTTGCCCCAAACAAGGTGTTCGCACAGCGGGTCAAGTATGACACTCTGTCTCAGCTTCACAGTGCCAACCTTGTCTGGCATAGGCCCTCCCTTCCACTTCTCAGAATTGGATAGCAAGGACAGGAACTGATAGCACTCATCATCTGCAACATTAACTGGTGCAGCCAAAAGACTCCAATAGCCATCAGAACTCTTCATCTGACGTATAAGTACCTTAATAGCATTGCTGCCGATGATCATGTCGTCTGTCTGCCCTGGAATGACCAACGTAGGGATGAGCAGCTTGAAACCATAGATGGACACTTCTAAGTCATAGACCGCTGTTGGAGTAACGTGGTGGCCACCAGCACCAATCACAACAATGTCATCAGCAGGACCTTTCTTGATGTCAGGGCAGTGTTCTAAAAGGCGTGCTACAGCAGCCTCACTCAGAGAGCATGACATGGATCCGCTGTCAATCATTGCTTTCAAACCAACATCACCAGCAGCACGAACATCAGTGTAGAACAAACTGTCGGCTCTCTGAAGTCTGTGTGTGAACTGGAACACGGCAGTCTTCCCAGTGGCTGTGACCGAACAGAGAGAGTCATACATGGATTCCAAATCTTCATTATCACAATTGGGAGGGTTATTGTCATGATCCACACTGTCCTCCCCCAAGTGCGGATCTAACAGTTTCCCGACTGCTGATGTGGGTTAGGCAACGGACTGTTCGGGCAATTGCGTCTGGAGTGGTCTGGCGAATGACATTGAAAGCAGAGTCTATGTTCAAGGCAGTGGGTCAATGCAGAATGTATAGCATCTTGGCAAATAGAACAGGGCATGCTATTTAAGCCTCCAACCCTGGGGAGTCGTGGGCCAGGCTGTCTAGTTGAACGTGGAACATGTTTTTGCTGCAGCACCTTCTCCAACATGCTGATGAGGCGGTTTAGGGCGTCAGGGTCAGTGGCCTGTGGCCGCAGTGGGCTTCGTTCCTCAGCAGGCAGCGTGGGCTGTGGAACAGCAGCAATAGCATTAACTGACACTCTCTCCTTGGGGGCCCTACTTGTCGCTGACGCGACTTCAGAATGATATTCATTCAGGATATCTTGAACTTCATGAGCTGTCCACCTGTCTATAGTTTTCGACCTGAAGGTCATAGCCAGTTCAGTGGAGGGGCAATTCTTTATAAACATACGTGTCACTTCAGTGCTAGGGCTGTCCAGTGTCTTGCCCTGCTCCTTCAGACGCTCGGCAGCTAGATCGACAGCACGGTTCAGCCTGAGCCAGTAGTCGAACGCATCCTCACCCTTCTCAGGAAGTGTCGTGTAAAAGTCCGCCAATGGGAGTGAAGAGCATGGGGCAGAATCAAAGTGCTTCCGCAGAAGGCCATAAATAGCATCAGGGTTGCGGGTGATGTCTATATCGCTGTTCCTGGTCCCAAACCTGACAACGTCCTTGGCTTTGCCCCTGAGGTGAACGAGGATCTCCTCCGCTTGTTCCTCTGGCTGCAAATTCCCCCTCTTGATGAAACACCTCATGAGCTCCTCCCACTCCTGTACAGTAACAGAATCAGAGCTGTCTCCTCTGAAGCAAGGGGGCTCTTTAAGTTTTCGATGGGACACATATTGCAAATGGGAAACATCAAGTGTATTTGTAGCAGACACATTGGAATTGTTAGGTGGAGGAGCAGCACTGTGCAAGGGGGTACTGGCAAACACATCAACATGGGCAGGTGAAGGGCCAGCACTGAGCAAGGGGCTAGTAACGGGTACACTGACATGGGCAGGTGAATGGGCAACACTGACAGACGGACTGAGGTGGGACATAATGTCCTGTGCTACACGCTGACTGACCCGTTGAATCAATACGTCACCCATCTGACTCATAATACTGGCAGCAATGGCATCAGCGGTAGGGGCGGGGGAAACTGAACTTTGGCTAGCTGGGGAAGTAGATACTGAACTTTGGCTAGCTGGGGTAGGAGACACTGTACTTTGGCCAGTTGGGACAGGGGATACTGTACTTTGGCTAGCCGGGGAAGGAGAGACTGTACTATGGCTAGCCGGGGCAGGAGACACTGTACTTTGGCTAGCTGGGGAAGGGGAGGCTGAGCCTTGGCTAGATGGGGCAGGGGCAACATCAGTACTGAGCAAAGGGGCCCCCCGTGCACTCTGATCACCCAACATCATTACACCCCCCCTCTGAACAGGACTGCCAAACTGTAAATTCACAGGATGCTTAAAACCCCTACCTCTGCCAACCCCAAAAGGAGTCACAAAATATCCCCCATTAGAATCACTCATGTCGAATACTTATTGGAAGCGGATAGTGTACAAAAAAAATAATGAACGTCAAAATGCTTCCACAGAGAACAGGAACAAACAAAATAAAATAAAAAAATAATCTCAAACTGAGTCTCTGACCACCCGTACTGTATCAAAACAATATGTCCACCTGACTTCATCAACTGTAGACAAACAGCAGCAACAGAACAGTCCCGGATCGCTCCGTAGCATCCACAGCTCAATAGAAGACTCTCGAGTCACGGCACCAATGTGACACCTTCTATCTGTCCTGCCTGCTGTCTCACAATGATGAACCAAGTCCAGGTTGGAGCTGAAGAGTGTGGTTTATTCTGCAGTGGAGAACTGTAGAAATACAGTGGGACACAAAACCACAGCTCAGATACAGTACAGCAACATGCAGTGTGGTCATCTCCCTCAGCATTGAGTTACAGTGTACTCATAGTGATCGTATAGTGGTTATGTTTTACACTTTGTTTTTGTTTTCTTCAATACATGAATTCAATGTCATTCATACAACACAAAACAATACATTACATTACACTATGTAATAGAATATTCCTCTCTAAAGCTCCGTTTTTTATATATAGGAAATAAACATGAACTAGTGCCCCCTGCTGGAATAAATGCAAAATTGCAGGTAGGCCACTGTAATTAGTTTGCATACTGTACCGAAAATAATAATAAAAAGACACAACTAAATGGTTTTACATACACACAGAACAAACCTGTAGAAATACAGTGGGACACAAAACCACAGCTCAGATACAGTAGGCTACAGCAACATGCAGTGTGGTCATCTCCTGTTAGAAATAACATGCTCCATGTCAGTGGATCATTATAACACACAGATTAGCAGAGGGGCTAGCAACATGCTAATCGTTTTTTGTTAAACAGTGAAATAAGCAATTCCACACCATGTAACACCAAAACGAGTGTTACTGCATAACTTTATGACAACATGACTGCATATCTGGTCATTTATATGGAGCATAGATGTTTATAATTAATTCGTTTTTGTTTCAGTAAACAGGAGACCATCTTACCCTCAGCATTGAGTTACAGTGTACTGAGGGTTACCCACAATGCAACACAACGTCTTCAGAATAAAAGCATCATATACCAAACAAGTAGCTATGGCTGTGTCCCAAGTTTAACAT
>CM076971.1:5000-247500 GCA_039105355.1 Benthosema pterotum | reverse complement strand
CCCTCATGGCGCCCTAGGCAACTGCCTACTCTGCCTGGTGGCAAAAACGCCCCTGACCACCAGAATGTCTTCCTAGAAGTAAACGACTCACATAATTACCACAGGCTTTTTTGCAGTACAAAGAGAGTGTTTATAACGGTATTTGTGGTCCCTCTGTAATCCCCACACGGTTTTCACACTCAGGATTTAACTACTTTGGTTTATAATAACGTAAGCTATTTGAAAATAGCTGATCTACAAGGGTTGGATAAGGACGCTCGTACCTGCGAGGTCAATGGTGTTACACCATTTCTATGTTTTAAACACAAGTTAAACGTATATTAATTGACAACACTTTTCAGTTTTATTTCAGTTAATTCTTCTTGCTATAGAGTAGTGGAGGGACGATTACTTACCATTTTTTTTACCATTACTTACCGATTACCATTTTAAAGCAGCATTTTAAATCAATTCTAAACAATATGAATCATGAAAAGTTGCATCAACTACAACATTCTAAACAATTCTAAACAAAATAGATCATTAAAAGTTCAAATACCCTTCAATGCAGCCTGATAACCTCAGTCATTCTTTCTCACTACATAAATTAAAAAAATATCTATCTTGTGGCATTAAGAATCAGTTTTGGTGTCGGGTGAAAAAGGAGAATCAGGGGTGGGAGGGGCCTTCCTCCAGGGGTGGGATGGGGCCTAACCTTCCTCCAATCATGATGGATTGGGGTGGGCCTTGGTGCCCGTGCTGTTGGCCTGTTGCAATGCCCCCCCCCCCCCCCCCACACACACACACACACTGCAGAGAGTGTGCAGGTGCATATCTTGTTAAGTTGTTTCTGAGTGGACCAGTTTTTTTCCCTCCAACTGAATGCTCCTTTAAAGTCACAATAACTTCATGGATATATATATATATATATATATATATATATATATATATATATATATATATATATATATATATATATATATATATATATATATATATATATATATATATATATATGGAGACTGTTCCTGACAGGGACTCTAGTCTGTGTGCTGACAGGGACTCTAGTCTGTGTGCTGACAGGGACTCTAGACTGTGTGCTGACAGGGTCTGTGTGCTGACAGGGACTCTAGACTGTGTGCTGACAGGGACTCTAGACTGTGTGCTGACAGGGACTCTAGACTGTGTGCTGACAGGGACTGTGTGCTGACAGGGACTCTAGACTGTGTGCTGACAGGGACTAGACTGTGTGCTGACAGGGACTCTAGACTGTGTGCTGACAGGGACTGTGTGCTGACAGGGTCTGTGTGCTGACAGGGACTCTAGTCTGTGTGCTGACAGGGACTCTAGACTGTGTGCTGACAGGGACTCTAGACTGTGTGCTGACAGGGACTGTGTGCTGACAGGGACTCTAGACTGTGTGCTGACAGGGACTCTAGACTGTGTGCTGACAGGGACTCTAGACTGTGTGCTGACAGGGACTCTAGACTGTGTGCTGACAGGGACTGTGTGCTGACAGGGTCTGTGTGCTGACAGGGACTCTAGACTGTGTGCTGACAGGGACTCTAGTCTGTGTGCTGACAGGGACTCTAGACTGTGTGCTGACAGGGACTCTAGACTGTGTGCTGACAGGGACTGTGTGCTGACAGGGACTGTGTGCTGACAGGGACTCTAGACTGTGTGCTGACAGGGTCTGTGTGCTGACAGGGACTCTAGTCTGTGTGCTGACAGGGACTCTAGTCTGTGTGCTGACAGGGACTCTAGTCTGTGTGCTGACAGGGACTCTAGACTGTGTGCTGACAGGGACTCTAGTCTGTGTGCTGACAGGGACTCTAGTCTGTGTGCTGACAGGGACTCTAGACTGTGTGCTGACAGGGACTCTAGACTGTGTGCTGACAGGGTCTGTGTGCTGACAGGGACTCTAGACTGTGTGCTGACAGGGTCTGTGTGCTGACAGGGACTCTAGTCTGTGTGCTGACAGGGACTCTAGACTGTGTGCTGACAGGACTCTAGTCTGTGTGCTGACAGGGACTCTAGACTGTGTGCTGACAGGGACTCTAGTCTGTGTGCTGACAGGGACTCTAGACTGTGTGCTGACAGGGACTATAGACTGTGTGCTGACAGGGACTCTAGTAGTGATAGACCGATTATCGGCCACGGCCGATTATCGAATTCGATATTCATGATTTTATTAATAATCGGTATCGGTGCTAAAAAATAAATAATCGGGAAAAGAGCAGCCGTTTTTTTAAAAATGTATTATAAATGTTTAAAAATGGTACATCAACCACACCGGTAGATTGTGGTGGTAAGGAGATGTATAGCTGTGTGTCTCTGACCCTCTCACCTCATGTATTTATAGATTTATCCAAATTACCCAAAATGTTTTTCTTTTACCGTATTGTCCCGAATATAAGACGACTCATTTATGAGACGACCCTCATTTTTCAAGACCCATTTACAGAAAAAATGACATTGAATGTCAAATTGTATGGCTCCTGAATATAAGACGATTCCATTTTTGGGGATATTTTCATTGGAAAAAAACATAGTCTTATATTCAGGCTAATAGGGTATTTTCTTTTATGTCTGATGCTCTGTGCCTGTACTTCACAGCAAAATGTTTCCAATGCTGCTACAATACATTGTTGCCCTTGAATGAAAAAAGATACATTTGATGGAGGGGAAACTGAAACACTTTTGCTGCTTCCAGCACTTTTATTCTATTAAAAAAGTAAATAATAATCGTATCGGCTGATATCGGCTATCGGCCTTTTTGATGTTCCACTAATCGGTTATCGGAAACATCGGCCAAAAGTCTGATCGGTCGATCTCTAGACTCTAGACTGTGTGCTGACAGGGTCTGTGTGCTGACAGGGACTCTAGTCTGTGTGCTGACAGGGACTCTAGTCTGTGTGCTGACAGGGACTCTAGACTGTGTGCTGACAGGGACTGTGTGCTGACAGGGACTCTAGACTGTGTGCTGACAGGGACTCTAGACTGTGTGCTGACAGGGACTCTAGACTGTGTGCTGACAGGGACTGTGTGCTGACAGGGACTCTAGTCTGTGTGCTGACAGGGACTGTGTGCTGACAGGGACTGTGTGCTGACAGGGACTCTAGACTGTGTGCTGACAGGGACTCTAGACTGTGTGCTGACAGGGACTGTGTGCTGACAGGGACTCTAGACTGTGTGCTGACAGGGACTCTAGACTGTGTGCTGACAGGGACTGTGTGCTGACAGGGACTGTGTGCTGACAGGGACTCTAGACTGTGTGCTGACAGGGACTGTGTGCTGACAGGGACTCTAGACTGTGTGCTGACAGGGACTCTAGACTGTGTGCTGACAGGGTCTGTGTGCTGACAGGGACTCTAGACTGTGTGCTGACAGGGACTCTAGACTGTGTGCTGACAGGGTCTGTGTGCTGACAGGGACTCTAGACTGTGTGCTGACAGGGACTCTAGACTGTGTGCTGACAGGGACTGTGTGCTGACAGGGACTGTGTGCTGACAGGGTCTGTGTGCTGACAGGGACTCTAGTCTGTGTGCTGACAGGGACTCTAGTCTGTGTGCTGACAGGGACTCTAGACTGTGTGCTGACAGGGACTCTAGTCTGTGTGCTGACAGGGACTCTAGACTGTGTGCTGACAGGGACTCTAGTCTGTGTGCTGACAGGGACTCTAGTCTGTGTGCTGACAGGGACTCTAGTCTGTGTGCTGACAGGGACTCTAGACTGTGTGCTGACAGGGACTCTAGTCTGTGTGCTGACAGGGACTCTAGACTGTGTGCTGACAGGGACTCTAGTCTGTGTGCTGACAGGGACTCTAGTCTGTGTGCTGACAGGGACTCTAGTCTGTGTGCTGACAGGGACTGGGACCTGCGTGTTGACTGACTGTCAGCAGGTCTGTCCTCTCACCCAATGCATCGGCTGACTGATTTCCAACACAACGCATTTTATCACCAAGAGCCAAAGACAGACAGGCAGACAGACAGGCAGGCAGACAGGCAGACAGACAGACGGCCAAGAGTTGAAGTCAGGGTGAAAGACGTGCCACTCGGGCGATCCAGAGAGAGAGTGAGGACGAGAGATAGAGAGAGAGAGAGGAAGAGAGATAGAGAGAGAGAGGGCGAGAGAGAGAGGACGAGAGAGAGAGAGAGAGAGAGAGAGGGCGAGAGAGAGAGGGCGAGAGAGAGAGAGAGAGAGAGGGCAAGAGAGAGAGAGGGAGAGAGAGAGAGAGAGAGGGGCGAGAGAGAGAGACAGACAGAGAGAGAGAGAGAGAGAGACAGAGAGAGAGAGAGAGAGAGAGAGAGAGAGAGAGAGAGAGAGAGGGTGAGAGAGAGAGAGAGAGAGAGAGAGAGAGAGAGGACGAGAGATAGAGAGAGAGAGGACGAGAGAGAGAGAGAGAGAGGGCGAGAGAGAGAGAGAGGGTGAGAGAGAGAGGACGAGAGAGAGAGAGAGAGAGAGAGAGAGGGCGAGAGAGAGAGAGAGAGGGCAAGAGAGAGAGAGAGAGAGAGAGAGAGAGAGAGAGGGCGAGAGAGAGAGAGACAGACAGAGAGAGAGAGAGAGAGAGAGAGAGAGAGAGAGAGAGAGAGAGAGAGAGAGAGAGAGGGTGAGAGAGAGAGAGAGAGAGAGAGAGAGAGAGAGAGAGAGAGAGAGACAGAGAGAGAGAGAGAGAGAGAGAGAGAGAGAGAGAGAGAGAGAGAGAGAGAGAGAGACAGAGAGAGAGAGAGAGAGAGAGAGATTTGGCAGTAGCAACACAAGGGAGAAAATAGCTTGGTAGTATATCTTGAAGAGTGCACGCCTCGTCCTGGACGCCAGTAGATGACGTTTCTTTATAAATTGAGTCCACTCCAGGGCCTTTGGTCAAACAATGGTGGTCAGGGCAACTGACGAGGGTACCTCGACATGGCACCACCCAAGGGATAAAAATATGAACTATTTTTAAACTAAAGAATGTTAAATGTTCAATTCTAGTTATAGAGGACAAGTATAAAGTATTTATCCATATGAGGCTTATTAGCCTGGGATCCTTTTAAAGCATGTCTGGTGATCGCCCCAGTGTCTGCCTAATGGCACACTACTACTAGAGACCAGCCTGGCCTAGCCCTGCTAGAGACCAGCCTGGCCTGGTCTGGCCCTGCTAGAGACCAGCCTGGCCTGGTCTGGCCCTGCTAGAGACCAGCCTGGCCTGGTCTGGCCCTGCTAGAGACCAGCCTGGCCTGGACTTTGAAGTTTGCAGAACCAATATGGCGTCTGTCTGAGGTGAACATTCTGTACATTAGGTTACATTAGAACTGTTTATACAGCTGCAGTGTGGAGGATCAGAGTGTTGGAGCGAAGAACCCTGAGCCCTGTGGCTCCGCTTCACTCTGGGATGGCTTCCAGCAGGGCCAGGCTAGGCCAGGCCAGGCCGGGCTGGGATGGTCTCTAGCAATTACCCAGAATAATTAAAACCTGCAAGTCAAAAGGTCCAGAAATCACCTGACCCCCCAATTAAAAATGTTACTGTACTCCCCTGCTTTGATCATCATGAGTTGAAGCTCTTTATGACTGGTTTTAATTATTATGGATAATTATTTGGTAGGCCCAGGCCTGGTGGTATAGGCTTTCGGGCCTGCCTCAAGGCCTTAGACCTGATTTGCTGCCATGCAGCCAATGAGAAGACTTACACCATACCTGCTACACCACAGCGATTGGGAATTACATCCAATATCTGTTTGTTTTTTGTCTCCTCTGTAGGATTCTCCTGACAGTAGTGGCAGTTCTATCATCATACTCTATTCACCTGCTGCTCAAGTTATCTGGTATAGTAGGTATGTATTAATACACTATCTAATGTATTAAATTAATACAGTTAAATACAGTTCTATCATCATACTCTATTCACCTGCTGCTCAAGTTATCTGGTATAGTAGGTATGTATTAAATTAATACAGTTAAATACAGTTCTATCATCATACTCTATTCACCTGCTGCTCAAGTTATCTGGTATAGTAGGTATGTATTAATACACTATCTAATGTATTAAATTAATACAGTTAAATACAGTTCTATCATCATACTCTATTCACCTGCTGCTCAAGTTATCTGGTATAGTAGGTATGTATTAATACACTATCTATCTAATGTATTAAATTAATACAGTTAAATACAGTTCTATCATCATACTCTATTCACCTGCTGCTCAAGTTATCTGGTATAGTAGGTATGTATTAATACACTATCTAATGTATTAAATTAATACAGTTATCTGGTATTGTAGGTAGGATTTCTGCAGTATGGTAATAGTATGGTAATAGTATGGTAATGTGATTTCTGACTAAGACAAAAACAATTCTGCTGTGCTGAGTCTCGCTGCTTTCCCTGAGAAAATAATTATAATTAAACCAAAAATACTCTGTCACAGACTTGTGCCAGCTAGTGATCACTTACTAGTGATCTCTTACTCTCTCGCACAGCTAGTGATTCCTCTCCTCTCCTCTGTGCCTCCAGGGCTGATGTGTGATATAATGGTGTGAACATGATGTGTTCTAGGAATCCGTGCATATGAGCAGCTGGGCTACAGGGCATTTGGGACAGCAGGGAAGATGGCTGCTGGAATAGCCATCACCTTGCAGAACATTGGAGGTAGAAACACATACGCACAGATGTGCGCACACACACACACACACACACACACACACACACACACACACACACACACACACACACACACACACACACACACACACACACACACACATACACACACACACACCCTGCCTTGCATTCATTTGGAACAGTTTTATAATATAATAACAGAGTACAATAAGCAAAATAATCCCTGTTAAAAACTGCATTACCCGTTTCACGTCATGCCCCCCACGTCATGCCCCCCCCCCCCGGGTGTTCGCGCACAACAATGGGGTGCAAGCAAAAGGTTATTTGCACAATGTTGATGAAAATTAATTATAAGGAGGCAGCCATTGCCTGGGGCTATTCTACCTCATCATGTACTGCCAGCTTTGCCTTTTCATTTTCATTCGCGTTGCGCGAAAAACGGAAAGCCTGGACTAATTTGTTACCCACAGTAGCCTAGAGGTGGGAGGAGTCAACCTTCCAGGGTGGGCGTGGCTCCAGATGATGTGACGTATCACAGCAGTTGGTGAGATCTAATCTGACCAGCTCATCTGCCCCCCCCCCCCCCCCCCCCCCCCCCCCCCCCCCCCCCCCCCCCAGGCCAAAATCATTTCAGTTAGACCAGGCTACTGCCAGCTGGATTACTAGTGTCCATCATCTGTCCTACTAGTGTCAGAGCCATCATTACTCTATGTAAAAGTATAGTTGCGACATTAAGGGGCCAGAAACGGAGCGCTCGAGCGCTGTTAATGCAGCACGGTTAGGGACAAACTGCCGCCGCTGGACTGGCCCCATGAAGTGGACGGAGTTGTCGTAACTCTGTCTATACTCGGTGGAGACCAACTACGGCGGCCCAGAAGGGGAAGAAATAAGTTAAAAAAATCAATTCAGGGAAAATGTGAATCGATTCTGAATCGGGCGGAAGTAGAATCGCGATTTTGACTCGAATCTTTTTTTATTTTTATTTGCAGGCCTATGCCAGGTAATGCTGTTTTTAACAGGGGTCATTTCTTGTAGTCTGTCATTTTAAAACTGTTCCAAATGAACAGTCTGTCATCATAAAACTGTTCCAAATGAACAGTGGTTTATAACCATGACAGCCACAGACCCCCCCCCCCCCACAACACTGCCCAACATTCTTCACGTGTGTGTGTGTGTGTGTGTGTGTGTGTGTGTGTGTGTGTGTGTGTGTGTGTGTGTGTGTGTGTGTGTGTGTGTGTGTGTGTGTGTGTGTGTGTGTGTGTGTGTGTGTGTGTGTGTGTGTACTAACCCTAACCCTCCTGTCTCCACAGCCATGTCCAGTTATCTCTACATAGTGAAGTATGAGTTCCCTCTGGTCATCCAGGCCTTCCTGAGAGTGGACAAGCCTGAAGGGTGAGTCAGTGTCCTCCTGTCTCTGTCCCTCTGTCCCTCTGTCCCTGTGTCCCTGTCCCTCTGTCCCTGTGTCCCTGTCCCTCTGTCTCTGTCCCTCTGGTCATCCAAGCCTTCCTGAAAGTGGACAAGCCTGAAGGGTGAGTCACTGTCCTCCTGTCCCTCTGTCCCTGTGTCCCTGTGTCCCTCTGGTCAGAGTGGACAAGCCTGAAGGGTGAGTCACTGTCCTCCTGTCTCTGTCCCTCTGTCCCTGTGTCCCTGTCTCTGTCCCTCTGGTCAGAGTGGACAAGCCTGAAGGGTGAGTCACTGTCCTCCTGTCTCTGTCCCTCTGTCCCTGTGTCCCTGTGTCCCTGTGTCCCTCTGGTCAGAGTGGACAAGCCTGAAGGGTGAGTCACTGTCCTCCTGTCTCTGTCCCTGTCCCTGTGTCCCTGTCCCTGTGTCCCTGTGTCCCTGTGTCCCTGTCCCTGTGTCCCTCTGTCTCTGTCCCTCTGTCCCTCTGGTCAGAGTGGACAAGCCTTCAGGGTGAGTCACTGTCCTCCTGTCTCTGTCCCTCTGTCCCTGTGTCCCTGTCCCTGTGTCCCTGTGTCCCTGTCCCTCTGGTCAGAGTGGACAAGCCTGAAGGGTGAGTCACTGTCCTCCTGTCTCTGTCCCTCTGTCCCTGTGTCCCTGTCCCTGTGTCCCTGTGTCCCTGTGTCCCTGTCCCTCTGGTCAGAGTGGACAAGCCTTCAGGGTGAGTCAGTGTCCCCCTGTGTCTGTCCCTGTCCCTGTGTCCCTCTGTCCCTCTGTCCCTGTCCCTGTGTCCCTGTCCCTCTGTCCCTGTCCCTCTGGTCAGAGTGGACAAGCCTTCAGGGTGAGTCAGTGTCCTCCTGTCTCTGTCATATGTCCCTGTGTCCCTGTGTCCCTCCGTCACTAACCCTACGTTTTAACGGCGGCGATGATAAAAGCGACGTCGCCCGACATCCATTATTTCTCTATGGGAGCCGCCGATTCGGGCGACAGCAGCAGAACAGCGACGTCGCGTGGGCGGGGCGACGTCGGGCGGAAAGATAAAAATTGCTGAGCTTTTCGCCTGAATCGGCCGACGTTTGGCCGGGGATAACCAATCAGAGCCAAGTGCTGCTTTTTTTGCCCTTGACCCAAAACCATTTGTCGCAGTTTGGTTCCTAGTTCCGTCCCACTTCCTCCTCCACCATACTAGTTTGTTCAGTGCACCACAGCACCGTCGTTTACGGTACTCATTTTGCATGCCATTCTAAGCGGGAATTTACGGTAATGACCATCGCCGTCACTCATATCGGTCGACGTTTAAACAACGCTAAAACGTAGGGTAATACTCATCAAGTTTTGCATAATGGTCAATTGTTTCAAATTAGCAGAAATAGCAGATCTACAAGCTCACAGCCTCTCCTGCCTGTGTACCAGCCTTCACTGACACTCTGTTAGTGCATCAGTAAAGCATAGTTCTATCACCATACCATAGTTTCGACCTAGATGGTCTTCCTCAGCGTACGAACGCTGAGGAAGACCATCTAGGTCGAAACGCGTTCGTTGACTGCGCGTGGAAGTAAATAAATATACACAAAAAGGACATTCATTGAGTGCTGGCATTTCTCTTTTTTATACAGTATATCACCATACCATAGTTATATCACCATACCATAGTTATATCATCATACCATAGTTATCACCATACCATAGTTATATCACCATACCATAGTTCTATCACCATACCATAGTTATCACCATACCATAGTTATATCACCATAACATAGTTATCACCATACCATAGTTATATCACAGGGATTAAAGTTCTCCGTACGGGGTATGGATTTCCGTACTGGGAGGATTCCCCAGGGGCTTCATAAGATCCACGCAAAAAAAAAAAAAAAAAAAAAGTGACCAAACACAAAACAAAAACGGACCATTATACTTGCAAGTCAAGTCATCTCCAAACTACAATGCATTCATCCCTAGGAAAATAATTTACATCGATGTATTAATTAATGTGATGAAAGATTCCTGCGCTCCGCTCCGTTCTGCCTGAAAGCCAAGCTGCACCGGCGCCGCTGATAGCCTATTCAAAGTGTATATTGAGTGAGTGGGTGTGTAACTTGAAGAGTTGCGACATTGAAGGGTCAGAAACTGAGCGGTCGAGCTGCTCGTTCTGAACTGTGACAAACATAGATGGCCGTCCCCCATTGCTCAATAGAAGTCTATGTAGAGCAGACGCCATTAACGTTTCCAGGAAGTGAACGGAGATGTCATAACTTTCCGGGTGTCTGGCTCCGCTGTTGACCCAGCTCATCTGTCTGTCTCGTCTGTTGTTATTTTATGTTTAATGTAGTTTTACGGGATTACACCCACTTTCTTTTTGTGGCAATATGAAGTTTAACGCCGGGATGACACTTTGCCTGGCCGTGTTATCACTCAGGCCCTCAGACAAACCATGCGTGTCTGTTGTCCAAATCCAAAATCCAAAACCATGCGTGTTTTGGATTCACTGGCCAAGTATTCAGAACTTAAGAACAGCGGGACGCGAAAATTGAATAAAAATAAAAGAGGGTCAAGAGGAGGAGTGCGAGACAGATTAAGGAGACGCAGCAGACGACATCCTTTGCCGGTAATAACGTTTTTGTCCGCTCTTTGAGCAACAAGATGAATGAACTGGTCGCAAAAGTTAAATGCGACAAAGTATTCATGTCCAGTGTGAGCCACATGAGAAGCTAACCACATTGGGAACACTGATACCGAATGGGTAGAGCCAGGGCCGGATCTAGATGGGGGCAGGGGTGGGCAGTGCCCACCCAAATGCGCATCTTGCCCATCCAATGAAACGTTATATGAGTGGTTTTCATCAGCGGTCCAGGGACCACCAGTGGTTGAGAGATGGTCCCCAGCTAAATGTTGGAAAGTTGGTTAACCAGATGTAACTCTTTGAGAGCGTAAACATGAAACAAAATGGACCCATGTGGTTTCATTTTTACGCTCTCAAGAGTTAAATTCATCATGTGAATTAGCCCAAGTCTACACAACTAGAGAATGTAGTAGATTAATTGTCATTTTAGTATGTTTGACTGTTTTCCCCCAAATCCAGCCTGGAATTGTGGACAAAAGCAAAAGAAATCTTTATAGTTTTGGGGTCTGTGGGGCTAAAATGTCCTCAAATGGTGGTCTGTGGCTCTGTGATCTGGTGTCAAAAAGATTGAAAACCACTGCTTCATATGGGAAAAGCTTTGGAGTTGCCCACCCTGCCATTTTTCCAGCCCACCCTAGTAGGGCTGGCTAAATCCGGCCCTGGGTAGAGCTGCTGCAAGAAAAACAGAAGATATTGCTGACAATACAGCAAAATAAATGTATTAGGCCTACATGTTATTAACAGGCTGGTTAATTAATTTCATATTGAATGATATTTAATTGAATGATTTATGTATTGTCTCGCTATACAGATCATGTGAGCAAACTAACGTGGGTCTGTGTCTGCGCAATTGCGCTGAACGGAACAGTTGCCGGCGGCATTGATTGATTGATTTGCAGAATAGGCTACAGTATGGCTATACTATATTTCGCCCATGTCAAAAATATGTCTGGCATAGTACGTTATAGAAAATGTGTAGGCCTAATGTGACTTACGGAAAATACTCGGTAAGGATCGCATAGTGTGACAAGGTACGTCGTGCACGCCGTCGTCTGAAATATTTTCCGTCTTTGGATTTTTTTTTTGCTTTAATCCCTGTATATCACCATACCATAGTGTGTGTGTGTGTGTGTGTGTGTGTGTGTGTGTGTGTGTGTGTGTGTGTGTGTGTGTGTGTGTGTATGAAATGTGTCAGACCATGTGTTTGCTTAAAGCACAAGCAACATATTTATGATGACGTCTAGCAGTAGTTTCTCTATGGAACTGCTTGTCTCTTTTCAGCCAAGCTTTCCACACAAAACACAAAACTCCACCCATTTTCAACATTCTAATATGTCATTAATATACATTAGAGGTGCTGGGTGGACAATCATGATGAAAACGTTTCCCCATTCTGTGTTTCCTAGAAATGGAGGTCTGAAGAAAACCACTAACATGGTGAAACATCTTGATGACATCATCAAGATGTATTTTCACCATGTAAATGGATTTCTTTAGACGCTACTTTTTTCTGAGAGCGTACAAATGGAACCAAATGAACCCTAACCCGGGTACATTTGTACGCTCTCAGGAAAAATGTTGAAAATGGGTGGAATTCCCCTTTAACAGATGAAAACACAACACAGGCCAGCAGGGAGGGTCTCTGGAGGGTCTCTGGTTGGTTAAACATAAATCTGGCTTTAAAATGATCATTCCATCATTTTCTGTTCTGGATCAGCATCAGTGGAGCTTTAAATTAGACCGTCACACTGACCAACCATGGGCTAAAGGCCTGTTCATACTCCATAGACCTGTGCAGTGACGTCACCAGCCCTGTTCCACTAGTGTATTCCTCATTCATTTTCCTCATAGACTTTTCAGTGACGTCACCAGCCCTGTTCCACTATTCCTCATTCATTTTCCTCATAGACTTTTCAGTGACGTCACCAGCCCTGTTCCACTAGTGGATTCCTCATTCATTTTCCTCATAGACTTTTCAGTGACGTCACCAGCCCTGTTCCACTAGTGGATTCCTCATTCATTTTCCTCATAGACTTTTCAGTGACGTCACCAGCCCTGTTCCACTAGTGCATTCCTCATTCATTTTCCTCATAGACTTTTCGAAAATGGTTAATAAAAACACGATTGCGCCGCGGCCAAAGCCAACTCAGGTCGTGACAAATCATGACAACACAATATTGTCGTATAATATTTAATTAGCAAGAAGTAGAAAACGGCATGATACAAGACTTTTTGTTTTGTTTTCATCTTAGAAAATATTTGACTGTCCCAAAAGTGTGTGTGTGTCATCATGATTCGTCACAACCCGAGTTGGCTTTGTCCGCGACGTAATCGTCTTTATATAAATTATTTTCGAAAAGTCTATGAGAAAAATGAATGGGGAATCCGTTTCTGGAACAGGGGCGGTGACGTCACTGCGCAGGTCTATTCATACGACACTTTTAAGTCGTAAAGTGACCACTGAAATGTTGGCAGACAACCAGACAACCAGTCAGCATGTCTGTCTGTCTGTCTGTCTGTCTGTCTGTCTGTCTGTCTGTCTGTCTGTCTGTCTGTCTGTCTGTCTGTCTGTCTGTCTGTCTGTCTGTCTGTCTGTCTGTCTGTCTGTCTACCAGGGGCTTCATGCTGACTGTGTCCTTGTTTCTTTTTTCCTTTTTCATTCTTAACAGCAGGCAAAGCAATTAAGCAAAAATAAAAATCAAGGTTCACAAACTGAGTTTGACTCTAAGTTTGTGTCAAAATGTAGCCTTAGCATCAGCATTTTGTTTTTTCAAGGTAAAAATACACTGTAAGGGTCAATAATTGTACACTCTGGGAAGAATGCATGCAGTGATTCTTTTTGATTGACCTCAGAATAAACATTTTCTGAGTAAGGCCAAAAGGCAGAAACGTCAGTAAAATAAATGGCTGCACACAGTGTGTAAGACTTCTCTCTGTGCTGCGTTCCACTCTGGCTAGCTGACTGATGATCTCTCAGAGCAGGGGCGGATGTAACCTTTCCCAATTGAGGGGGGGGGGGGGGGCTTGGGGGCGTCTTCATGAAGCCACGTCCATACCATCAATGATGAAATGCTGTTGGTTTAGTGGTGACACAGCTGTAGTTAGTAGCAGTAGTAGTGTTTCACATCATTTTAAATAGAAGCACTGAAATATCTTGGGTTGTTTTGCATGCCATCGTATTTGGTGGGGCAGACTGGACATTTAGGGGGGCATTGCCCGCCCCCCATACCCATTCCTAGATCCGCCCCTGTCTCAGAGGTCCTGTCTGAGTTGTTTAGTAGAATCAGAACATGACGAAGCTGGCCACGTACCTCCACTTTAGCCCATTTTAGCCCCACAGACCCCAAAACTAAAGGTTTCTTTTGGGTTTTGTCCACAATTGCAGGCTGGATTTCACAAACAAAATATTATAGACTTCTTAATTAACTGGTGCTAATTCAGGTGGTTCCTGGACCACCTGTTGAAAACCCCTGCTCTCTCCCCCCAGTGAATGGTACCTGGACGGTAACTACCTGTCTCTCTCTCTCTCCCCCCAGTGAATGGTACCTGGACGGTAACTACCTGTCTCTCTCTCTCTCCCCAGTGAATGGTACCTGGACGGTAACTACCTGTCTCTCTCTCTCCCCCAGTGAATGGTACCTGGACGGTAACTACCTGTCTCTCTCTCTCCCCAGTGAATGGTACCTGGACGGTAACTACCTGTCTCTCTCTCCCCCCAGTGAATGGTACCTGGACGGTAACTACCTGTCTCTCTCTCTCTCCCAGTGAATGGTACCTGGACGGTAACTACCTGTCTCTCTCTCTCTCCCCCAGTGAATGGTACCTGGACGGTAACTACCTGTCTCTCTCTCTCTCTCTCTCTCTCTCTCTCTCTCTCTCTCTGTCTCTCTCTCTCTCTCCCCAGTGAATGGTACCTGGACGGTAACTACCTGTCTCTCTCTCTCTCCCAGTGAATGGTACCTGGACGGTAACTACCTGTCTCTCTCTCTCCCCCCAGTGAATGGTACCTGGACGGTAACTACCTGTCTCTCTCTCTCCCCCAGTGAATGGTACCTGGACGGTAACTACCTGTCTCTCTCTCTCTCCCCAGTGAATGGTACCTGGACGGTAACTACCTGTCTCTCTCTCTCTCCCCAGTGAATGGTACCTGGACGGTAACTACCTGTCTCTCTCTCTCTCCCCCCAGTGAATGGTACCTGGACGGTAACTACCTGTCTCTCTCTCTCTCTCCCCAGTGAATGGTACCTGGACGGTAACTACCTGTCTCTCTCTCTCTCTCTCTCTCTCTCTCTCTCTCTCTCTCCCCAGTGAATGGTACCTGGACGGTAACTACCTGTCTCTCTCTCTCTCCCCCCAGTGAATGGTACCTGGACGGTAACTACCTGTCTCTCTCTCTCCCCCAGTGAATGGTACCTGGACGGTAACTACCTGTCTCTCTCTCCCCAGTGAATGGTACCTGGACGGTAACTACCTGTCTCTCTCTCCCCCCAGTGAATGGTACCTGGACGGTAACTACCTGTCTCTCTCTCTCTCCCCCAGTGAATGGTACCTGGACGGTAACTACCTGTCTCTCTCTCTCTCTCTCTCTCTCTCTCTCTCTCTCTCTCTCCCCCCAGTGAATGGTACCTGGACGGTAACTACCTGTCTCTCTCTCTCCCCCCAGTGAATGGTACCTGGACGGTAACTACCTGTCTCTCCCTCTCTCCCCAGTGAATGGTACCTGGACGGTAACTACCTGTC
Source organism: Benthosema pterotum (assembly GCA_039105355.1). Taxonomy (NCBI): domain Eukaryota; kingdom Metazoa; phylum Chordata; class Actinopteri; order Myctophiformes; family Myctophidae; genus Benthosema; species Benthosema pterotum. The sequence goes on along the minus strand of CM076971.1, from coordinate 232,157 downwards.
TCTCTCTCTCTCCCCAGTGAATGGTACCTGGACGGTAACTACCTGTCTCTCTCTCTCTCCCCCCAGTGAATGGTACCTGGACGGTAACTACCTGTCTCTCTCTCTCTCTCTCCCCAGTGAATGGTACCTGGACGGTAACTACCTGTCTCTCTCTCTCTCTCCCCCCAGTGAATGGTACCTGGACGGTAACTACCTGTCTCTCTCTCTCTCTCCCCCCAGTGAATGGTACCTGGACGGTAACTACCTGTCTCTCTCTCTCTCTCCCCAGTGAATGGTACCTGGACGGTAACTACCTGTCTCTCTCTCTCTCTCTCTCTCTCTCTCCCCAGTGAATGGTACCTGGACGGTAACTACCTGTCTCTCTCTCTCTCCCCCCAGTGAATGGTACCTGGACGGTAACTACCTGTCTCTCTCTCTCCCCCCAGTGAATGGTACCTGGACGGTAACTACCTGTCTCTCTCTCTCCCCAGTGAATGGTACCTGGACGGTAACTACCTGTCTCTCTCTCCCCCCAGTGAATGGTACCTGGACGGTAACTACCTGTCTCTCTCTCTCTCCCCCCAGTGAATGGTACCTGGACGGTAACTACCTGTCTCTCTCTCTCTCTCTCTCTCTCTCTCTCTCCCCCAGTGAATGGTACCTGGACGGTAACTACCTGTCTCTCTCTCTCCCCCCAGTGAATGGTACCTGGACGGTAACTACCTGTCTCTCTCTCTCTCCCCAGTGAATGGTACCTGGACGGTAACTACCTGGTGATCGTTGTGTCCATCGCAGTCATTCTGCCGCTGGCTCTCATGAAACAACTAGGTGAGTCCATATTTCAGAACATCACTAGAGCTTCATTGGTTGCCTCTAACTAAACATAATACAACAATGTTGTTGTTGTTGTTGTTGTTGTTGTACAGAGGTCATACTTAGTGAAATCATAATTATGTAAGTTATGTGGGAAAGCTACTAGTGGTAAAAAAATATATAAATAAAATAAAAATACCCTCTGGCCTTGACAGCCCAAACAGAAAAATCCTATCTGATTGCATTAAACGACCTTAAAGTCACTTTGCCATTAATTCACCCTCCCTGTGCTCAGTTTTCTGTCCCCAAGATGTGATATTATAAAATTCACATAAACAATGATTAAATGTATATTTGGTGGTGAATCCTGTTCTTTGTCCTCTTGTCTTCCTCCTGCTGACGTTAGACTAGACATGGCTGTTTAGATGTGATCTAAGAACCCTGATACACCTAGCAATGTTTTGATCAACATCAACAAGCAACGTCAACTATCAACGTTGACTTTCCACCTTTTCTATACAAAATGATCAACTCCTGGTTGTTCAGAAAAGTCAGATCATTAGCGCCCTCTACTGGTCAACATTTCAGAATCCTCCAATCACAGCCCTCCTTGGCATCATGTGATCCTTTCTCCTAGACTCCCACAGATAAACTTTTCTGAAAACAACATGGCTGCTGCTGCTGCTGCTGCTGCTTCACTGCTGTGGACAAAAACAGGGATTTTGTAACTTTTATTCCGCTAAATGAACATTTTGAGTTGGGTGGCAGTTGGGTGAAAATGATTAAATGCAAACTAAGGCTTCTTTTTTTCTGACAGTGTACAAATGGAACCAAATGCGGGTCTATTTGGTTTACATTTGTACACTCTCAGGAAAAAATAAATGAGTGGAATTCCCCTTTTAATGGGAGGTGTTGCCTGTTGCCATGTATCTCATCATATTGCCCGTTGATGTTGACATTGCTAGTTGATATTGATCAAAATATTGCTAGTAGATCAGGGCCTTAACATGGGTCTCCAATTCCATTGTAATGAATCATTGCTTTTGACAAACTTTGACATTTCAGTTACAGAGCTGTTAGGATGCATTGAGTTGGGACAGCCCAGATTGACAGATCCAAATGGATAATTAAATTAGTGAGGAGAAAAGATCGTCTCCATATTGGCTGTGATTTGACCTAATCTTGAAGGTCACTGAGGTCATTGGAGGTCATTGAGAACGTCATCATTCAACACTAGGCCAAATCACAGCCCATATGGAGACCATCTTTTCACCAATCACAGCCCATATGGAGACCATCTTTACACCAATCACAGCCCATATGGAGACCATCTTTACACCAATCACAGCCCATATGGAGACCATCTTTACACCAATCACAGCCCATATGGAGACCATCTTTACACCAATCACAGCCCATATGGAGACCATCTTTACACCAATTTAAATATTAAAGGTATATCTGGGCTAGATCTGACCAGTTCTGATTGGTTTAAATTAGTCTGGCCTCAACCTGTCTCTCTCTGGTGTATCAACCTGTCTCTCTCTGGTGTATCAACCTGTCTCTCTCTGGTGTATCAACCTGTCTCTCTCTCTGGTGTATCAACCTGTCTCTCTCTCTGGTGTATCAACCTGTCTCTCTCTGGTGTATCAACCTGTCTCTCTCTGGTGTATCAACCTGTCTCTCTCTGGTGTATCAACCTGTCTCTCTCTGGTGTATCAACCTGTCTCTCTCTGGTGTATCAACCTGTCTCTCTCTGGTGTATCAACCTGTCTCTCTCTGGTGTATCAACCTGTCTCTCTCTGGTGTATCAACCTGTCTCTCTCTGGTGTATCAACCTGTCTCTCTCTGGTGTATCAACCTGTCTCTCTCTCTGGTGTATCAACCTGTCTCTCTCTGGTGTGTCAACCTGTCTCTCTCTCTGGTGTATCAACCTGTCTCTCTCTGGTGTATCAACCTGTCTCTCTCTGGTGTGTCAACCTGTCTCTCTCTGGTGTATCAACCTGTCTCTCTCTGGTGTATCAACCTGTCTCTCTCTGGTGTATCAACCTGTCTCTCTCTGGTGTATCAACCTGTCTCTCTCTGGTGTATCAACCTGTCTCTCTCTGGTGTATCAACCTGTCTCTCTCTGGTGTATCAACCTGTCTCTCTCTGGTGTATCAACCTGTCTCTCTCTGGTGTGTCAACCTGTCTCTCTCTGGTGTATCAACCTGTCTCTCTCTCTGGTGTATCAACCTGTCTCTCTCTCTGGTGTATCAACCTGTCTCTCTCTGGTGTGTCAACCTGTCTCTCTCTCTGGTGTATCAACCTGTCTCTCTCTGGTGTATCAACCTGTCTCTCTCTGGTGTATCAACCTGTCTCTCTCTCTGGTGTATCAACCTGTCTCTCTCTGGTGTATCAACCTGTCTCTCTCTGGTGTATCAACCTGTCTCTCTCTGGTGTATCAACCTGTCTCTCTCTGGTGTATCAACCTGTCTCTCTCTGGTGTATCAACCTGTCTCTCTCTGGTGTGTCAACCTGTCTCTCTCTGGTGTATCAACCTGTCTCTCTCTGGTGTATCAACCTGTCTCTCTCTGGTGTATCAACCTGTCTCTCTCTGGTGTATCAACCTGTCTCTCTCTCTGGTGTATCAACCTGTCTCTCTCTGGTGTATCAACCTGTCTCTCTCTGGTGTATCAACCTGTCTCTCTCTGGTGTATCAACCTGTCTCTCTCTGGTGTATCAACCTGTCTCTCTCTGGTGTGTCAACCTGTCTCTCTCTGGTGTATCAACCTGTCTCTCTCTGGTGTATCAACCTGTCTCTCTCTGGTGTATCAACCTGTCTCTCTCTGGTGTATCAACCTGTCTCTCTCTGGTGTATCAACCTGTCTCTCTCTGGTGTATCAACCTGTCTCTCTCTGGTGTATCAACCTGTCTCTCTCTCTGGTGTATCAACCTGTCTCTCTCTGGTGTATCAACCTGTCTCTCTCTGGTGTATCAGGGACATCAGGATTTGTGTTGGTTTAAATCAGGTGATTATTCTGGGGCAGATTTGACTAGTCTTGGATTGTCTTGATCTGAACACAATCAAGACATCATGAATTCATCCTGAACGTATTTGTTCATGTACAATTTACAATTCAGGAAATTATCTGGGTACACCAGCGGGTTCTAACGGCTCTGCTCTGTCTGTTTCAGGGTATCTGGGTTCTTTCTAACAGATCTTCGTTGTGTTTCAGGGTATCTGGGTTCTTTCTAACAGATCTTCGTTGTGTTTCAGGGTATCTGGGTTCATTCTAACAGATCTTCGTTGTGTTTCAGGGTATCTGGGTTCATTCTAACAGATCTTCGTTGTGTTTCAGGGTACCTGGGGTACACCAGCGGGTTTTCTCTCAGCTGCATGGTGTTTTTCCTGGTCTCTGTAAGTCTGATTCTCCTCCATGACATTTGTCACTAAATAACACTAAATAATCTAAATACTACTGTCACTAGTTAACTCAACTTTAGTCATACCTGTGAGGAGAGACAGCGTTTAGTCATACCTGTGAGGCAGCGTTTAGTCATACCTGTGAGGAGAGGCAGCGTTTAGTCATACCTGTGAGGAGAGGCAGCGTTTAGTCATACCTGTGAGGAGAGAGACAGCGTTTAGTCATACCTGTGAGGCAGCGTTTAGTCATACCTGTGAGGCAGCGTTTAGTCATACCTGTGAGGAGAGACAGCGTTTAGTCATACCTGTGAGGAGAGAGACAGCGTTTAGTCATACCTGTGAGGAGAGACAGCGTTTAGTCATACCTGTGAGGCAGCGTTTAGTCATACCTGTGAGGAGAGGCAGCGTTTAGTCATACCTGTGAGGAGAGGCAGCGTTTAGTCATACCTGTGAGGCAGCGTTTAGTCATACCTGTGAGGAGAGAGGCAGCGTTTAGTCATACCTGTGAGGAGAGACAGCGTTTAGTCATACCTGTGAGGAGAGACAGCGTTTAGTCATACCTGTGAGGAGAGACAGCGTTTAGTCATACCTGTGAGGAGAGGCAGCGTTTAGTCATACCTGTGAGGAGAGACAGCGTTTAGTCATACCTGTGAGGCAGCGTTTAGTCATACCTGTGAGACAGCGTTTAGTCATACCTGTGAGGAGAGGCAGCGTTTAGTCATACCTGTGAGGAGAGAGGCAGCGTTTAGTCATACCTGTGAGGCAGCGTTTAGTCATACCTGTGAGGAGAGACAGCGTTTAGTCATACCTGTGAGGCAGCGTTTAGTCATACCTGTGAGGAGAGGCAGCGTTTAGTCATACCTGTGAGGCAGCGTTTAGTCATACCTGTGAGGCAGCGTTTAGTCATACCTGTGAGGAGAGACAGCGTTTAGTCATACCTGTGAGGAGAGACAGCGTTTAGTCATACCTGTGAGGCAGCGTTTAGTCATACCTGTGAGGAGAGACAGCGTTTAGTCATACCTGTGAGGAGAGAGACAGCGTTTAGTCATACCTGTGAGGAGAGACAGCGTTTAGTCATACCTGTGAGGAGAGGCAGCGTTTAGTCATACCTGTGAGGCAGCGTTTAGTCATACCTGTGAGGAGAGAGACAGCGTTTAGTCATACCTGTGAGGAGAGAGACAGCGTTTAGTCATACCTGTGAGGAGAGACAGCGTTTAGTCATACCTGTGAGGAGAGGCAGCGTTTAGTCATACCTGTGAGGAGAGAGGCAGCGTTTAGTCATACCTGTGAGGAGAGAGGCAGCGTTTAGTCATACCTGTGAGGAGAGAGGCAGCGTTTAGTCATACCTGTGAGGCAGCGTTTAGTCATACCTGTGAGGCAGCGTTTAGTCATACCTGTGAGGAGAGACAGCGTTTAGTCATACCTGTGAGGAGAGAGGCAGCGTTTAGTCATACCTGTGAGGAGAGACAGCGTTTAGTCATACCTGTGAGGAGAGGCAGCGTTTAGTCATACCTGTGAGGCAGCGTTTAGTCATACCTGTGAGGAGAGAGACAGCGTTTAGTCATACCTGTGAGGAGAGAGACAGCGTTTAGTCATACCTGTGAGGCAGCGTTTAGTCATACCTGTGAGGAGAGGCAGCGTTTAGTCATACCTGTGAGGAGAGAGGCAGCGTTTAGTCATACCTGTGAGGCAGCGTTTAGTCATACCTGTGAGGAGAGGCAGCGTTTAGTCATACCTGTGAGGAGAGAGGCAGCGTTTAGTCATACCTGTGAGGCAGCGTTTAGTCATACCTGTGAGGAGAGACAGCGTTTAGTCATACCTGTGAGGCAGCGTTTAGTCATACCTGTGAGGAGAGACAGCGTTTAGTCATACCTGTGAGGAGAGGCAGCGTTTAGTCATACCTGTGAGACAGCGTTTAGTCATACCTGTGAGACAGCGTTTAGTCATACCTGTGAGGAGAGGCAGCGTTTAGTCATACCTGTGAGGAGAGAGACAGCGTTTAGTCATACCTGTGAGACAGCGTTTAGTCATACCTGTGAGGAGAGGCAGCGTTTAGTCATACCTGTGAGGAGAGGCAGCGTTTAGTCATACCTGTGAGGAGAGGCAGCGTTTAGTCATACCTGTGAGGAGAGGCAGCGTTTAGTCATACCTGTGAGGAGAGAGGCAGCGTTTAGTCATACCTGTGAGGAGAGAGACAGCGTTTAGACAGCGTTTAGTCATACCTGTGAGGAGAGAGACAGCGTTTAGTCATACCTGTGAGGAGAGAGACAGCTGTGAGACAGCGTTTAGTCATACCTGTGAGGAGAGAGACAGCGTTTAGTCATACCTGTGAGGAGAGGCAGCGTTTAGTCATACCTGTGAGGAGAGGCAGCGTTTAGTCATACCTGTGAGGAGAGAGACAGCGTTTAGTCATACCTGTGAGGAGAGGCAGCGTTTAGTCATACCTGTGAGGAGAGAGACAGCGTTTAGTCATACCTGTGAGGCAGCGTTTAGTCATACCTGTGAGGAGAGGCAGCGTTTAGTCATACCTGTGAGGAGAGGCAGCGTTTAGTCATACCTGTGAGGCAGCGTTTAGTCATACCTGTGAGGAGAGGCAGCGTTTAGTCATACCTGTGAGGCAGCGTTTAGTCATACCTGTGAGACAGCGTTTAGTCATACCTGTGAGGCAGCGTTTAGTCATACCTGTGAGGAGAGAGGCAGCGTTTAGTCATACCTGTGAGGCAGCGTTTAGTCATACCTGTGAGGAGAGGCAGCGTTTAGTCATACCTGTGAGGAGAGAGACAGCGTTTAGTCATACCTGTGAGGAGAGACAGCGTTTAGTCATACCTGTGAGGCAGCGTTTAGTCATACCTGTGAGGAGAGAGGCAGCGTTTTATTTATTTTATTTATTATTTTTACTCAAGTACACTTTGTATACCACACTTACTTGGTACCATGGTATCTATACATTTTCCATGCAGAGTTTTATCAATAATTTTAGTGGTAATCAACCCAGGTGTGAAAGGCTGCAAAATGATCTGCTGAATTTACATCTGAATGATCTGCTGAATTCTGAATGATCTGCTGAATTCTGAATCATCTACTGAATTCTGAATCATCCACTGAATTCAGGCTCAGTGTTGAGTCTTGTTTTCCTATCATGACCTCTTTAGTATTCCACCCCATTTCCATGGGCTATTCTCTCTCTCTCTCTGTGTGTACAGTGTGTGTGTGTGTGTGTGTGTGTGTGTGTGTGTGTGTGTGTGTGTGTGTGTGTGTGTGTGTGTGTGTGTGTGTGTGTGTGTGTGTGTGTGTGTGTGTGTGTGTGTGTGTTTTCTCTGACCTAGTTTGGGTTGTGTGTTAGCTGTAATCCATCCATGCACACTGCCCTCTCTCACAACTGTGTGTGTGTGTGCGCGTGTGTGGGGGGGTGCGTGTGTGTGCGTGCGTGCGTGCGTGCATTACGCGTGCGTGTGCGCGCGTGTGTGTGTGTGTGTGTGTGTGTGTGTGTGTTGTGTGTTTGACACACTGTGGTCGACTTACTGTACAATTTTAAGGTTTTACTTTTGGTAACTCTAGGTACATTTTTAGTTCAAAACCTTTGTATTTTTATTCAAGTAAATTTGGAATTATGGGCATTTTACTTGTAAGAAGAGACTGAATACTTCTACTTTGCACTATTGATACTTTTAGTTTCATGTAGAACATTTGAAACACTGAGGTTTTGTTTTCATGTTCTCCCTGTACCTCCTATAGACACCCTCGTGAGTTCTCCCACCCATCACTTCATTTAGCCAATCGCTTGAAATAAATAGGGATGGTAATGCGGAAACTACTTCTCCAACAAAACCAAATCAAACTGAGCTATGGGCTATACTGTACTGCGACTGCAACTTCATATAAATCCAGTACAGTTACTGCAGTTTAGGTGGTTTATTGAAAATCCAAAATGTCCAAAAATGTATACTGTAAACTGTTGAGATGAACAAAATCAAAATGAAGGTATGAAAATAAACGGCCAACAGAGAATATGGGCCTAAAGCTCACCCCCATTGGTCTCTCAAACTCGGACTCAAACTGAATGAATGAATGAATGAATGAATGAATGAATGAATGAATGAATGAATGAATGAATGAATGAATGAATCCTCGCACACAGCTGACTTTATCGAGGTGTCAACCATTAGCTAGATAATTGAATAATTTAACCAATCAAACAATCATGAGGAAACAATAAGAACAAATGAAATGTATATTTTGGCTCCTACAGATGGTATATACAGTTATGTCACATTGTACCATGTCAGACCTGTGCAGTGACGTCACCGCCACTTTTCGAAAATAATTTATATAAAGACGATTACGCCGCGGACAAAGCCAACTCGAGTCGTGACGAATCATGATGACACACAAACTTTTGGGACAATCAAATCATTTCTAAGATGAAAAACCAAACAAAAAGTCTTGTATCATGCCGTTTTCTACTTCTTCCTATTTATACATTATATGACGATATTGTGTTTGTTGTCATGATTTGTCACGACCCGAGTTGGCTTTGGCCGCGGCGCAATCGTGTTTTTATTAATCATTTTCGAAAAGTCTATGAGGAAAATGAATGAGGAATCCACTAGTGGAACAGGGCTGGTGACGTCACTGAAAAGTCTATGAGGAAAATGAATGAGGAATCCACTAGTGGAACAGGGCTGGTGACGTCACTGAAAAGTCTATGAGGAAAATGAATGAGGAATCCACTAGTGGAACAGGGCTGGTGAATCCACTAGTGGAACAGGGCTGGTGAATCCACTAGTGGAACAGGGCTGGTGAATCCACTAGTGGAACAGGGCTGGTGACATCACTAGTGGAACAGGGCTGGTGAATCCACTAGTGGAACAGGGCTGGTGAATCCACTAGTGGAACAGGGCTGGTGAATCCACTAGTGGAACAGGGCTGGTGAATCCACTAGTGGAACAGGGCTGGTGAATCCACTAGTGGAACAGGGCTGGTGAATCCACTAGTGGAACAGGGCTGGTGAATCCACTAGTGGAACAGGGCTGGTGAATCCACTAGTGGAACAGGGCTGGTGAATCCACTAGTGGAACAGGGCTGGTGAATCCACTAGTGGAACAGGGCTGGTGACGTCACTGCACAGGTCTATAGAGCCTTTTGGAAACAAATAGCAACAAGTATTTTCAGTCTCTTCGGGACAAATGTCAGCATTTTACCCCTAACCCTAACCCTAAACCCTAACACTATGCAAAAAAACCCTCAGATTTAAAGTCTGTATAAATGTAGCAGCTGATAGCAGTCCTTAGGGTGGTTGTATTCCAGCTCTGTTCTCCTCATCTCTGCAGGTCATCTATAAGAAGTTCAACACTCCCTGTCCCTTCTCAGACTTCAGCCGCAATAGCACCGCCGTCCACAGTGTGGCCAGCATCAACGGCAGCGACCAATCAGGAGAGGTCGCCATCGACCCGCTCTGCATTCCCAAAATGGTCAACCTCAACTCACAGGTAGGTTCTGGGTGAGGGTTCTGGTTCTGGTCCGGACCGGAAGAGAGAACGGACTGTAGTGTATGTAGTTATGTAGCAGAATCTAGTTTACTGAACGTAGCAGAATCTAGTTTACTGAACGTTTCGTGAAGATTTTTGTAAACCATGTTTTTTTCTGTTATATGAACACTATGGAACATGAAAGAAGTGGTTTACATATTTTATTTTTGCCCAGAAAATATTTACCCATAACATCCCATATAATGTAATAATTAAAAATATAATCATACTTCGAGAAGCACATGTGACATGTCAAACAAGCGGTTTTTCATGCTTCTGAATCCAGTCAGCACATCTGGGCAAGTATCTATGGCCATTTTTAGCCCAAGGAATGTTTTTTTGTGCAAAACCAATGCTTGGGATGAATTCAGAAGCATGAAAAACCCCTAGTTTGACATGTCACATGTGCTTCTTAAAGAATTATTATATTTTGTCAATCACAGCAGCTGTCAATCACAGCAGCTGTCAATCACAGCAGCATTTTATATCATCACTCTTGGCTGTAGAAAAGGAGCTCATGGCTTTTTTTTTTACCTCATTTTCAGTAGGAACACTTTTCGGTGTTCTATGCATTGTGTTATACCTGAAAATGTGGCGCAAAGCAAAAACGTTTTGCCTCTGGAAACGTTCACTGCAACTCCATGTTTTCAGATGGATAGTTTTGGGGGTCCTTGACATGCTCTATTGAGGACCACTGACATAGGGGGTCCTTGACATGCTCTATTGAGGACCACTGACATAGAAATGAGAGGTTTTCAAAAAAAAAAAACTCAGTTCAAGATTTAGAAGACATTTTGTAGAATCAGTTAATGTTAATTAGTCTGTAAATTAGGTTCATTCTGTTGACTTATATAACAGACAGATTGTATGATGTTTTTTGGCATCTGGTCATGTAGACACTGATGAGTCACTGTGTGTGGGATGGAAAATTACTATACCTACAATAAACACATTTTACTGTAACTACAACAGAAACATTTTACTATAACTACAACAGACACATATTTTACTGTAACTACAACAGAAACATTTTACTATAACTACAGCAGACACATATTTTACTATAACTACAACAGACACATTTTACTATAACTACAGCAGACACATTTTACTATAACTACAGCAGACACATATTTTACTGTAACTACAACAGAAACATATTTTACTATAACTACAGCAGACACATATTTTACTGTAACTACAACAGACACACATTTCAGTGTAACACACACAGGGTTGGAAATATTAGATTGTTGTAAATAACCTTGTGTATTTGTTACTTATGTAACCTTAGTATATGTTTTCTGTTTATTTTAACATTATGCTCTTCACCCAGAGCGACTTACATTAAAGGAACACTTCACCACGTTTCAATGTATCTTCATATAACAGGTCCTCACTAATGTACATGATAAAATACCAGTATTTATTTCTACTCAGTCTGTGTCTCACAGGAGAGCTGTGGACAGTTCACAAACTTCTTACAATGACATCATCAAAGCTAATAGAAACTGCAGACTTTCTATTCCTGAAAAGTCACAATGCAAAAATGGCAGCCATCGTTCTCCCGATAATAAAAATATAAACATTGTTTAAAAAATCTGCAGAATGATGATGTCATTGTAAGAAGTTTGTGAACTGTCCACAGCCCTCCTGTGAGACACAGACTGAGGAGAAATAAACACTGGTATTTTATCATGTACATTAGTGAGGATCTATGATATGAAGATACATTGAAACTTGGTGAAGTGGTCCTTTAAGCAATGAACAAAATGAATTACCCATATCAATACATCATATACTGTACAATACAATAAGCTAAGAACATATCAACAGTGTTGGGAAAGTTCTCTTTTTTTCTGAAATAGTTCAGTTCATCGTTCATACATTTAAAAACGAACTAGTTCCGTTCATAGTTCATTGTTGAACTTTTAGAACTAAAGTTCATGGTTCCAAAAAAAGAACTATTATAGTTCTTTTTCGTTCTTTTTTACCTCCCTCTTTTTTTTTGTTCAAAATGATTGCAGCCCATAGCCATATACAACTGAAGATGTCCTTAATTGATCCTTTTTATTATGGGTCAATCTGTCAAAGTTTTTGTTTGTGAAGATTTTATTATGAAGGCGCTCAGTTCAGTCCAGCCCTCTGCATCTCTGTGTGCTGAAAATCAGCAGAAATAGAGATCAACAAGCTCAAAGTGCGTCACTGAGTTTGTAGATCTGCTCTATTTTCAGCTCATTCTAGTCTCACTCTTGAACAGGGCTCAATGCTTAGCATTTTTCCAAGAAGGCTACTATTTTACAATATCAATATATTCACATAGCCAGGTCGACTGAAACCCCGACCACCAATTAATTAATGCAAATGAGACCGGGCCGTCGCGGGTATTGTTTCGGTCGGGTATCCCAACTCTACACAAACCTTAAGGCCGCCCCTGCTTGTAGCAGGCTAATTGTAGCCTACCGGTAAATAAAAATGAAAACGACCCGACGGCAAATCAGTCAATGATGATGCACAAGTGTTTGTGCGTCCGAGCGCACACGTGCATGGTGCGTTATTTATGATTAATCACGGGATAGCAGCGGCACACATGCGTGAGGCAAAAGGTTGCTGCAGACAGTAGGCTATATGATTCAAATACACGCACAGCGCAGGAAGATTATACATTTTACCAACATGAACAGCTTTAGTAGCTCATTCAACGTGTTGGAGAGAAGCGCCCTTCCTTGGTGCTGTGTGTTGGCTGTCTGATGCTGTACGCTACTGACAGAGCAGAGGGAGGGGCGGGGCGGTGGGCAAGGAGAACAGATCTTCAAGCTAAGGATGCCTCGAGCCTCAACACGTTGATAGCTTGTATATCTGCTCTATTTTCGCGAACAACACCGCCGTATTACAGTCATATAAATTTAGGTAGGCTATAGAACTAAATTTATATTACTGCTCTTGAACGAAATCGAACGCAGGAAAAGTGGCGTTCACTCACGCCAGAAATGAACGAGTTCACACCGCCGTTCTTCAAGCAGATATAGGGTCCGTTCCGTTCAAGTTCCTTAAAAATACGAACGGTTCAAAGAACTTTCGTTCTTTGAACGCGTTCGGGTACAACTCTGCATATCAATACATCATATACTGTACAATACAATAAGCTAAGAACATATCAATACATCATATACTGTACAATACAATAAGCTAAGAGCATATCAATACATCATATACTGTACAATACAATAAGCTAAGAACATATCAATACATCATATACTGTACAATACAATAAGCTAAGAGCATGTGAACTGTATCTATGGTGACCTGTATCTATGGTGAACTGTATCTATGGTGAACTGTATCTATGGTGAACTGTATCTATGGTGACCTGTATCTATGGTGACCTGTATCTATGGTGAACTGTATCTATGGTGACCTGGATCTATGGTGAACTGTATCTATGGTGACCTGTATCTATGGTGAACTGTATCTATGGTGAACTGTATCTATGGTGACCTGTATCTATGGTGAACTGTATCTATGGTGATTGGTGAACTGCATCTATGGTGAACTGTATCTATGGTGAACTGTATCTATGGTGAACTGTATCCACGGTGAACTGTATCTATGGTGAACTGTATCTATGGTGACCTGGATCTATGGTGAACTGTATCTATGGTGACCTGTATCTATGGTGAACTGTATCTATGGTGACCTGTATCTATGGTGAACTGTATCTATGGTGACCTGTATCTATGGTGAACTGTATCTATGGTGATTGGTGAACTGCATCTATGGTGAACTGTATCTATGGTGAACTGTATCTATGGTGAACTGTATCTATGGTGAACTGCATCTATGGTGAACTGTATCTATGGTGAACTGTATCTATGGTGAACTGTATCTATGGTGACATGTTGGGTTGATTTTCAGACTGCCTACACCATCCCTATCCTGGCGTTTGCGTTTGTTTGCCACCCAGAGGTGCTGCCCATCTACACCGAGCTGCGCAAGTATGTTCACCCCCTCACCTCACCCCCTCACCTCACCCCTTCACCCCCTCACCCCCTTCACCCCCTCACCTCACCCCCCCACCTCACCCCCAGTATGTTCACCCCCTCACCTCACCCCCTCACCTCACCCCCCCACCTCACCCCCAGTATGTTCACCCCCTCACCTCACCCCCAGCATGTTCACCCCCTCACCTCACCCCCCCACCTCACCCCCAGTATGTTCACCCCCTCACCTCACTCTCTCACCTCACCCCCTCACCTCACCCCCAGTATGTTCACCCCTTCACCCCCTCACCTCACCCCCCAAATATATCCACCCCCTTCACCCTCACCCCCAGTATGTTCACCCCCTCACCTCACCCCCCACCTCACCCCCTCACCTCACCCCCCCACCTCACCTCCTCACCTCACCCCCTCACCTCACCTCCAGTATGTTCACCCCTTCACCCCCTTCACCCCCTCACCTCACCCCCTCACCTCACCTCCAGTATGTTCACCCCCTCATCTCACCCCCTCACCTCACCCCCTCACCTCACCTCCAGTATGTTCACCCCTTCACCCCCTTCACCCCCTCACCTCACCCCCAAATATATCCACCCCCTTCACCCTCACCCCCAGTATGTTCACCCCTCACCTCACCCCCCACCTCACCCCCTCACCTCACCCCCTCATCTCACCCCCTCACCTCACCCCCCCCCTCACCCCCAGTATGTTCACCCCCTCACCTCACCCCCCCACCTCACCCCCAGTATGTTCACCCCCTCACCTCACCCCCTCACCTCACCTACAGTATGTTCACCCCTTCACCTCACTCTCTCACCTCACCCCCTCACCTCACCCCCTCATCTCACCCCCTCATCTCACCCCCTCACCTCACCCCCTCACCTCACCCCCAGTATGTTCACCCCCAGTATGTTCACCCCCTCACCTCACCCCCCACCTCACCCCCTCACCTCACCCCCTCATCTCACCCCCTCATCTCACCCCTCACCTCACCCCCCCACCTCACCCCCAGTATGTTCACCCCCTCACCTCACCCCCCACCTCACCCCCTCACCTCACCCCAGTATGTTCACCCCCTCACCTCACCCCTCACCTCACCCCCTCACCTCACCCCCAGTATGTTCACCCCCTCACCTCACCCCCTCACCTCACCTACAGTATGTTCACCCCTTCACCTCACTCTCTCACCTCACCCCCTCACCTCACCCCCTCATCTCACCCCCTCACCTCACCCCCTCACCTCACCCCCAGTATGTTCACCCCCTCACCTCACCCCCTCACCTCACCCCCCCACCTCACCCCCTCACCTCACCCCCTCACCTCACCCCCCCACCTCACCCCCAGTATGTTCACCCCCTCACCTCACCCCTCACCTCACCCCCCCACCTCACCCCCAGTATGTTCACCCCCTCACCTCACCCCCTCACCTCACCCCCAGTATGTTCACCCCCTACCTCACCCCCTCACCTCACCCCCCAGTATGTTCACCCCCTCACCTCACCCCCTCACCTCACCCCAGTATGTTCACCCCCCCACCTCACCCCCTCACCTCACCCCCTCATCTCACCCCCTCACCTCACCCCCCCACCTCACCCCCAGTATATCCACCCCCTCACCTCACCCCCTCACCTCACCCCCAGTATGTTCACCCCCCACCCCACCCCCTCACCTCACCCCCAGTATGTTCACCCCCTCACCTCACCCCCCCACCTCACCCCCCAGTATGTTCACCCTCTCACCTCACCCCCAGTATGTTCACCCCCTCACCTCACCCCCCAGTATGTTCACCCTCTCACCTCACCCCCAGTATGTTCACCCCCTCACCTCACCCCCCAGTATGTTCACCCTCTCACCTCACCCCCAGTATGTTCACCCCCTCACCTCACCCCCTCACCTCACCCCCCAGTATGTTCACCCCCTCACCTCACCTCACCCCCAGTATGTTCACCCCCTCACCTCACCCCCCAGTATGTTCACCCCCTCACCTCACCCCCAGTATGTTCACCCCCTCACCTCACCCCCCAGTATGTTCACCCTTTCACCTCACCCCATCCTCCCAGTAGTCCATTTGGTTTGATGTTTACACTCTCAAGAGTTAAAATATTCACCATCTGAATTAGCCCAAGTGTACACAACTAGAGAATGTAGAAGATTAATGGTCATTTTGATCTGTATGTTTGACTGTTTTATTTTCTCCAAAATCCAGCCTGGAATTGTCAACAAAAGCAAAAGAAATCATTCGTTTTTGGGGTCTGTGGGGCCAAAATGTCATCAAATGGTGCTCCGTGGCTGAAATTCTGAATAAATGGTGTCAAAAAGGTTGAAAACCCCTGATTTAAATCATTCTTATTGTTGATGCTACTACTGTACTACCATATGCAGGCTGGGATATATTTATATCATTTATATCATTCTTATTACATGGCTTGAATGAACGCTCCAATCTGAAGCCAGCGTTCTGCTCATGTGAGCGGTGACATAATACACTATAATTCACCGCTCCGCTCTATATCGGACCGCTGCATAATCAAGGTCCCCAAAGTGCAAAGAGCTGTTTTCATATCAATCCGCGCTGCGCTTCTGCATTTAGTTCCAGAACGCCGTTAGCGGGTCCATTTGGTTAGCTACGTATTTGGTTGTTTACAAGCCGTTTGTTCGGATCTTTTGGGTGTAGCCATCCGAAGGGGCTAATGACAGGCAGCACACATGTTACGACTCGTGTTTGTCATTTTTATTGACTGACCACAGGGGTCTGACACAGTGGTCTGACACAGTGGTCTGACACAGGTCATAAACCTGAAAGATAAATAAAAAAGGGGTATCACAAAATATTCTTTTGAATATAAAATGAATAATAATAAAATAAACATTATTATGCTATTGCAATATACTGTACTTTACATTATAATATATACTTCCAGCATATACACTTTATACACAAGCATACATACTCATATACACATTACAGTATATTTAAATAATAACCAAACTGAAAGAAACGACTCATTTTACTGTCATTCCAGCAAAGCTAGACATACGTGGTATGAACTGCATTTCCCAGAATGCATTTCGCCGTGCGCACGCAGCATCTACTCACGCTGTTTAACAGTACTTTGAGACGACAGATATTACACGGAGTCCGTGGCTTCGCCTACCGTGACTCTTCAATGTACTACTGTATAAACTTGACTCAACCTCATGTAACAGTAAAGGCTATAAGAACACCTCCACCACCTACAACGCTGCTGTACTCTACGTTAGGAAGGCGGGGGGAGGGGGGTTTTATCCTCCGTTGGTCAAGGCTAAGGACGCTAGCCAGGATGGCATTCAGGAAATAGCCGCAGCCTGGTTGTTAACACTGCGCACCATGCGCTGCTTACTTTTATAATTATAATAACCCGACCAACGCGAGCACAGTAAACATTTACACTCTTGCAACAATATCAGCACTTAGATGACCCATAAATGATGTACATTAGAAACAGTATAATGGTTACAAACTGGATATGAATCGCTACCTACCGATGGGACGTGTGCTCCTGGCAAAAGTTGTAGTAGTAATGAACTTGACCGTCATTGCGTTTCTATGAAAGCTACCGCAGTACCTGCAATTGCGCATGCTCAGTAGAGTTTAGAGCAGCACTAACTTTACCGTAAGTGAGGTAGTAAATGAGCAAGTGTAAATATAAAACTATACAGTACAGAAACAATGTAAATTAAACAGACGATTCAGAACAATGTTGAACCATATTTTAAATAAACACTTTTTTAACCCCTATTTTAATTATTTATAATAGGAACTTTTAGGATCATAGCTTTTATATTCCCTTATTTCAGTTACTTATAGAAGAATATTTTTTACACCCATGTATTTTATAATAATTCTTAACCATAGGCCAAATCGAGCCGAACACCTCCCACTTGGCCGACTGATCTCGATCCAAGGAGGCCACCAACACAGTCTCGAGTCTCTTTCTCTTCTCACAGTAGGGAATGTAAACTTAAAGTCAACCTTTTAGGCGTATGTAAAAATCAGAACTGAAAATGTCTTTCAAAGTTATCATTAGCTCAAGGCTCACTAAGGAGGTAGGCACCACCACCTTGCCTCCTAACTGAGTGCCAGTCTGCCCAACATCTCAGCCGCCTCCCCAGGGTTACCCACTAACTGAAACAAATAAAGTTCTCAACGTCTTTTGGGTACCCATGGTGAGGTCTTTTGTACCTTCTGCAGATCTTCCGCTGGAAGTAACGACCAATCTCTGCTGCGGAGGACGATGGTCGAAAGCAGGGTAGAGTCTTTAGAGTCTTTCCCCCCGGCTCTGGATACAAGAGGGGTAGGAAGGCCCAGGCAGGTGCCGGACCCCCCAGGTCTTGGCTGGATACACGACGACGATTCTGCAGGGCTGGAACGGTCCTCTCACGATGTCCTGGTCTGCCCGGCGCAACTGGTACCTCGGTGTCGATGCGTCGCACGTCGGTCTCGTTGGCAGTCGTCGATCCGTTGAGGCGTTGAAGAACTCCTTTGATGAGCGTGGCAGGAGGATGGCGGTCCCACTGCCACTTGCGGTGTTGGACGCCGTCGGTTTCTGAGCTCTTTTCCTCTAAAAGCTCAGAGCCTCTCGCCTCCCACTTTGCTGAATCAGAGGCTTGATGTTTGAACTGCTTAGGCTGGACTAGATGCATGTTCTCAAGTTTTCTCTTTGGTCTTTGCACCGCTTGAGTTGCACTATGGTCTTTTGGCAGTGGCTGCAGTTCAGAGTTTATGTTTGCATAGTCAGTATTGCTGGGGCTTGAGGCTTTGCATGACTGAGCCCTGGTGACTACAGCTGAGACTTCTCTCTCCAGCCGTTTTACGTCATCAGCGACTTCGGTCACAATTTCGCTGGTCCTTTTCGCAGGCCACTCAGCTCCGCTTTCTTTGTTTTGTGCCTGACTTGTTTGAGTTTTTGTCACAGGCAGTCCTGACCTCCCACTTTGGTGTGTCAAGACGATTTCTGGTTTGAGGGAGAAGCTCTCTTCGACTCCTTTAGCGCTCTCAGTCTCGAAGTTGTCTTGGAGTTCCCCGACCGTAGCTTTGCTAGGTCCAGTCGGGCCCACAAGGACTTCTTTGTACACACATGACGTTCTTAGTGACCTTGCGAAGTGAGTTTCAGACCTGTGCACTGCTAGGTCTACCTCTTCGAAAAGATCGGGATGAGTCCCACCGACCGTTTTTCCGAGAGGTCCGTCCCAAAGGACGAGGTCCCCTTCTACTTTGATTGGTTGTGGAACCAGGCGACCTTCTCTGTGACTTATCAACAGGTCAATCTTCTTGGGACGAGCCAAGTCACTAGTCGAGTTGTCTGGAAAGAATTTCAACAGTTGCTGTGGTGTTACTGCCTGGTTCACCTTTGCAATGTGTTCCAAACCGTAACAGAGAAGCTTGTGCTCCGCCACTGTACCTTCGGGAGTTTTTACTCTTAGCCGTAGGGTGTACCTTTTGGTGGCAACTGTCTTCTCCATCCCTCCGACTCCTTGGACAATCAACTTGATGTTCTCGCCCATCAGCTTGAGCCGTTCAGCGGCGCTGTTGGAGATGTAATTGGTGTCTGATGCGAGGTCGATGAGTGTGCCGACTTGCTGACCTGAGTTTGTCGTCACATCTAGAAGCATCATTATGACTGGATACTCTTTTGGCTCACTGCCGGTGCTACTGCATACTGTAGTTGAGATCTTGTTTGAGAAAGCTTCCTTGAACTCTGCTTTTAGTTCTGGTGGGAGTTTAGCAAGAAGCTCCTCTTGTTTGTTTGTCAGTCCTAGTCCCTTCCTTTCCATGTTTCCAATGCTTTGCTCTTTTTGTTCTTCACCTTTGTCTTTGTTTTTGGTGTGTGGTATCGGACAGAGCAAGTAGTTGTGGTCTGAGGACTCTCCATTCTGACATTCCTCTTTCGAGCAGAGAAACTTGTGGGTGCAACTGGCATCTTCGTCGTGGAGGAGTAAGCACTTGAAGCATGCTCCAGCCTTTTTCAGCAGAGCTTTCTTGCTTGGCAGGTTGAGCTTTCTGAACGCTTTGCAGGAGAACAGTCTGCCTGCATGCTTTTCGTCTCCACATGCGATGCATGAGCTTTGTTGAAAACCCTCTTGGTTGTCTCTTGTTGTGGCTTTAGTGAATGCCTGCTTTTCTTTACTTTTGTCGGATGACTTCTCTGTATAACCCACTGGGCTGGACTGTAGTTGATCCAACTCCTCGAGAATGTCTTCCTGCTTTTTCAGGTACTGGAGTAGACAATCAAAGTGGTTACGTGGTGAGAAGCCACTTGTAGGGTCGTTTTTGTGAGCAATCCATTTTTCTTTCATGGAGTCGGGCAGCTTACTTTCAATGGACTGTGCCACCACCCGATTCTTCACAGCATCTTCTTCTCCCAGGACTTGGAGATCATGAAGAGCTCTCTCCACGGACTGAATCAGTTCAATTGTCTTTCTAGGTTGGTTTCCCTTGACGGGAGGAAGCCCATGTACTTCCTTGCAGATCAGCAGCACTATTTTTGGCTTGTTACCAAACTTGTTGTCTAGTAGCCTGAACACGTCGTCTGCAGAACCACAGCTGGACAGCACAAGGTCTCTTTTGACTTTGTCATCGAGGCTGCCTAGAAGGTGGAACTTCTTCACATTATCCAGCCCATGAGGGTTTCCCAGTTGCTGAAGGTCTTCCCATTCGGCTTTCCAGCGGTAGTAGTCTCTCATGTTACCGGAAAATGTGGGCAGGCGTGCTCTTTCTAGAGTAATTTGGGGCTTGAAGCTGACTGGACCTGGATACATGCTGGATGGACCTTGAACTTGTAGCGGTGTGCTTGCAGCGTTTGGAAGTACACCATAACTGAGATTGTGGGGCATGGTAGGTGGGCTTGACAGGACTGCACCTACAGGGGTTTGACCGTCTACAGGCTGGAACAGGTTAAGGTCAGGTTGAGCGGCTGCAGTGGTTTGGCCACGGTTCTCGTCTTGCTCGTCGTCCTGGTTTTCCTTCACCACAGCAGTTAGCTTTGTCTGTTCTTTTTGCTCCTCTTCGTCGTCAGACCATGCGTTGCGCCGCCACGACCACTTATCCCACAGTCTCTGTTGTCGCTTTATCAGCTTCCTGCTGCGGTCTCTTGACTCAGTCAGCTTTGTGGGAGGGATCAGGTTAGCCCACTCAGTCACTAGATTGGTGAGCTCGTAGACTTCTCGCTCAAGGTCTTTATTCTTTAGTTCGCGCTCCATCCTAGACACCTTTTGGTAGTCGATTGCTTCTGCCTGGTCTAAGGATGAGTCGACTTCTTTTGTGAGGGTGGAGATGTAACCCTCAGCGAACCTGGTCCAGAAGTTGTTAAAAACGAGAAGTTGGACTTCGTCGAACTTGCGGTCACACTCTGATGCTTTCTCGTCGACTTGGTCCGCCTTTTTTATTGCCTCTTCATCACTTGTTTCTCGAAGGGCTGTAGCGTACTCAAATCCCGCATCTGTGACTTTTGTATGTTCTATTTTGAAGTTATTCCACTCGCTTCTTAGATCACTCTCTCCTAGCGCATTCACCCTGGAGGTGAGGTGGTTGGCTCTCTTGGTGAACGCAGTCTGGGCAGCTGTGCGCTTCTGTTTTAGTTTCTCCAATTGTTCTTCTGCCATCCTGCTGTCTTGTGCACTTTTCGTCGGCGGCAGGCGAAGAGTTAACTGGAGGCACTCAGGGGGTTAACTTGTTTGGAGGAATCCGGTCCACTTTCTTCACTGTAGCCGGGCCCCGGTTTAGGATGACTGGCAGGCCTTTGGTTGAGCCGCCAGACCCCGGTTTATGACTGTTCGGATCTTTTGGGTGTAGCCATCCGAAGGGGCTAATGACAGGCAGCACACATGTTACGACTCGTGTTTGTCATATTTATTGACTGACCACAGGGGTCTGACACAGTGGTCTGACACAGTGGTCTGACACAGGTCATAAACCTGAAAGATAAATAAAAAGGGGTATCACAAAATATTCTTTTGAATATAAAATGAATAACAATAAAATAAACATTACTATGCTATTGCAATATACTGTACTTTACATTATAATATATATTTCCAGCATATACACTTTATACACAAGCATACATACTCATATACACATTACACAGTATATTTAAATAATAACCAAACTGAAAGAAACGACTCATTTTACTGTCCTTCCAGCAAAGCTAGACATACGTGGTATGAACTGCATTTCCCAGAATGCATTTAGCCGTGCGCACGCAGCATCTACTCACGCTGTTTAACAGTACTTTGAGACGACAGATATTACACGGAGTCCGTGGCTTCGCCTACCGTGACTCTTCAATGTACTACTGTATAAACTTAACTCAACCTCATGTAACAGTAAAGGCTATAAGAACACCTCCACCATCTACAACGCTGCTGTACTCTACGTTAGGAAGGCGGGGGGAGGGGGGTTTTATCCTCCGTTGGTCAAGGCTAAGGACGCTAGCCAGGATGGCATTCAGGAATTAGCCGCAGCCTGGTTGTTAACACTGCGCACCATGCGCTGCTTACTTTTATAATTATAATAACCCGACCAACGCGAGCACAGTAAACATTTACACTCTTGCAACAATGTCAGCACTTAGATGACCCATAAATGATGTACATTAGAAACAGTATAATGGTTACAAACTGGATATGAATCGCTACCTACCGATGGGACGTGTGCTCCTGGCAAAAGTTGTAGTAGTAATGAACTTGACCGTCATTGCGTTTCTATGAAAGCTACCGCAGTACCTGCAATTGCGCATGCTCAGTAGAGTTTAGAGCAGCACTAACTTTACCGTAAGTGAGGTAGTAAGTGAGCAAGTGTAAATATAAAACTATACAGTACAGAAACAATGTAAATTAAACAGACGATTCAGAACAATGTTGAACCATATTTTAAATAAACACTTTTTTAACCCCTATTTTAATTATTTATAATAGGAACTTTTAGGATCATAGCTTTTATATTCCCTTATTTCAGTTACTTATAGAAGAATATTTTTTACACCCATGTATTTTATACTAATTCTTAACCATAGGCCAAATCGAGCCGAACACCGTTAGCGGGTCCATTTGGTTAGCTACGTATTTGGTTGTTTACATGCCGTTAGCGGGTCCATTTGGTTAGCTACGTATTTGGTTGTTTACAAGCCGTTAGCGGGTCCATTTGGTTAGCTACGTATTTGGTTGTTTACATGCCGTTGCCGTCACCCTCTCAAGGACCACTGGTGGTCCTCGGACCACTGGTTAAAAACCACAGTGCGCTTCCCGCTTCCGCATTTAGTTTCAGCACGCCGTTAGCGGGTCCATTTGGTTAGCTACGTATTTGGTTGTGTACATGACGTTGCCGTCACCCTCTCAAGGACCACTGGTGGTCCTCGAACCACTGGTTGAAAACCACTGACGTAAGCCATGTAATAAGCGGGATAACACCCTTCGAACGGGTGATTTGTTTCCTAACTAACTGACCTCGGCTGAACCTCGGTCAGTTAATAGGAAACAAATCACTGGTTCGTCGGGTGTTATCCCTTACTTATTGTTGATACTACTACTGTACCTACCGTATGCAGGCTGGGATATATCATTTATATCATTTATATCATTCTTATTGTTGATACTACTACTGTACCTACCGTATGCAGGCTGGGATATATCATTTATATAATTTATATCATTCTTATTGTTGATACCACTACTGTACCTACCGTATGCAGGCTGGGTTATATCATTTATGACAAATGACACCGCATGTTCGATGTCTTTTCGTTTCAGCCCCACCAAGAAGAAGATGCAGCATGTGTCCAACATCTCCATAACAGTGATGTACGTCATGTACTTCATGGCTGCTCTGTTTGGATACCTGACCTTCTATGGTGAGGCCTGATTAATTATCTCATTATTAATATCTCATTATCAATCTGTCTTCATGTCTCTGTCAAACAAACAACCCATCGATTCTTATTCGTCACATGCAGATTGTGTACTGAACGCGTTTTGGTGTTTTAGCTGTTGAAAAATAGCAGATCTACAAGCTCATATCTGATATGAGCTTGTAGAGCTTGTATGAGCTTGTATGAGCTTGTAGATCTGCTATTTGTAGTTCTGCTATTTTTTAAAAAAATGTGAAAATGTGCTGCAAATCTCTGAATACATTATTTTGGAAGCAAACATTTTTAACTCAATTTTTTGCTTCTGGTGGGATCCCCTAGAACAACATGTTTTCAGATGGGGGGGTCTGCAGCCAAATATGGATAATTCTGGTGGTCCTTGGCTTGAAATATGTTAGCATCACTGACACAGGAACACAGATTTATCAGAAAAAATAGAATCTAGTGTCAGAGACTATGGAATTTAGTGTCAAAAACTCGATTCTAGCGTCAGAAACTAGATTCTAGTGTCAAAAAGTAGATCCTAGCATCAGAAACTATAATTTAGTGTCAATAACTAGAATCTAGTGTCGGAAACTACTGTAGAATCTAGTGTCAAAAGCTAGAATGTTGCTGCAGCTATAATCTGGTGTCAGGAACTACTGTATAATCTGGTGTCAGAAACTAAAATTTCAAAATTTGAAAATAGCTTCAGTACTAGTAGTCCAATTGTAAATATGTTTTGAAAACTCTAAATGGGGCATTATATGTATTCACTTACTTTTACTACTTTTACTGATTTCACTTGGGAGGTTGGTGCAATTAACAAAGGTTTAAAATTAGGTTATTATTTATCAGGAAACAAAGCAGTTTGTCCTGATTATAATAATAGTCATATTTGATAATTTAATAATAATAATATTTCAACCATGTGTGTTTTGTGTTGAGACATTGACAGATATAATCATGGTATAAGTGTGCCCTCTAGTGGTCATGGCTCAATTGACAATCTAGGGCAGTCGGTGGTTCCCAATCTTTTTCATGTCAAGGACCACAGATTAACACTAATTAGCCCACGGACCCCCATTTGAAGAGATATGCCAGGGACCCCCAGCAGTGATTCACAATACGTTTAATTCCAACAACCCTCCAGATAGATATGCATTAATCTATGGACCAATTCATATTGTAAAATGAATGTTAATTAAACTGTAGATTGGTCCAGTTGGTTCCATTTGTACCCTCTCAGAGTTACAGACCCGTCTTACATGGTCCATTTGGTTCTAAACTATCATTTAGGTCCTTCAAATACCCATGTTGGTCCAGGGACCCCTCTCTGGTAACCAACTGCTATGAGTGACATTAATTACAGCTGAAATGCTTTTGTCAATACACAGTAATTAGGGCTGGAAACTTAACAGACATTAAGTTGGTTAGTGGCTTTATAATTCATTAATCGAAATTAATTACATTGTCTAATCACATCAATATTTGACCTGAGAACCTTCACTCCTCCAATTAAAAGAGATTTTGACTATTCTATTCTATTCTATTCTATTCTATTCTATTCTATTCTATTCTATTCTATTCTATTCTATTCTATTCTATTCTATTCGTCCATGAATCAAGTGCGCAAAGGGACCCATGTTAAAGCACTTGCATGAACTCCTCCTTCAATGTTGGGAGGAGCGTGCTGTACCGCAAGACATGCGAGACTGCAGTATTGTCACCCTCTACAAGAACAAAGGGGACAGAAGCGACTGTAACAACTACAGAGGTATCTCTTTGCTAAGCATAGTGGGGAAGCTCTTCGCCCGTGTTGTACTGAACAGGCTCCAGAAGCTTGCAGACAGAATCTACCCAGAGTCACAGTATGGCTTCAGGTCAGAGCGATCCACGATCGATATGATCTTCTCTCTACGTCAGCTGCAAGAGAAATGCAGAGAACAGAGGATGCCACTGTATGTCGCTTTTGTTGACCTGACCAAGGCCTTTGATCTAATAAGTCGTGATGGCCTCTTCAAGATCATGAACAAAATAGGATGCCCCCCGAAGCTCCTAAATCTAATCCAGTCTTTCCACACAGATATGAGAGGCTTTGTCCAGTTTGATGGTGCTTCCTCTGACGCTTTCAACATCTGCAGCGGTGTGAAGCAGGGATGCGTCCTTGCTCCTACACTTTTTGGCATTTACTTTGCTGTAATGCTGCAACATGCCTTTGGACAGTCAACTGACGGCATATACCTCCATACAAGATCAGATGGAAAGCTGTTCAGCATCTCACGCCTGAGGGCAAGGACTAAAGTCAGGGAAGTCCTCATCAGGGACATGCTCTTCGCTGATGATGCTGCCCTGGTAGCCCACTCACAAGAGCAGCTGCAAGTACTCATGGATCAACTCTCAAACGCATGCACAGACTTCAAACTAACCATCAGCCTGAAAAAAACAAACATCATGGGACAAGGTGTCGAGAGACCCCCTTCAATCACCATATCAGACTACACCCTGGAAGCAGTGCACCAGTTTACCTACCTCGGTTCCACAGTCACAGATAACCTCTGCTTAGACCCTGAAATCGACCGAAGGATTGGCCGAGCTGCAACAACTTTTGCTAGGCTAAACCAGAGAGTATGGACAAACAGCAAACTGTCAACCCACACCAAGATGGCAGTGTACGGTGCCTGCATCATCAGTGTCCTGTTGTACGGGAGTGAGTCTTGGATCACTTACTCAAGACAAGAACGACGGCTCAATGCATTTCACATGCGGAACCTCAGACGCATCCTCAACATCAAATGGCAAGATCGTGTCACAAATGAGGAGGTCCTCAAACACGCCCAGATGCCCAGCCTCTACACCATGTTACGCCAGCGTCGTCTAAGATGGCTCGGCCATGTCCGCCGCATGGCTGACGGGAGGATTCCTAAGGACCTGCTATACGGACAGCTTGCCACTGGCACCAGGCCAGTGGGCCGCCCCCACCTGCGGTTCAAAGACGTCTGCAAGCGTGACATGAAGTCCATGGGCATAGGAGTGGACAACTGGGAGGACAGTGCAAGTGATCGCGCCTGCTGGAGGCAAGAGGTTTGGAATGGAATGCAGAAGAGTGAAGCGGAGCTCAACAAAGCAGCAGCAGAAAGGAGAGCTAGGCGAAAGGCACCCCAACCTGCGTCAGAAGGCGAAGGCATATTCAAGTGCATTTACTGTCAAAGAGTCTGCCGCTCACGTGTTGGGCTGAACAGTCACATGAAGCACTGCTCCCTCAGCACCACCTGATCTATCCCAAGTGCGCTTGTGCCATGGTCTTTCGAGACTGAAGGCCGCTACTACTATTCGTCCATGCATTGCCTGTAGTAGAGTTCAGCGTAGAGCCGTCCCTCGCTCTTTGCCGTCCCATCAACAGATATTCGGGTGTAATTCCAAATAAAATGTTTCAGTTTCTATTTCATTCCACCTATAAACAGAACATACTGTACATACAGTGTACGTTTTTAATTTCAAATTTTATCGAATCAGAAGAGAGATCAAACATGTGGAATTACGAGGCTGTTGGCTACCTCTATCCTCCATCCTCCTCCATCTTCCGCTTATCCGAAGTCGGGTCGCGGGGGCAACAGCTACCTGATCAGTTTAAATTGTGTCACCAGTTTGAAAATGCTTTTTGTAGTTCTTAACCCACGCACAGCCCTGTTAAATATAATTTAATTCAGGGGTTTTCAACAGGTGGTCCGGGGACCACCAGTGGTCCTTGAGAAGGTTCCAGGTGGTCCCCAGACTAAATGATGGAAAGTTGGTTAACCAGATGTAACTCTTGCGAATGTAAAAATGAAACCAAATGGACCCGGTTTAATTTTTACACTCTCAAGAGTTAAAATATTCATCATCCGAATTTTACACTTTACAGTTTACACTGTTTGGTTGGAAAAATACAGCCTGGAATTGTTGACAAAATCAAAAGAATTCTTTCATTTTAGGTCTTTGGTATGAAAATGTAATCAAATGGTGGTCTGTGGCTCAAATGCTGAATAAATGGTGGGCCCTGGTATCAAAAAGGTTGAAAACCCCTGATTTAATTCCATGCCAAGGATTGCATGACTCCCACTTCTAGGCCACTGTGGGTCACAAATTAGTCCAGGCTTTCCGTTTTTGCGCAACACGGACGACAATGAAAGCCTGGGTGACGAGGCTAAGCTAGACGGTTGCCTAAATCGTCAGAAAACATCAATTATATTAATCGTTTCGTCTGACGTTGCTCTTTTTGACTATTGGCCGTTGGCCTGCTGTCGCCAGATTCTCCAGTACTTAAAGGTAGGGGAAGTGATCTCACTTTTGTCAGATATCACCCATTTTTTTCTGTTAAAATGCTCTATTATAAGGTGTGCAGACCATATATGGAGTTTCCTCCTCCCCCACGTTAGCAGAGGAGCTAATAAAAGTTCCCCAGGTGGAGGGTGAATTCTCCTCCAATCAGGATCGAGCGGCAGGTTTACATAGTGTAGCTACTCTTGGGCGCCCCTAGTGCACCAGGCTGGTACTACTGTAGCAGGTGGCTACAGCCTCTGCCGTGATGGCCTCGAAAAACCAATATCTGCCCCCGGATGTCCTCTTGGTCTAGACTCTAGTGGTTAAGATGTTGGACTTTCACGTGGGAGACCTGGGTTCGAATCCCGGGCGTTACACTACACCATGAATTTCAAATCACTTACCCTACCTTTAACAACGGACTTCTGGAAATATTGTTGGTCTGCTGTTAAGACGTACTGTCACTGTGTGTGTGTGTGTGTGTGTGTGTGTGTGTGTGTGTGTGTGTGTGTGTGTGTGTGTGTGTGTGTGTGCGTGTGTGTGTGTGTGTGCGTGCGTGCGCGTGTAGGTGAGGTGGAGGCAGAGTTGTTACACACCTACAGTCGTATCGATCCGTACGACACTCTGATCCTGTGTGTGCGTGTTGCTGTGCTCACTGCTGTCACGCTCACTGTGCCCATCGTGCTGTTCCCTGTAAGTACACATGCACGCACATACACACACACACGCACACACACGCACACATATACACACAGACACACATACACACACACGCACACACACATATAAACACACACACGCACACGCACACACACACACACACACACACACACACACACACACACACACACACACACACACACACACACACACACACACACACTGCTGTCTGTATGTTGGACTGTTTTGTTTTCTCTGAAATCCAGCCTGGAATTGTGGACAAAAGCAACATAAAGCTTTAGTTTTGGGGTCTGTGGGGCTAAAATGTCATGATCAAATGGTGGTCCATGGCTCAAATGCTGAATAAATAGTGGGCCCTGGTAAAAAAAAAAAAAAAAAAAAAAAAAAAAAAAACAGTATGTATGCTGTTATGCTTTAATATTCTCCAGCATCTACCTGTTTTGTTTTCATGGTGTGTGTGAGGACTGCTAATGTAAACCAAACCGTTTCTAAATCTGGTCTATTGTTGTATGTATTAATATATTAATATGCATTGTCCCATCCATATAAACTAAATAAAGTAAAGGTATTTGACTCTTCTAGGTCTGCAGAGCTCTCCAAATAAACTAAGAATAAACTAAATAAACTAAATACAGTAAAGATACTATTCTGGGTGGTGTTTTGTGCTTCCAGGTACGCAGAGCTCTAGTAAAGGTATTTTATTCTGGGTGTGTTTGTGCTTCCAGGTCCGCAGAGCTCTGCAGCAGATGAATAAACTAAATAAATAAATAAAGTAAAGGTATTTTTTTCTGGGTGCTGTCTGTGCTTCCAGGTAAAGGTATTTTTTTCTGGGTGTTTGTGCTTTCAGGTCCGCAGAGCTCTGCAGCAGATGCTGTTCCCCAACAAGACGTTCTATTGGCCGCGACACATCGCCATCGCCGTGGTCCTTCTCACCCTCATCAACATGTTGGTCATCTTCGCCCCAAACATCCTGGGCATCTTTGGCATCATCGGTACGTTAAACCAGGAGTTTTCTACAGGTGGTCCGGGGACCACCAGTGGTCCCTGAGAAGGTTCCAGGTGGTCCCCAGGCTAAATGATGGAAAGTTGGTTAACCAGATGTAACTCTTTGAGAGCGTAAAAATGAAACCAAATGGACCCTTGCGGAGGTCGCAGAGGTCTATCGGCTCCATGTAGTTAATTTCTGTGTTTTGTCCCGGTCTATCGGCTCCATGTAGTTAATTTCTGTGTTTTGTCCCGGTCTACCAGTTAATTTCTGTGTTTTGTCCCGGTCTACCAGTTAATTTCTGTGTTTTGTCCCGGTCTACCAGTTAATTTCTGTGTTTTGTCCCGGTCTACCAGTTAATTTCTGTGTTTTGTCCCGGTCTACCAGTTAATTTCTGTGTTTTGCCCCGGTCTATTAATAATTTCTGTGTTTTGTCCCGGTCTAGAGGCGCCACATCAGCTCCATGTAGTTAATTTCTGTGTTTTGTCCCGGTCTACCGTAGTTAATTTCTGTGTTTTGTCCCGGTCTACCAGTTAATTTCTATGTTTTGTCCCGGTCTACCAGTTAATTTCTGTGTTTTGTCCCGGTCTACCAGTTAATTTCTATGTTTTGTCCCGGTCTACCAGTTAATTTCTGTGTTTTGTCCCGGTCTACCAGGCGCTACATCGGCTCCATGCCTCATCTTCATCTTCCCTGCTGTTTTCTACATCCGGATCGTACCCAAAGAAGAAGAGCCGCTGCGATCAACTCCCAAAATACTGGTGAGGATTGAGAAAGAGTTTAATGTGCTAAGGCTATAATAATAATACTACTAATAATATAAGTATCTATGGAGCTACACTATGTGAATAAAGTATCTCTGGAAGAGTATGTTACATACTGGTAATATTTATAGCATATAACATATAACTGTGGTAGAACAGTCCTGTGCCTTTCATGACGTCTAGGTCAAAATACGCATCATGTACAACATTCAAAATGATAACTACAAAATTTAGGAAACAAATCACCGCTTCGTCGGGTGTTATCCCTTACTTATCTTATTATTCTTATCACTCTGGTTGAAGATCTGCTAAATGCCAGGGAAACAAAAGGAAAAATAAATGAGTAACTTGTATGTTTCTCCTTCTCCCTTCCAGGGAAAGAAAAGGAAAAGTAAATAATTAAGTAACTTGTATCGTTCTCCCTTCAGGCCGCCTGTTTCGCTGGAATCGGTTTCCTCTTCATGATAATGAGCCTCAGTTTCATCATCATTGACTGGACTTCAGGGAGCAGCAAAGCCAGTACTGGTCACTAGACCAGGAGACTGGACAAGTACTGGTCTCTAGACCACTAGACCAGTACTGGTCTCTAGACCACTAGACCAGTACTGGTCACTAGACCACTAGACCAGTACTGGTCTCTAGACCAGGTCACTAGACCACTAGACCAGTACTGGTCACTAGACCACTAGACCAGTACTGGTCTCTAGACCACTAGACCAGTACTGGTCTCTAGACCACTAGACCAGTACTGGTCTCTAGACCACTAGACCAGTACTGGTCTCTAGACCACTAGACCAGTACTGGTCACTAGACCAGGTCTTATCGTTTTGTTTTGTTTTTCAGGTTTTATATTGTTAAAGTAGGTTTGTGTTGTTTGTTTTTGTTTGTGGTTATTGTTGTTGTTTTTATTTTGGGTCATATTGTTGAAAATGCCCACTATTATATTACATCACTATTATATCAGTTCCTAGAGAAAGTCGTGGACACAGACCTTAAGGTTGGTGGAGCCAAGTGGAGCCTAGAGCTCACCGTAGTCTCACACAGCCAGAAGATGGGCATGGGAGAGCGCTCTGCCTACCCAAAGGCCTGATATGATATATAAATTATATTTAAGGGTGAATATACCAGAAACAAACACAGAAATGTAAAAAAAACAAACAGTGTTGGGTGAAAGGTATCCATCGCAAGATAAGAAATAAAAACTCAAATGTGGGCCTAACCATTTTAACTGCGGCATCACAAAATTAAAAAAAATCAGGCTTGAAAACTGAGAAGATGGCGAAATACTACTTCTGAAAGCTGGGGAAACAAATTGTACCGCCCGGCAAATAGCCGCATTCTACACGGTTGTTTGGTGCCTCAGTTAAAATGTTAAGAGACACAGTTATTATTTTTTTTCTTACTTTCTTGGGGTTTAATCCACTGCGCAGTGTTGCCAACTGACAAAATCCAAAATGCACTACAATATGGTAGATGCTTGCCTGGAAGGGAATATATATCATGCAGATCAAAATGACCATTAATCTTCTACATTCTCTAGTTGTGTAGACTTGGGATAATTCACTTGATGAATATTTTAACTCTTGAGAGCCTAACATGAAACCAAATGGACCCGCAAGGGTCCATTTGGTTTCACTTTCACGCTCTCAAAGAGTTACATGTTGTTAACCAACTGTCCATCATTTAGCCTGGGGACCACTGGTTGAAAACCACTGTCATAGGAGGAGAAATTGTGAAAAATGAGGGGTTCATCTCTGGCGCCTGTCAATCAATTTCTCCCCAAGTCACCAGCCAAAAAGCACTACTGTAGATTTTCCGCCAGGAGCTTTTCACTAAAAAGCTAGATATAGCGTCAAATGCGCCAAGTTGGCTACACTGCGTGAGTCCTAGTCCATTCTACCAGCGATGGACTGAGCTACGGTCAGCACAGACAGGAGGTCAGAACGGCTCTAGATTGGCTTCCAAAGCAGTAGATTTGTTACCAGCTGTTATTTGCTGCTATTTTTCTCTCTCCTATCATCTGGCTACCTGAGACTAAGTTTACACCATCTCTCTCTCTCTCTCTCTGTCTAGATGAACTGCCTTTTTACTCAATAGCACACAGGAATTGTACATTCTGCCAAATTCTTCCAGGTGCAGGCCAGTATAATTTATTGGGAAGTTTGATAATAGCACATGATTATTATTATTTTTTTGCACCTTTGCATCGCCAGGTGACTAAAAATGGCTCCTTGCCATTCAGGGGGGGGGGGGCTGTACTAGCACAGTAGGCTTTCATCTTTACGCACCCTAACCCTAACCCCGGATATTTATGCTTAAGATATTTGCACACCGACTGAACACTCAATTTTGTCTGTATTCTGTGAGTGTCATGACAGAGCAGGCCTGGCTCTGTGGGCATTGGTGATAGGCTGACAGAGGAGCTAGGTAGACTCCTATTGGCTGCTACTACAGGCTGACAGAGGAGCTAGATAGTCTCCTATTGGCTGACAGAGGAGCTAGATAGTCTCCTATTGGCTACTACTACAGGCTGACAGAGGAGCTAGATAGTCTCCTATTGGCTACTACTACAGGCAGAGGAGCTAGATAGTCTCCTATTGGCTGACAGAGGAGCTACTGTAGATAGTCTCCTATTGGCTGACAGAGGAGCTACTGTAGATAGTCTCCTATTGGCTACTACTGCGTGTGAGTTTTTGTTTAGGTTGATTTTCTTCTCCAAATAGGAGAGAGGACCTAAAAGAGGACCTAGTCGTCATCATCACTGCTGCTGCTCTGAAAGTCCTGCAGATCTGTGCCAGAAGGCAGTCGGTGTGCAAGGATGTTTCACTGCTTAGTTAGTTCTACACTGTTGTCCTACATGTACAACATCCGATGTAGATCCGTTGTTTTGTGCCCCTCCACCCCCCATGCTACTCAAGGTGAAGATCTGTGCTGCCTTCAGGGACACAGGAAACTACAGCGTTGTGTTAAGAGTCCTTTTTAAAGTCAATTTAAGTTATTCAAGTATAGCATGGCAATATTGTGTAGAGGATGTGGTGTGACATTTTCTGCCAGTCGTTGGTATGTGATGCAGCGTTCCCAAACCCTGAAGCACATGGTGTGTGATGCAGCGTTCCCAAACCCTGAAGCACATGGTGTTTAGTGCAGCGTTCCCAAACCCTGAAGCACATCGTGTTTGATGTAGCGTTCCCAAACCCTGAAGCACATGGTGTTTGATGCATCGTTCCCAAACCCTGAAGCACATGGTGTTTGATGCTGCGTTCCCAAACCCTGAAGCACATGGTGTGTGATGCAGCGTTCCCAAACCCTGAAGCACATGGTGTGTGATGCAGCGTTCCCAAACCCTGAAGCACATGGTGTTTGATGCAGCGTTCCCAAACCCTGAAGCACATGGTGTTTGATGCAGCGTTCCCAAACCCTGAAGCACATGGTGTTTGATGCAGCGTTCCCAAACCCTGAAGCACATGGTGTTTGATGTAGCGTTCACAAACCCTGAAGCAACATGTCTTTACACTTCACTACAGAAGCAAACAGCCGAGGATGGGATGAGAGGAGTTATCCTGGAAGCAAGGCAAAATGATTAACATTATTTCAGGAAGTCTCTGCATCCAAAGGTTAATGAAAATATGACCCACATGTGGGGTTAGTTTAACTAACCCACCACATATTTTAATGTTTAACAGTTTTAAACCTGAACAAATAATATGTTCACATGTCAAAACCTATTCAATAACACTTTTCCCTTTTGCAAATAGTTTGCAAAAGGGAAATGTTAATGTATTTATTATTTAAACAAAATAAAGATCAAAGTCAAACAATGGATTCTTACTAGATTTAAAGTCAAATAGCAGTTTTCTAGCTAAAGGGGTTAAACTTGAACTTCCCCACGGACTCATCTTACCCATCCTCTCCTCTCCTACAGTATGACTCATCTAACCCATCCTCTCCTCTCCTACATACAGTATGACTCATCTTACCCATCCTCTCCTCTCCTACATACAGTATGACTCATCTTACCCATCCTCTCCTACATACAGTATGACTCATCTAACCCATCCTCTCCTACATACAGTATGACTCATCTAACCCATCCTCTCCTACATACAGTATGACTCATCTAACCCATCCTCTCCTACATACAGTATGACTCATCTAACCCATCCTCTCCTCTCCTACATACAGTATGACTCATCTAACCCATCCTCTCCTCTCCTACATACAGTATGACTCATCTTACCCATCCTCTCCTCTCCTACATACAGTATGACTCATCTTACCCATCCTCTCCTCTCCTACATACAGTATGACTCATCTAACCCATCCTATCCTCTCCTACATACAGTATGTGAAGACTGACTGAAAAAGACTCTTTACTGTCCTGCCAAGTTGGTTAACTATAGCACTTTTTTGTCTGATAAAAAGCACAAGAGGTTCTTTGTGCAGACATTATTCAAATAACATGCAATGAGTATTAGTATAACAATGCTCATGACCCAGAATCTATGTAGGGGGTCCTGGGGGTTGGTAGGCTGGTAGGGGACCCCCGGCTGGGGCAGACCAAGGCGCAGAAAGGTGCATTCAGAGCGGCACTAGATTTATTTCCTGTTGCTTGCGTCGCTAGCTCATAATGCTAGCTCGTAATGCTAGCTTGTAATGCTAGCTGGTAATGCTAGTTGGTAATGCTAGCTGGTAATGCTAGTTGGTAATGCTAGCCCATAATGTTAGCCCGTAATGCTAGCTCGTAATGCTAGCTGGTAATGCTAGCTGGTAATGCTAGTTGGTAATGCTAGCTGGTAATGCTAGCTCGTAATGCTAGCCCGTAATGCTAGCTCGTAATGCTAGCTCGTAATGTTTGTTGACATTGTATGTATCTGATAAGATGTCGGGAGACTTTCCGTGTTACGAAACGGTTAGCCTGGCATAACCATAAATCATTTTGGCCTAAAGGGGCGGGACCGGCTCAAGTGGGACGGTACATCTGATTGGATACTACCGAGTTTTCATCCCCGGCCCCTCCCCCGTCCCTGCTACGTCAAATCATTTGTATTCTGGTGGAGCTGTTTCCCCCGCAACTCGACTACAGATAAACGGCTGAGATATGACTTAAGGGAATGCCCCCAGATTCAATTAAATCATTGTGCATTTTATATATAGATATACATAGAGAGAGATATTTATATATCTCTAAAAACAAATCAATGTGTGTGGAAGGTCTAACATGGTACATTGACGTTTGTGTCAGATTTACTACTTGAAGTTAATCTTTCTGTGCATTTTGCCTCCATAAAGGATCCCTCCACTACTCTAGTGACTAATTAACTAAAACTAATTAACGGTCGTACTGTAAAAGCTGTGTTAATTGAATTGTCTGTGTCGTTCGAGGAGAATAATGCGGCTCTGCTGTATTGGAGTTGTGGTACTTTTAATGTACACAATGTATTGTTGAGTCTGTAGCTATAATGTAATGTAAACTCAGACAGAACTTCAGAAGTATAAGTGAAGTGTTTTTGGTCTCTTATCATTAATAGACGCGCAGTAGTTTTGGGCCAGCTGTTAACAGGCTGGATCAGACTAAAACGACGTCATAAAACACTTCAAAATCCTGATAATGTATTTCAGTGTCTTTCGTAGTGTGGTGTGACATGATGATCAGTAGCGTAATAATAGTGAGGGTCATTTAGTGTTAATTATTATTATCAGTGGCGTTTCTAAGCAATTTGGAGCCCTAGGCAAGATTTCCCCTGGGGCCCCCCCTTACCATTTGGTAAGGGGGGGGCCTCTCATGGTCACCCCCGCTCCCCTAGTCTGCCTAAAGGCAAAAACGCCCCGTTGTTGCTGCTTTGTGGATCATAACATGGAAGTATTTACCATTAGGGCCCTGATACATCTAGCAATGTTTTGATCAACATCAACAAGCAACGTCAACTATCAACGTTGACTTTTCACCTTTCTGTAGAAAATGATCCAATCACAGCCCTCCTGGGTGTCACCTGATACTTTCTCTCAGACTTAAACCATGGCTGCTGCTGCTTCACGGCGGTGGACAAAAACAAGGATTTTGTAACTTTTATTCCACTAAATGAGCATTTTGATTTGGGTGGCAGCTGGGTGAAAATGATTCAATGCAAACTAAGAATTCTTTTCTTTTTTCTGAGAGTCACATTTGTACACTCTCAGGAAAAAATGAAAATGGGTGGAATTCCCCTTTTAATGGGAGGTGTTGTGTTGCCTATTGCCATGTGTCTCATCATGTTGCCCGTTGATGTTGACATTGCTAGTTGATATTGATCAAAATATTGCTAGTGTATCAGGGCCTTTTTTCTTTTTTCTTTTCTAAATGTTGTTCTCACACCAGAGGGCGCTGTAAGAGTATTGTGTAACTGTCCTTTAGGAGAATTGTTCAGTCTTAAACTTAAAGGTAGGGGAAGTGATTTCACTATTCGTCAGATATCACCCAAAAAAATATCTGTTAAAATGCTCTATTCTAAGGTGTGCAGACCATATATGGAGTTTCCCCCTCCCCCACGTTAGCAGAGGAGCTAATAAAAGTTCCCCAGGTGGAGGGTGAATTCTCCTCCAATCAGGATGGAGCAGCAGGTTCACATAGTGTAGCTACTCGTGGGCGCCCCTAGTGCACCAGGCTGGTACTACACCATGAATTTGAAATCACTTACCCTACCATTAACCGTTATTGTGATTAAGCACAAATCATGTTGTTTTCCGTATATCTGCAGGTACTGTAAACCAGTTAGTCTTCAGCACAATCTATGGAGTACTATGACGTACTACTGTATGTACTATGTACTATGTACTATGTACTAGTACTATGACTGTGTCGCATGCTCTAAATCAGGGGTTTTCAACCTTTT
Source organism: Benthosema pterotum (assembly GCA_039105355.1). Lineage (NCBI taxonomy): Eukaryota > Metazoa > Chordata > Actinopteri > Myctophiformes > Myctophidae > Benthosema > Benthosema pterotum. Next base: position 194,951 of record CM076971.1, on the reverse strand, counting down.
TCATCCCAGGGACCACCATTTATTCAGGATTTGGGCCTGACAGACCCCAAATCTGAAGGCTGGAAGACAATTCCAGGCTGGATTTGGGAAACAAAACAAGCAAAACATACATTCCAAAATTCAGATGAATATTTTAACTCTTGAGCGTAAAAATGAAACCAAATGGACCCTGGCGGGTCCATTTGGTTTCATTTTTACGCTCTCAAGAGTTACATCTGGTTAAACAACTTAGCTGGGGACCACCTGGATCACCAGTGGACCACCTGTTGAAAACCCCTGTACCAGATTGTGAAGTACATTATATCTATAAAAAAACGAACAAAAAAAAACATACATGCGATGCATACTGTAACTGAACTGTTCTTTTAACACATTCATTTGTCACTTTTCATGGGTGTAATTCTTATTAATATTCCATAGACCAGTATTTCAATACTATAGCACTAATAACATGCAAGGGGGGGGGGGGGGGGGGGGCACATATTTTCATTATAGAAAAAAAAAATCTGCCACCCATCTGTGTGATTTGTGACTTTTATAGTTGTATGTTTTTGCTGTGTTTTTTCTTTTGTTTTTCTGTTTTTCCTTCAACGCACATATGTTTATGATTCAAAACATTCCATCACAGCCACATAAGCCCTATATATATTATATTTTATACTTGGTGGTTAATGACAGTTTCGCACACAACAACGGCACATAAAGATTCCTGGAAAATGTTCCGCAAATGTGTTTATTAATGTTTTTATTAATGACATTCCTAAAATATGGATGCCAGGGTTGGAATAGCCAGTAATGCAGTGAAAAACCTATACAATAATATATATATATATATATATATATTCTTACAGTCCAAATCTACACAACTAGAAGATTAATGGTCATGGACAGAAGCAAAATAAATCTTTAGTTTTGGGGTCTGTGGGTCTAAAAATATCCTCAATTGGCGGTCCGTGACTCAAATGCTAAATAAATGGTGGGCCCTGGGATGAAAAAGGTTATAAGAAATAAAAATCCTCATTCCGTCTGATCTATTGAAGTGTGCTCGACTGAATAATGACGTAATAAATATCGACTTCAGCAACATTTATAAATAATGTACATAAATGTGTAAACCCTTTATATTCTACTATATATGCATATCTATAGTTTGTATAATGTAAATAGTAAGGTACAGTTTTAGTCTGATTAAAAAAATATATACAAAAAATGTAATCATTTATAAAAGTGCTTTTAAACCCTTTCCCCTTCAATTCATGTCTATTTTCTTGTATCTATATATTTTAATACATTGTACTGGAAACAATGTGGCAATAAAGATGAGGTAACAAGATTGGAAGTTGTCTCGACATTATGTATCCTTTTTACAGTGGGCTTGACGGCCAGGGGCGGATATAACATTTCCCAATTGGGGGGCAGGGGTGTAGTGGAGGGGGGACGCGGGGGGGCGGCGTCCCCCCACTTCTCGCATCTAAAATATTTTTGGGTCTGAAAAAAAATCATCAGCATGGTGAAATACATCTTGATGACATCATCAAGATGTATTTCACCATGTTAATGAGTTTAGCGGGTCCATTTGGTTCCATTTGTACACTCCTGGGGGGGCAGGAGAAAATGTTATGGGTGCGGCTTCACGCCACGGGCGATGAAGCCGCCCCCATACCATTTTCGGTTACAGGACTTTTATTAGTCAAGTAAAGCATCAATAATAACATCAGTTGTTGTTGAAGTTGCAACACACGCAGCATGCATAATATAAAGCTAAAGGTCTGACTCAGAGAGTTTTCTGTTTTCAATGATGAATGATGGGTCCATTTGGTTTCATTTTTTACGCTCTCAAAAAAGTTACATCTGGTAAAGTTACATCTGGTTAACCAACTTTCGATCATTTAGCCTGGGGACCACCTGGAACCCTCTCAGGGACCTGGACCACCTGTTGAAAACCCCTGATCTAATTGATCACCCTAGTAGTAGATCTTCACCTCTTCTCAGATGATATCAAAATGGACTTGATAACACCAGCATTAGGTTCCTTATAACAAATCTACATTAGCAATTAGCTTACACTATTCTTGAGTAGTGTAGGCTAATTGCTAATGTAGATTTGTTAAATCTACATTAGCAATTAGCTTACACTATTCTTTGATCAACGTTTTCCGATCCATCGATAACAAAATATTATTTAGTCTTGGGTCTGAGAGGCTAAATGTCATTAAATGGTGGTCTGTGGCTCAAATGCAGAATCAATAATGGGCTTTGACATGAAAAGGGTTGAAAACGACCAATTTATTCCTTTTAAACAGGGTTACCGTGACTAATTATTGTAATTAAAGATAATGAAATAAACAATAAATAAATAAAATAACATGACAATTAGTTTACTTCACATCTATTCCTTAATATATAAATTCCATAATTAACAACTAGTCCACAACCATTAATGCTAATTAGTGCTAATTTGGGGGTCCTTGACATGAAAATGTTTTGGACTAGTGATTAAATTCAGTTTATAGTGTTCAGTTTATACAGATTTTACAACCTAAGGTTGGAAAAAGGCTTTACATCCAAGGTTTTGCTGCCGTCTAGTGGAGGCAACGGACCACTGCACCAGGTGCGTCCAAGAAATCCAGTGTCAGAGTGGCGACATTGAGGGTCAGAAACTGAGCTGCTGTTTCTGCTGCCTGAAAGAGGGACAACCTGGAGGTTGGAAATACATTGTTTTCACGAGAGCTGTAAGCATGCTAACCCTTTAAAGTATTTTTAAGTAATGTATGTGTTGTATATACTAGTAAAATCTAAATGGATTTGAGATTATTCAGGTCGAAGACTTCCTTTTTATTGTCTCCATTCTCAATAGAAGTCTAGGTAGAAGAGTCTCCATTGGATTGACAATTCAATTCAAATGGCTTGACTGACCCCATGGCGTAACTCTGTCTATACTCTGTCTATATACTCTAAAAGGCTCTGGCAGTTGAAAATATCAGATCTACAAACAGCGCCATCTGGCGGTCACATTTTAAGACAGAGGCTTCCGGTGTGTTATGCCCACATCCGTGACCTCATGGAATTCTGTGTCTCGGCACTGTTCAAGACGAAAAACAAGACTTTATTTGCTGCAAAGCTTTATTTATTTGAATCGACCGTTTGAGTTAATAGTCCTCCACACTTGAAGACAACAATAACTTTAATGAAACACTTGAACACGAAATAATGTCTATAAAATGATGTTTCTAAACGGAACTCTAAACGGAATGGTGTGTGTTTCAACCCGGAGACAATTAACGGACGGACAGGATATATAGTGTCTCCTCTCTGTCGTCCGGATGGAAACACTAGTTGAAAACAAACCGATTTTACTCTATGGAGAGAAACAAACTTTTCCTTATAATATAACTATAAAAATAACAGTTTATAGTGTTGATCATTATCTATCACTGACTGACAGACTGAGGCTCGTTGTGAAAAGGTGAGGTGGACTCATTTATTTAAACGCTTTGAAGTTCAAACAGTTTGATTTGTTTTATAAACGCAATGTGTATTAAACAACATTAAACTCTCCAACATTGATCTGCTTGTATTAAACAACATTAAACTCTCCAACATTGATCTGCTTGTATTAAACAACATTAAACTACACCAACATTGATCTGCTTGTATTAAACAACATTAAACTACACCAACATTGATCTGCTTGTATTAAACAACATTAAACTACACCAACATTGATCTGCTTGTATTAAACAACATTAAACTACACCAACATTGATCTGCTTGTATTAAACAACATTAAACTCACCAACATTGATCTGCTTGTATTAAACAACATTAAACTACACCAACATTGATCTTCTTGTATTAAACAACATTAAACTCACCAACATTGATCTGCTTGTATTAAACAACATTAAAGGTAGGGGAAGTGATTTCACTTTTGTCAGATATCACCCAAAAAATATTTTTTTCTGTTAAAATGCTCTATTATAAGGTGTGGAAACCACATATGGAGTTTCCCCCTCCCCCACGTTAGCAGAGGAGCTAATAAAAGTTCCCCAGGTCACCACAATTCTCCTCCAATCAGGAGAGAGCAGCAGGTTCACATAGTGTAGCTACTTTTGGGGGCCCCTAGTGCACCAGGCTGGTACTACACCATGAATTTCAAATCACTTCCCCTACCTTTAAACTACACCAACATTGATCTGCTTGTATTAAACAACATTAAACTACACCAACATTGATCTGCTTGTATTAAACAACATTAAACTACACCAACATTGATCTGCTTGGACAGTGGGTTTTGAACCTTTTTCATACCAGGGCCCACTACTTTTTCACCATTTGAGCCACGGACCACCATTTGGGGACATTTTAGCTCCACAGACCCCAAAACTAAATATTTCTTTTGCTTTCGTCCACAATATGGACTTGGGAAACAAAACAGGCAAATGTACAGATCAAAATTACCATTAATCTTCTAGTGTAGACTAATTCAGATTATGAATATTTTAACTCTTGAGAGTGTAAACATGAAACCAAATGGACGCGCAAGGGTCCATTTGGTTGACCTACACCAAATCAGTAGGCTACCGAGTCTCACAAGCGTTCCGGTTCAGGAAAACAGTGAGTTGTGTAGATTACGTATTGATTGTATGCTATATTAATTATTGTTTTTGCTACAGCAGAGCCAGAACCGCCTCTGCACAACAGAACAGAGTTCTAACCTATAGTTCAATAGGAATAAAGCAGGCAGTCTGTGTAAAATGTTATGTAAAGCCTAAAATGACTTCAAAAACCATACGTCAGGGCTTGACACTAACACTTGCCCGCTTGCCCAGGGCAAGTAAAAAAAATGGTCGGGCAAGTGAAGACTGCTACCTGGTTGCCCGATCGGGCAAGTGTGCAACTTAGTGCACTATAACACAGATAAATTTGTCTTGAAGGCAGTCATTGCACTCTGCCTCTGTGTCTTTCCCTGCTTTCTAGATATCCACAATTCCAGGCTGGATTTGGGAAACAAAACAGGCAAATTAACATACAGATCAAAATGACCTAATCTTCTACATTCTCTAGTTGTGTAGACCTGGGCTAATTAATATGAATTTTAACTCTTGAGAGTGTAAAAATGAAACCAAATGGACCCGCAAGGGTCCATTTGGTTTCAAGAGTTATATCTGCAAAATTTACAATATATTTTTGGGGGGCAAGTAGAACCTGACTTGCACTTGCCCGATGGGCAAGTGCCTCCAGGACGTTAGTGTCAACCCCTGATACGTCTCACGTTAATGGCAAAACTGTGCCTCCTATTGCTTATTTCATGAACCTATTGTATTTTCCCCTAGACTCTTATGAGTAGCATTTCATCAGTTAATGGAAACAGTGGGCAATTCGCTTTTCTTTTTTCGACTTAATTAACATACTCTTCCTATTTTTCGTGAAGGTTTTATGGAATCCTGGCTTGTGTCGCATTAGTGCACTTCTGGACCACAGGAAGACTTCACCAGGAGGACCCCCAACTAACAGACAGGCAAGAGTTAAATTATATTTAAACATCTGAATTGCTTAATTTTCAAGAGTCCACACAATTAGAAAATGGAGAATAATTGTTATTTTGACCAACGTTTTGCCAGTTCTCTTTCCCAATGGTGGACAATACTGTGAAGGTTCTTAGTTTTGGGTGCAAAAACTAAACTCAAGATCACATAACTGTCAACTCAAACCTCAGATACTGTTTTCAAATGGTAGCAGTAGCATATACAGCAAAACCTTCGAATTCCCCCCCTCTATTTTTCATTATAAGTGCATTATTCTAAAACACTATAACAGTAAGTAACACCATCACCACTATTTCAAAGCTCAAGCCTTCTAGGGTTCTTGAAATGGATTTTCAGTAATGGAACAATCACATTTCTGATTGGGGAAGGGTCACGTCTAAAGGCTGAGCTAAAGTCTGTGCAATATTATTTAATTTCAAGATAAAAGTAAGAGTAAGACCAACCATTTTGATACCTGGGCCCTCTATATATTCAGTATTTGAGCCACAGAGGACCACCATATGATGACATTTTAGCCCCACAGACCCCAAAACTAAACTAACCCTAACCCTGCGGGTCCATTTGGTTTCATTTTTACACTCTCAAGAGTTAAAATATTCATCATCGGAATTAGCACCACTTAATCAAGAAGTTTACACTGTTTTGTTGGCAAAATACAGCCTGGAATTGTGAACAAAACCAAAATAATTCTTTAATTTTAGGTCTTTGGTGTGAAAATGTAATCAAATGGTGGTCCGTGGCTCAAATGCTGAATAAATGGTGGTCCCTGAAGTCAAAAAGGTTGAAAACCCCTGCTCTAACAGATCACGTGACTCAGATTCCATGCTCAATGTGTCATCATCATTGGGACCAATCAGCTGTCTACAGAGCAGCAGGGGCGTGGTTTTCCTATGGCTTATAAGATGGTTTGATCCATCATGGCCGCCCCCTCTCATCTGAGCTCACACTGTTTGTTTAGGCTAGTTCTGCTTTAGTTTGGAAGTAAAAAGCATCAGATGATCAAAATGTAACTTTAGTTGACATGGATGCCCTCAGAGTTTAACAGGGTGGTGAAAACAACAGTTATATTCATCTACACCAAACAGATCAGATGATTAGCTGCTCAACACACACACACACACACACACACACACACACACACACACACACACACACACACACACACACACACACACACACACACACACACACACACACACACACACACACACACACACACACACACACTGTCCTCTGGTAAGCTGCTCTGCTCTTTGAAAGTTTGTGTGTTTGTGCTGCTAGTAGTTAGCATGGACATGTGGCTCATTTATTAACATTAGCATAAGCTAAGACAGTGCTTATGCTAACATACCAACACCAAGCTTTCATGTTTTGTAGCACAATCTAACTTCACCTGTTCTCCTTATGCAGTACATTCTGAACCACCTGGACTGCAGTCCATGACCCAGCCTTCTGCTTTTGTCCAGAGAAGATGCACTGCTGGTTTTTCTAAAGAGGTTTCTACTGCTCTGAAGGTTTGTGTGAAATGTGACCATGATGCTAACTCTTCACTCACTGCTGCATGCAAACATGATGGCACTAACATTATTCTAATGCTTTTCACAAATTTGCTGCTACTAGTGTCAAGATTTTTTACTGCTAATTTATCATTCATCATTTCTAAACCTTTCATGTTTCTAGCATGAGCTAAGACGGTGCTTATGCCAAACTTGTTTTTAGGCAGCACATGTTAACACAAACACCACAAGCTTTGCTTATGTCATTGGGTAGAGCTGTTTAAATTCCAGCAGTAAACTCCACTGCAACTTATTCTTGTGGTACCTCTCCTCAAAGAGATATTCCACTTTCAAAAAAATAAATAAAATAAAATAAATAAAAAATAAAACTTTTGGTCATTTTATGTTCTACTCGGTCTCATGTGAACACACCAGACAGTTTATAAGTTACTCGGTTCATTATTTAGATATTTCATGCTCATTTTAGCGTATCCACCTCCTTCCTATGCAAACCAATTATAACTTAAAACTTAAAATCTTAACCATGACAGATTATTTGAGAAAAAAAAAAAAAAAAAAATCATAATTTTTCTGGTGATTGATATTGTCCTTCTAATATGTGAGAGGGCCATGGTATTTTATTTACTGTTTTCATGTATTTTTAAAATAAGTAGACCATAAAATGACGAAGTTTTATTGGAAGTGAAATACCCCTTTAAGCTGCTTTGCTCTTTACTTTGTGTGAAATATGATCATGATGGTAACCGTTCTACTACAGCAGCCAATGTTAGTTCTGTTATCGCTTTCGACAGTGCTGCTGCTCAACAACTCTGCTGCCAATCATAGCACAGATGGCTCATCTTTCTTTTTTTTTTTCTAGCTGTGGATAATGGATGCTGCTGGAACACTCAACCTGAAGATGGCCTTGTGAAGATCTCCAGGGTTCTGAATGACCTCCAGGCCCACCACCCCATCCTGCCTGCTAAGATGTCTTTGTGGACAGTGTTTGTATAGGGAGAAGCATGGCATTAATTTCTTGCTGCTGCCAAAGTCAAATTGTGATATCTGTGTTGATTAGCTTAATAACAGATTGCATTTTTAACGGATTGCAGTTGATGCCAGTGTGACAAGCTCACACCGACCAACTCATTGGAGGGAATTTGGGGTTCATTGTCTTGCCCAAGGACACTTCGACTGTCGATAGGAGGAGCCGGGATTCAAACCGCCCACCCGTGGATCATTGGACGACCTGCTCTACCTCCTGAGCCACAGCCGCCCAAATGCTTGCAGTGTGATATCCGTAGCAAGCTGTTATTTCCTCCTGACTGGTGGAAATAGATGTTGATATATACTGGCTGTGGTCTCTGGTCATTCACAAAACAAACAACAAGTAAACCTTAATAATAGAAATAATAGTAGACATAATATAAATAATATAAAATCAATAATCAATAATATAAATAATACAAATAGAAAAAATAGAAATAAAGATGTTATAAATTATAATAATAATAAATAATAATATAAATTATAGCAATAAAAATAATAAAATGATAGAAATAAAAACAAATGATTGAAATGATAACAAAAATGATGAAAAATAATAAAATAAAAATGATGCCACTTGCGAATGATTCAGTGGTCGATATATAAGCCTCACGGTTGTCGGAGACTCTTGCCGCCAAGCTTTTGACGTACCTCTTGTGGCTGGTATTTGTGATGGATGCACATGTGTTCCACAGTCCCACTTCTGTATTAAGAGTTTTCCACTCCTTGATGTGTGAACATCTGTGGATTCTTCAATGTATTTTGAAGCTAGATGTTTTTTCTGCCTTCCACTGGTCCCTCTGTCTTGCCTTCACCTGGATGTCTTGAGGTGTCAGATTGTGTTGTTGGTTGTGTTTGTGAGCTGTGGTGTCTCTGATGGATTCACTCAGCTATGTCTTGTAAGTGAGGGCCAGTGTGGCTGCTTCTCGTTTGACCTGTGCTGGAGTACAGTACTTGGGTCGTCTGCATAGCCATACTTTGTTGTTGCCGTAAGGAGGTTGTGGATGTACCAAGGATGTGGAACGATATTGGTGTCAGCAGTGTCCCCTGTGGGACGCCATTCTTGAGCTTTCTAACCCTGCTACTTTAGCCGTTACTGGTGTGGAGCTGAACCCTAACCCTAAGCAAAACGAATGGCCAATGAATTTGTGAAATACCACAGATATCACAGATTTCCTATTGGCAGCAGGAACAAATGATTGATGTGCAAATCTCTACAGCCATTCATAGACTATAACCACCATCCTATTCCTTCTAGACGCTGGGGCCCCTACCGATGAGATCTGCACGTCTCTGGCTGTCCATGGATGAATCTAGTATGGGGATTCCTCTACAGACGCCTCAAAGTAAGAAACTTCAATTCATTTTTTTAAATCATAAATATTTCTATTACTGTATGCTATAGTTGGTGTCCATTTTCAAGGTTCTCTATAAATCAGCCTTTTTCTTTCTCTTTGTTTAGGATGGATGATGTCGGTAGACTGGGACATGGGCCGGCCCGGTAAGAAACCTCACAGTACCAGGTACTTAGGCTTGTTCTGCTTAGTTCTTTTTAAAAAAAACATTTGTCACTGAAATAGACTGCAAATCATGATTAAATTGTCATTTTGATTCAAATGGGCACTTTTGGGTTAAAAAAAGCCAATTATCCGCCTGTTGCTGATAATCGGTCACTCCCTATTCTTACTCATTACTGCATATGTATGGTGTTGCAGGGCGTGCACGTGGATGCAAGATGACGCAAGGACGAAGATTGAGACAGACGTCAACCTTCACCAACGTCGAGGGCGGCCGACGACGAGACGGCGACGAGGGCGACAAGGTACTGTGTGTTGTGGCAGGGCAGGCGACAACGAGAGTGACCTTTTCCTTGTCTTCTGTCTGTCTTAGGATGGAGGGCGACTTGGGACCTGGCCTGGTGAGAAACCACGTACGACGAGTGGCGGCGGACGATGATGAGTGGCGGCGGACGATGATGCACGGGCGACGCAGGCGGTGGATACTTCGGCCGACAACTGTGGACGACGTGGAGAGCTCGGTAGACACCTGAAACCCGTTTAGGCCTGTCAAAATTGGACTTTTGTGACATTTTGAATTTAAAGATATATCAACATTTTCAACATGCCATATGATACTTGGCAATTATGCAATAATTGTGACGGGCCTAAATAAATCTTTCTGGTTGCTTTTTTTTATTATTTTTAATATATATATCATGCTGTATATCTATCTATCTTTTAGGAACAACATCTTGATGGTGTAGAGCTCCTTTTCAAGACAATGGAGAAACTGGCCAAACTAAGGTAATACCACACACACGCAAACACAATGCTCATATTATTTTATGAATTTTGTAGTATAAAGAAAAAGCCAATTATCCATCTGTTACCGACAACCAATTGCTTCCTATTTATCATTACTGTGCATATGTATGGTGTTACACAGCGCGCATATTGATGAAAACAAAAAAGCTAATTTAGTGTCTTTGTTAGGATGACCATTGAAGCAGACGAAAGCTTCGCCCCGGGGGTTTCTTCTGAGGACTTCTGGGTCGATGGAAGGCCGGACGGCGCTAAAGGCTCGGTAGACTCATCTGGAACTGGTTTAGGCCTGTCAGAATTGCATTTTGTTGCTCGCCGATTCATTTTTATATTGGAAATATTATGTCGTACTGATATTATGAAGACAATTGTCTTTTTTAGGCTTTGTAAGCTATGGCATAATTCAATAAGCACTAAATGTATTCATGGAGACTATTATTACATTACCCCCCCCCCCAAAAAAAAAGTATTCTCTCAAATACTTGTCTAATATGTAGTAATTGTGACAAGCCTAAATGTTTCTGGATGTGTTTTTTTTATATTTATATATATATATCATGTGTCATCAGTTACATTTGACTATAGATATTTTTTAGGGTCTTTTTTTGTCTTCTGTCTTTGTTTTTAGGATGGAGGTCCGTACATGTCGAAGGACCTGGGCCAGCCCGGTTAGAAACCACACACTACTAGGTACTGCTTAGCTTGTCCTTGATAGATTTCTTTTTCTAATAGGACAGTTATTGTCACTCAAAAATGGATTTAAACAGGCATTTTTTATTAAAAAGCCAATTATCCGACTGTTGCCAACAATCAGTCGCTCTCTATAATTAAACATTACTGTAAGTGCATGTGTACTGTATGTTGTGGCAGGGCACGCACACAGGCCACACCCAAGCTAATTTATTGTCTGTATTGTTCATGTTAAGAGGGAGATTGAGGCAGCCATGGAAGCTTTGCCCCGGGTGTTTCCTGACGACTGCGATCGACTACAGAGGGCCGGCGTCAACTAGGGTGGCTGATGACGACTCTGACTGGTGGCCGGCGAGGATGACGACCTCCGTGGGCGGTGATGGGCAGCGGACAACGTGGACTGCTCGGTAGACACCTATATACTGTCAGAACTGTAGTTTTGAGATTGAGATAGGCTGCTTCTACTTTTCTTTAAAATTATGAACATTTTCAACATGCCATATGATACTTGGCAATCATGCAATAATTGTGACGGGCCTAAATGAATCTTTCTGGTTGTTGTTGTTTTTTTTTTTTTTAAATACCGTATTGTCCCGAATATAAGACGATTCGTTTATAAGACGACCCTCATTTTTCAAGACCCATTTACAGAAAAAAGAACATTGAATGTCAAATAGTATAGCCCCTGAATATAAGACGACTCCATTAATGGGATATTTCCATTGGGAAAAAAAACATGGTCTTATATTCAGGCCAATAGGGTATATCATGCTGTATATCTCTATCTTTTAGGAACAACATCATCTTTATGGTGAAGAGCTCCTTTTCAAGACAATGGAGAAACTGGCAAGGTAATACCACACACGCACACACAATATATTGTGTATCAATATATTGCCATTGTGTATCATTATTTTATGAACGTTGTAGTATAAAGAAAAAGCCAATCATCCATCTGTTACCGATAACCAATTGCTCCCCATTTATCATTACTGTGCATATGTATGGTGTTACACGGCGCGCATATTGATGAAAACAGAAAAACTAATTTAGTGTCTTTGTTAGGATGACCATTGAAGCAGACGCCAGCTTCGCCCGGGGGTTTCTTCTGAGGACTTCTGCGTCGATGGAAGGCCGGACGGCGCTAAAGGCTCGGTAGACGCATCTGGAATCTGGAATTTTGTTGCTTGCCGATTCATTTTTATATTGGAAATATTATGTCGTACTAATATTATGAAGACAATTTTGTCTTTTTTAGGTTTTGTAAGCTATGGCATAATTCAATAAGAACTAAATGTATTCATGGAGACTATTATTACATTACCCCCCCCCCCCCCCAAAAAAAAAAAAAAAAGTATTCTCTCAAATACTTGTCTAATATGTAGTAATTGTGACGGGCCTAAATGTTTCTGGATGTTTTATATATATATATATATATATATATCATGTCATGTCATCAGTTACATTTGACTATAGATATTTTTAGGGTCTTTTTTTGTCTTCTGTCTTTGTTTTTAGGATGGAGGTCTGTACATGTCGAAGGACCTGGCCAGCCCGGTTAGAAACCACACACTACTAGGTACTGCTTAGCTTGTCCTTAATAGTTTTTTTTTTTCCTAATAGGACAGTTAGTGTCACTCAAAAATGGATTTAAACAGGCACTTTTTGTTAAAAAGCCAATTATTTGCCTGTTGCCAACAATCAGTCGCTCTCTATAATTAAACATTACTGTAAGTGCATGTGTACTGTATGTTGTGGCAGGGCACGCACACAGGCCACACCCAAGCTAATTTATTGTCTGTATTGTCCATGTTAAGAGGGATATTGAGGCAGCCATGGAAGCTTTTCCCCGGGTGTTTCCTGACGACTGCGATCGACTACAGAGGGCCGGCGTCGACTAGGGTGACCGATGATGACTGACTGGTGGCCGGCGAGGATGACGACCTCCGTGGGCGGTGATGGGCAGCGGACAACGTGGGCTGCTCGGTAGACACCTATATACTGTCAGAACTGTAGTTTTGAGATTGAGATAGGCTGCTTCTACTTTTCTTTAAAATTATGAACATTTTCAACATGCCAGATGATACTTGGCAATCATGCAATAATTGTGACAGGCCTCAATCAATCTTTCTGCGTGTGCTTTTCTTTTATCATGCTGCGTAATCAGTTATGGTTGACTATAGAATATATTTTCTTTTAGAAACATAATCTTGTTTTATTATCATTGTTCATAAAATGTATTAATCATTTCTTTTCTTTTCTCTAGGACATTGCTTGTCTCCTGTGTGGCTCCAGACTGGTAGTGGTGATATGTAGATGTGATCAATCAAAACTTTGGTTGGTTCACTTAAATAAAAAATGTAGGAAACAACAAAAAAATAATAATAAATAAACAAATGTAGGAAAATAACATGAACAAATATCAATATTAACAATATCAATTAACAAATTACTTAACAATATCAATAAACATATTACAGTAAAACAAATAAAGTCAATAAAATAATGAAATAAAAAATAACCTAATTAGAAATGTATTACCGGTAATACAAAAAATAGATAAATAATAAGGTTGTGAATGAGGGTAATAATAATACAATATAATATAATATAGTAATATAGTGTAATATAATATAATGGTAATATAATAATAGTAATATATGGGTAATAATATAGATGTTAGTAATTCACTAAGGGTAATAATAATGATAATATTGATGTCAATAATATACTAATATATAAGGATGATATATACTATTGTATAATAAGGGTAATAATAACATCTACATATTGCAACAAGACTATGTGTACAGACGATTGGCTACCTGGAATGAGGGCGTGGTGACACGCCATTGAGCTGGACATCCCATGATACATGATGGAAGACACCAAAATCTTTAATATCTGTTTGTCTGTAATATCTTATCCTGTTCAGATTTCACAGTGATTATTCATGTATTTCAGTTTTTATTTTATTTTTTTATTCATTATGCCATATCTGTAAATATTTTCCTCAATTTTGTGAATAAATTATTGCATCTATACCTGGGTGTCCTTCGCAATATTTTATGGGTTCATTACAAGGTTGAGGAATACAGTGCTACTTGCAACATTTTTATTGTATTTTAATACATAGCACATTTAGAACTTTGAAAACCTAGCCTATGGTTTTCTGAAAACCTTCAAATTCTTAAAACAATGAATGATGTACACAGAAGTAGCTCCCAGCGTGAATGTATTGGTTTCACCAGTTACATTTGGGTTCAAAGGAGGCCTAAGGTCTGCAAAATGCAATGTGTGGAAAAATGGAGATTTTCACCTTGGTTATTAATTCTGACTACTTTTTTGGCTCAAAGGCCAGTCTGAATACTGGACTGAATTTTAAGTTTGAAATTCCCTTGTTTTATAGTACTGTACTTTTCTCCAGAGAATGACTTTACTTAGTTTCTTTGAAAACTTTACGTCAGTTTTCCATTTGTATTAATGTTCTGCAAATGGACCATCAAACGCCAAGTGTTTAAATGCTTTTCTGGGGTTCATCCTCTTAGCTGAATTCTAAGAATCCTTTTGGTTATAGAGCTTGTATTGAACTGCACTCTTTTGGTATGCGGTCAGGTTTAGACTTGGCTCAGGGAAGAGGACGCCCCTGCCATGCACAGTCCACCATGGCACAGTTGGAGGTGTGACAACAACCATCCTTCTGGATGAAATAATTCCTAATTGTAATTCGCTCTGGATTAAGAGCATCTGCTTAATGCCTGCAATGTTACATTGTCTCTTTCTGCAAACTGTTAATGACATTGTCACTTTTAGGCCAACACCTCCCTCTAGTGGTTACTCACAGTAATGTCTGCCTTACTCTGTTCATATGCAATAAAAAGTTAGTAGTACTACACAATGCATATACTATTAATGGTTCTCTGGGCAAGTGATTTCCTCTCGAAAAAGCTCTCTGCAGAGCTGCCGCCTGTGCCCTGCTATGTAAAGTCATTGACTTTCTTTAGCACAGTAACTCCTATTGTTAGGTGCAGTAGTTCTTGGGGATGTTATGTGTCATGACCTCAGCCTTGATTACATTTAGCCTGAGGCAATCACAATTCTGCAGGATTTTCCAATTCTACTTTAAGATGCATCAGGAACGATGGGGGGGGGGGGGGCAACATTTATATGCTACATGTCTGTACTAATACCTGCCAGTGGTGTCTGTGTACATGTGCCTAAAAGGTCTGTGGGGAGTTTGTGCAGTAACAGACGCAGACAGTGACTTCACCATGCTGCAGGGCAACATGGAGTTGATGCCAGAGCTGTTTGGAAACTCCTGGAAGATAAAGCCCTCCTGCCCTGATGTGGAAAACCAGGACCTGTGCACTGTGAGTGGAACACAATACAGGCACGTGCGAGCACACACACACACACACACACACACACACACACACACACACACACACACACACACACACACACACGCACACACACACTCTGACTATACTCCTATTCTACTGTGTCTGCCCAGCTGGCACTGTACTGTAACAACATAACCCTTGCTATTCACCGACTATAGTTAAGTGATGTGATGAGTGCAGACCACAAAGCTTCTTAAAGCAGCGTCTCAGAGTTTATTTAAGGGATTAAGTGAATTATGAAATACTGGTTTATTACTCCACCAAATGTGTGTTTCAACAGCCTCCACTGAGGTGATGGCTGTGCCCTCTGAGTGTCCAGGTGATTGGGAGGGTTCCATGTTTTCACCTTGGACCAGCATCTCTCAGAACTAGTGTAGTGGGTTAGGGTTTTTGAAGAGTTTATACTAATACTTGGTGTCCATAATGTAGATTAGTAGTAGTGTCATGTGCTTATCAATAATACATGTCCAGTGGTAGGCTTTGCTCTATTGCCTTTTATTGTATATACTAAGGCCAGTTTGAAATAACAGGTTAGTGGTGGTAATTCATTTTGTTGATTACTGATTTTTAATTGCAATTAACTCATGTGCAAATCCACTGAGCATTCTCTCATTGAATAAAATGGGTAGAGCAGTTTTATGGAGAGACATATAGCCTAGCTGTGTGTCTCCCTGTATCCAAAGCCATAGAGTAGAGCTGGAGGACCTACAAGCATTGGGGACTTGATAAATATTAATAAATAAATAAACAGCCCCACCTCCTCCAGGTTATTATTCTTTTTTAAATGTACCGTACAGGAATACATGGCATATTATGGACACATTTCGAATGGGGATCAATCAATTAATTCAATTAATTTGAAGCTGTGATTATTCTGATTAAAATAACAATCATTCAAGACCCTTTATGTGCCTCTCCCTGGCCCAAAACACTTTTCAAATAGAAGCCCATGGCCAATACATGAATTTGGGTGTCCTTAATGCGAAAATGGACAGTTTACAATTTCAGGAAAATGTATATGCATATTATTATTTGAAAATGTTGAACATGTTCAACATGTTTCTTTAAACCTGCAGTGGTCTGTGTTTGGAGCGGCCTCTGTGCTCTGACAGACACCCAGACTGTGCCAAACAGTCAGATGAGGAGTTCTGTGGGCCTGCCCTAACCCTAACCTGCCACCCTGATGTCTGCCGGGAGAGTTCCAGTGGAAAGTGCATTCCTGGAAACCGTGTGCATGACAAACGGCTAGACTGCAGCTTTGCTAGTGGCTCTGATGCTTAAGGTGGGTAACTGGGCTAGGCATTATCTGTGTCCTGACAATCAAGTTGAAAGAGTTTAATGCCGCAATTGTGCTTGTGTTACAAGATATATAGATTATGAATGGTGTTCATAATGATATCAACAGGCCTGGAAAAGTTGGCCCGGCCCTAAGTGGGCCCTAAACAAGTAAGCCCGACTCGGCCCGGCTAATTAGCATAAGTCCATTTTCTAACGATCAGGCATTTTTACCACAGTTACCAAATAATTTCGGGGTCATAATGATCCTCCTTTGGTGATAAAATTGATATGTTTCCAACATGTAGCGGCACGCAATGAATTACTTTCTGTATAAACTATTGACACCAACACAGAAATAGGTCGCTTGCAGAGATGTTTATCTAGCAAACCATATGTAAATTTACAACAAAGAGTTAATCTTTTCTGTAGTCTGTATAACGTCCGAACCCCACGCCATTCCGTGCTTCTACACACACACACACACACACACACACACACACACACACACACACACACACACACACACACACACACACACACACACACACACACACACACACACACAGTGTGACATTACTTGAACTTAGCTGCTGGTGTTGTATTGTTGTATTATATTAGTTTCTACTGCTGTTGCAGTTATAGTTTTGTTATTTATTTTGTTTGTTCAAATTCAAACATTCACTCAAAAATAATGACTTATAAATGGGGCACAGTGGCACAGTGTTTAGTGCTGTCGCCTCACAGCTAGAAGATCCTAGGTTCGATTCCCGCTAGGGGTGCTGCTGTGGGTGCTGGCGGCGTGTCTGCTCCTCCGCGTCGTCAGTGCCCATACCGAGGCGGGGTTGACGAAAGGGCCTTTCACGTGCTACGTCCAACCAGGGAAACTCCCCCCTGTCGGGTGAAAAGAAGGCAGCTTGGACTACCTCATGCATTGAAGGAAGCATGAGCCCAGTCTGCTGCCTCCCCAGGTTGGTGGAGGGTGTGTAGAGCCCAGGATCACATTAGGAGTTGGCACTGGGTGAAGAAATGGGTTACAAAATCGTGGGATAAAATATTAAAAAAAGAAAGAAAAAAAATACGTATTTAATATTATATCAAATAGTAAACCCTATTCAAGGTTCAAGGTTAGCTTTATTAGTCTCCCGTGGGAGAAATTTGTCTTGGAGTCAGAGAGCAGAGCTGCATAGAGTTTAATACAGACAGATAACAGTAGACACAGGACAATACAATTACACTTAACACATTTACACCCTAGTGTGTATCCTACGCCTGTAAGTGCTAAATGCTCTCCCCAATTAAGAGCTTAATCGAGAGAGGTATAAATGAACGTCTAAACCGGTTATATTTTATCAACGGTGGAGCTCTGTATCTCCTGCCCGTTCGCATCAACACATACTCAGAGAACATGTAAGGGATCAGCGACAATACATTGAGCCTATCGAACTACAGCTTGTTGGAAGATGGCTTTTAGGGTGATCGGGGGGCTAGACACCAGCCACCCTACAGCTCTGGTCCGTGGTGTAAAGCTGCACCCAGACGCTAACAGGAAGGTTCAGTCCTGATTTCCTGCAGAACGGTCGCCCCATGTTTGTTTTTAGTTAAATACAGTGTAGCCTCAGAGCCGGATTTAGCTAGCCCTACTAGGGTGGGCTGGAAGAATGGCTGGGAGGGCAACTCCAAAGTTTTTCTATGAAGCAGTGGTTTTCAACCTTTTTGATGTTGCGTGCGTGCGTGCTCATTTCGTGCACACGTTTCGCGCGACGTTTTTGAAAGCTCAATCCAGTGAGCTTTTTTAAAACGCCTGGCGTTAATCGACGGGTGATTTTCTTTATTTCGCCACTGCAGAGAGAATCGAGAATCACCGCGTTTATGCAGGCGTTTATCGTTGCCGTCTGGAAAGCCCTTTGGGAGGAATTCTCCTTAGTGAAAAACTGTACACCTGTGAATGCTGCAAACAAACACACGGCACTCCACTTTCGTTACATTTTTAAACTATTTAAAAAAAATGGGAATAGTTCAATGTGCCAATCTATTGACAGGCTGTGAGCTTGTAGACTGGCTATTTGAACTTATTAAAATGTTTTTTTAATAGTTTAAAAGGGCAACGAACTTAAGTGATAAGGGGTTTAGTGGTGACGAAAATCTAGGCCTTCAAGTATTTATCAATAACATAAGATAACATTAGATAACATAAGATAACATAACATATACTGATTAGACAACGTTAGACAGACGGTTTGTGTAATCGAGTGAAAACAAACAACTCATTGTTTTTGGGTGAACTAATTTCCTTTAACTTTCCTTTAAACCTTTTTCACTGGTTTTATATGCCTGTGAGGACCTTGTTTATTCCATTTTGCCACCCGCTGTGTTCAAATAAATAGTTTTCATTTAACCTTCTGTACTGTACGTATTTGGTGTTACTTTAGAAATTGAAAAATATCAGACCCACAACCTCACAGTGTGCCACGGTAGTGGCGCGCTGTGAGCTTGTAGGTCTAATATTTTTGAAAAATGTGGCACCAATGTTTGAGTCTATTATTTCAGAAGCAAACATTTCTAACTCAAATCTTTGCTTCTGAGGGATCCCTATAGAACATGTTTTCAGATGGGAGTCCTCCGCAGCCAAATATAGATGATTCTGGTGGTCCTTGGCATGAAATCTGTGTTCCTGACACAGGAAAAAATAGATTCTCGTGTCAGAAACTAGGATCTAGCGTTAAGAACTAGAATCTAGTGTAAAAAAAAAAAACAAAATACACAAACAATGAGTTACATCCGGTTAACCAGCTTTCCATCATTTAGCCTGGACCACCTGGAACCCTCTCAAGGACCACTGGTGGTCCCCGGACCACTGGACCACTACAACCTCTGTTCACTTCATGGGGTCAGTCCAGTGGTTGACCAGAGCTAATAGACTTCTATTGAGCTTGACAAAAACAAATAGGGACAAGTCCTAATGTAACGGTATAAGGCAGTGGTCCGGGGACCACCAGTGGTCCATGAGAGGTGGTCTCCAGGCTAAACAATGGAATGTTTGGTTAGCCAGATAGCCACCTGCTACATAACTATTCTTAACAGTGAACCAGTGAAACCAAATGGACCGTTCTTAATTGCAGATCTGTTTGGTTTCATGCTTACTTGCACTCTCAAGAGTTAAAATAGTTAAAATAAATCTTTAGGGTTTTTGGGGGGGTCTGTGGGGCTAAAATGTCATCAAATGGTCGTCCTCCGTGGTTAAAATATTCATCATGTGAATTATCCCAAGTCTACACAACTAGAGAATGTAGAAGATTAATGGTCATTTTGATCTGTATGTTGGACTGTTTGGTTTCCCAAATCCAGCCTGGAGTTGTGGACAAAAGCAAAATTAATCTTTGTTTTGGGGTCTGTGGGGCTAAAATGTCGTCAAATGGCGGTCCGTGGCTCAAATTCTGAATAAATACTGTTTTAATGTATGCTATGCTATGTACTGTATATGCTGAGGACATTAGGTGCAGTACTCATTGTGACCAGTAGAGGGCAACCTTACCTCTTTTATTGACTACTGCTACCACAGAGCCATCTAGTAGAAGAGTTGCGGCATTGAGGGGTCAAAAACTGAGCGCTCGAGCGCTCAGTTTTCATGCAGGCAATATAGGGACAAAATGAAGTTGGAAATGCATTGTTTTCAATGAGGGTGGAGGGCAACTGTTTTAAAGTAGCCTATTATAGATTCATGACTAATTATAGTCTGTAGCCTAGTGTTTATGTTGTGTATCTATAGTACGTAATAAAGGGGTTAGGGTCCAGGACTTGTCCCTCTTTGTTGTCCCATTCTCCATAGAAGTCTATGTACAAGAGCCGCCATTGGACTGGCCCCATGAAGTGAAAGGAGTTGACGTAACTCTGTCTATACTATATGGCTCTAACCCTCTGTAGATCAGTGGTTTTCAACCAGTGGTCCGGGGACCACCAGTGATCCTTGAGAGGCTGCCAAGTGGTCCCCCAGCTAAGTTTGTTAACCAGATGAGAAGTTGGTTTAGTCAGATGTATCATGTAAGATGTATGATGTAACTCCTCTGGCGTGGTGTCACTATGAATCCCACCGCAGTTAACACCACTCTGACACCACTAGACGGCTCTGGCTCTGGCGTGGTGTCACTATGAATCCCACCGCAGTTAACACCACTCTGACACCACTAGACGGCTCTGGCTCTGGCGTGGTGTCACTATGAATCCCACCGCAGTTAAGCAACTACTGACCAACCACAGTCGGCCCGGGGGTCCGGGAACTGCGGCGGGATTCATAATAACACTAAGGAGCAGCGTGTGCTGATGAAATCATCCTCATTTCAGCCGCAATAAGTGCCTCTAACATAATAGTTCATAGGCCAGACAGGATGTCGGTATCACTTGGGGCGGCAAAACCTTACCTACTCTAAAATGTTTATAGGGTCAATATAAGTAAATTAAAATATGATAGACCTTCCATAGGAGTAGCTTTTTATATTTTTGGGGCATTTTGTTATTTTTCTCTATAGGCGTTTTTTCATTAATTCCAAAGAGAACTCTTACACTCAATAGCACATTCAGATCTCTTTTTGGACATTCCTTATTATAGATTAAACAAACCTGTGTCCAAAAAAAATGGTTGATTAAGTGGGTGTGGTCTATAATTCCTGAAGTAGCTGGTATTATTTGGTGGTGGAGCAGTTATTTCAGGAAGGAATTTAAACTGAATGGGACACTGCTATCATGATTTAAAAGTGTTTTTCTTGTCACTGGAATATCCACCTGACAGCAATAGGAGGCACTGTGCTAAGAAAGGGCTAAGAAAGTGAGGAAGGCACTCGCATTGAAGACCCTGAATGGCATGGCCAGTGTATAGAACCCTAACCTCCCTGTCAAATCAAACTCAGCTTCCTCCGTACAATGATAGTCTTTTATGGCAATGAATGTTGGACAATGAAGGCAACCCTGAAGAAGTCTGTAGACCAACAAGACCATGGGCGATAGTGGGGTTTCGTCTCCATGTTAAATGTGGATGTCATTTACAACTCTTGTAAAAGTTTCACTTTCAGTCCTAATTTGTTGGTGAGGGTCTATAGAACCATTTTGGTTCGAGTGGCCCGCACACAAATTAAATATTTGGCCTGTAGGGGGCGTAACAAGGTGCCAACCCTACCAAAACATGTAAACTGTTGTAACTTTTGATCAAATTGTCCAATCTGTACATATGGGATATCTATGGATTCACAATCAGGAGTAGCATTTGCTACCTAAACCTAATTACACATAAAATATATTTTTTCATCCATTATTGGTGTATATCGACAAAAATAGCAAGCAAAACAAGCTAAAATTAGCTAAAACCGAAGTGAGTTTCCATTTCCATGTTAAATTTAGTTGTTGTTTACAACTTTAAAAGTTTAACTTTCAATACTAAATTCTAGGTGAGGTAACCATTTTGGTTAGAGTGGCCAGCACGCAGATAAAGATTATTGGGGGGGGCTTCCAAAATATGATATAAGACTGTCGTAACTTATCCAATCTACTTCACATTCAGAAGTAGTATTTAGTCATTTAGACCATATTACCCCAGCCCCCCCCCCCCCCCCTCCCCACCCCCTTGTGTGTATCCACCAGAATAGCACGTAGTCCAGCCTCTATGTGCAGTATTTTGATGATAACAGCATGAATTTTGGAACACAGTTGGAGCATGTCATTAGGAGCATTGTTGGCTATGGCACCATCACAGATTTGTCCCTTGGTAATGCTGACAGCTATTTTCTAAAATATTAATTCTAGTAAATAGTCCCACATTGTCAATGATGAGGAATTCATTGGTACTATTCACATTTGTCCTGTGACCATGGTAGATATTTCTCATAATGGCCACCACCTGCTGATATTTTAACAGTAATTAAAATTCTCTGATCCTGATTCTGGTAGCTAATCCTACGTTTTCAAGGACGAGGTCTAAAGGATGACGTGGGGTGAGGGCTTCCAGCCAGAGTTTCTCCTCACTTCTTATGGCCTCAGTGTTCTGGGGCTATGTCAACTATGTCAATGCCATTGTCTTTGCTGAAGGTTTCTTTCCAAGTCTCTAGCTCAGCCCTGCAAGGTCTAACCCAGACTTGTGCAGATGGCTGCTGGCTCATCTGGAGGCCCCAGTTTGTGTGATTAGGTGGGGCTGACTGCCGCAATCAGGATTAGGGGCTTGACCCTTTCAAACTGTGGCAGTCTAGCCAAGTGTCTGCATTTGTTTTGGAGGCTATATACAGGAGACAGTTTCTCACCAGCACCAGGTATCATGAGGTGAAGGCTCCTTCAATTGACATTGTTGTTGAGTCTTCATGGGGAGAAGCATTATGCATTCCGAACCATCTTCACCAGGTGCAATATAACTACTTTGAGTATGACTATTTTCCTGTCAACTAGCTTGTGTGTGAAGGTACAGCACTTCAGCAGTGGTTTTCACCAGACAGCTTTTACTGTATGGATCTGGATGGGATCTGGCTAGAAGTACACAGACTGGTGTTGGATCTGGGTGGGGATCTGGCTAGAAGTACACAGACTGGTGTCGGATCTGGATGGGGATCTGGCTAGAAGTACACAGACTGGTGTTGGATCTGGGTGGGGATCTGGCTAGAAGTATACAGACTGGTGTTGGATCTGGGTGGGGATCTGGTTAGAAGTATACAGACTGGTGTTGGATCTGGATGGGGATCTGGCTAGAAGTACACAGACTGGTGTTGGATCCGGGTGGGGATCTGGCTAGAAGTACACAGACTGGTGTTGGATCTGGATGGGGATCTGGCTAGAAATACACAGACTGGTGTTGGATCTGGATGGGGATCTGGCTAGAAGTACACAGACTGGTGTTGGATCTGGATGGGGATCTGGCTAGAAGTACACAGACTGGTGTTGGATCTGGGTGGGGATCTGGCTAGAAGTACACAGACTGGTGTTGGATCTGGGTGGGGATCTGGTTAGAAGTATACAGACTGGTGTTGGATCTGATGGGGATCTGGCTAGAAGTACACAGACTGGTGTTGGATCTGGGTGGGAATCTGGTTAGAAGTACACAGACTGGTGTTGGATCTGATGGGGATCTGGCTAGAAGTACACAGACTGGTGTTGGATCTGGCTAGAAGTACACAGACTGGTGTTGGATCTGGGTGGGGATCTGGCTAGAAGTATACAGACTGGTGTTGGATCTGGATGGGGATCTGGCTAGAAGTACACAGACTGGTGTTGGATCTGGGTGGGGATCTGGCTAGAAGTACACAGACTGGTGTTGGATCTGGCTAGAAGTACACAGACTGGTGTTGGATCTGGATGGGGATCTGGCTAGAAGTACACAGACTGGTGTTGGATCTGGCTAGAAGTACATAGACTGGTGTTGGATCTGGGTGGGGATCTGGCTAGAAGTACACAGACTGGTGTTGGATCTGGATGGGGATCTGGCTAGAAATACACAGACTGGTGTTGGATCTGGATGGGGATCTGGCTAGAAGTATACAGACTGGTGTTGGATCTGGATGGGGATCTGGTTAGAAGTACACAGACTGGTGTTGGATCTGGCTAGAAGTACATAGACTGGTGTTGGATCTGGGTGGGGATCTGGCTAGAAGTACACAGACTGGTGTTGGATCTGGATGGGGATCTGGCTAGAAATACACAGACTGGTGTTGGATCTGGATGGGGATCTGGCTAGAAGTACACAGACTGGTGTTGGATCTGGCTAGAAGTACATAGACTGGTGTTGGATCTGGGTGGGGATCTGGCTAGAAGTACACAGACTGGTGTTGGATCTGGATGGGGATTTGGCTAGAAGTATACAGACTGGTGTTGGATCTGGGTGGGGATCTGGTTAGAAGTATACAGACTGGTGTTGGATCTGGATGGGGATCTGGTTAGAAGCACACAGACTGGTGTTCTGACCTCACTGGGTACTGGTCAATCGGGTAGAGCTGGTTTGAGTTGGAGTGAGTACTAAGAATATGTCAGCTGATTTCATGGGCTCACTTGATTTTCACATATAGGGTAGAAGACATGGATTTACTGCCTACATCAATACATCAATATTACACATTTTGATGATTTGACTATTATCTAGCATTTTATAAAAAAAAAATCATAATCCTTGAAAACGTTTTGTCATCAGAATCAAGATTGTATGTTGTATGAGCTGAATTGGTAAAATAACAGCAGATGATGGCCACCATAGCTGTCATCACAGACCCATAGCCAAAACAATTCCTTATGGCAGGCTTTAACTCATTGACCGCTAGGGGGACCTTCTTTGTTTCCTCTCCATTGCCGCGGCTCAAACCAGTTCGATCGGTAAAAAAGCCCTTATTTTGAAGCTCAGATCTCCTAAACAGGATGTGCTGTTTCTGTTATGCTGTGTCTGTTGTCTTGCCTAATCGATCATCTGGCGATGTACCCAAAAACATCCGGGTCACAAGTCAGGAAGAGCTGTGTAGCCCTGGCTGCTTAACCCATGCGCCAGCGACATTGAGGGGGCAAACCGGAGGAGAGCCGTTTGAATGCATTGGGTTGAACGCATGTCAATGGGAGGGGAAAAAAAAAAGTTGTCCCCAATTCTGTCCCAAATGAAAGTCAGCAACGGGATGATCATCAGACGATGCGCACGGACTAATAGTTGGATTAAAGAATGAAATCTACATCTCGTCGTGATACGAGCCGTCCGCGTGACCGGCGGGGGGGTCTCCACGGGAGGTCCACGAGCTGCGCGTCTTCGGCAGGAAAACTATTAACTTTGTGCCAAATGTCATGCTTTCATTGAAAAGTGCACAATTTTCACACATAGAGGCTGGGCTATAAGTGGGTATGCCTAACTTTAATCCCCCCAATACTGTATTGTTTCTATTTATTTACAATTTATACCATTACTCATTCATGATAGGTAGGCACTAATTTCATCCTTCTAGGTTCAACAGAATTTAAATTAGGTGCCATTTGAAGTAATTTGATGTACATGGGCGTCCATTTTTTCCATATCATATTCCAAACATTAATATTTGAAATCCAGTTAATTCCTGGGTTAGTATTGACTTGATATAGCAAAAGAAAACAAAGAAAAAACAGCAATTGTGAGAAAATAAAGACTTTTAAGAAAAACAAAAATCCGATTTTGGTCAATTTTGAAATTAGGCAAAAAATGCATATTTTTTTCATCTACAGATGGGCCACTCGAACTAAAATTGTTCTATAGGTCATCATCTACAAATTAGAAGCGAAAGTCAAACTTTTACAAGAGTTGTAAATGACGGTGTGTCGTGGGACCCCACTACGAGGGAATACCAATTGTGAGACAGAAAATAGCAGCCATTGGAATAAAACAGGACACAGTCCAAACCCCTGTGGGGACCAACCATAGGCTCCAAACAAATTATGTCCTACATAGTTGGATGTACTCAAGAAAGATGCAGGAGCTCAAATCACCAATGAGCTGGCCAGGTGTATGGACAACCAGGTGACTGGAATTGAACATGGAGGGTTTGTCCACTGAAAACTTAACTTCGACTCATACAGCAGATAACTGGTGCATTTACCGTATATAGTGACTTCATCCAAGACACTTATATGCATTGCACATAGATTGTGCAATGCATTCACCCACTAACAGATTCATACACTGATCAGAGATGGAAAAAATGCAAGGCACCAACCTGCACATCAGGGACAATTAGGGGTTCAGTCAGTGTCTTGCTCAAGGACAGTTCACCCTATATTCTTAGAAAGATGAACTGTTCCACTTATACTAATTAGGTAGCTGCTTCAGATAGTGTAGCATAGAGGTTCTAAAATGTTTTCATTTCAAGGAGCAATGCTTCCATTTGGTTTCATTTTGTACACTCTCAGAATTGAGACACCCGTAAGGGGCCGTGCATTCTCAACAGCTCAGTTGGTGTCTGTCCTGAAACTGGAAGGTCGGGGGTTTGATCTCAAAAAGGTTCGACTAGGGCCGCAATGACATACTAGTCATGTCCAGGGAGTGTGTGGTACATAAAGTTGCCTCACAATACAGCAACAGGAGATAGGCCATATGGTTCACATAGCTTGGAAAGACTATAGAACATCAGCTTGTTGCGAACAAGCTGAGTAATGTGATGAAACCTGTGATGAAGGGCAGGGATAAGTGAAAAGCAATAGGGATATGAATATAGTGTGGTCCTGCAGTACAGTTCTACCAACCTCACTGGTTGATCTCCTTGTCACTGGAGAGCATGGACGAGAAGACAAAGACTCGAGTTGTACAAACACAATGACAACACAATGACTGACATTTTTCTGCATCGTGCAAGCTCGTGGTCACTGTACACTGTTGCTTACATATTTCTGATGTTTGCCTGTGAGTGTGTACAGGGCAGAATACTGTAATGGAATGTGTGTGTTTTGAACTGGCCTATACGATAGTGAGGATGTTTTTTGTTTTATTGCAATGTTATTAGTGGAGTTGCTAAGGGGAACCCCACTACTGTTATTGTGATGGCTCTAAACTTTTTTTCTAGGGGAACCCCACTACTGTTAATGTGATGGCTGTAAACGTTTTTCTAATTATTATGTAAACTTCCAGCCTAGGAGAAACCACTGTTCTAGATGACGTATCTAAAACATGTTTCAAAATTGGTTATTAGGGGGTACTGTATGTATCGGCTGAGAATGTGTATGTTGCTCTACTCCACAGGGTTCAATGAATGAACCTAGAAAATTACAATATCATTGGAGCAACCCCACTTTGCAATTTCAAAATTGCA
Source organism: Benthosema pterotum (assembly GCA_039105355.1). Classification (NCBI taxonomy): domain Eukaryota; kingdom Metazoa; phylum Chordata; class Actinopteri; order Myctophiformes; family Myctophidae; genus Benthosema; species Benthosema pterotum. The sequence goes on along the minus strand of CM076971.1, from coordinate 167,395 downwards.
TTCATTCTAGTTATACTGTATAATGTCCTATAAAGCAGGGGTTTCAACCAGTGGACCGGAGACCTTCAGTGGTCCTTGAGTGGGTTCCAGTTGGTCTCCCAAGCAAAAATAATGCCGAGTTGATGTTGGATAGATATTTACCAGTAACTCTTGAGTGTAAAATGAAAGCAAAGACAACTGTTATCTTTCCTATGGTAGTAGCACTACCAACATCTATACAGCATGGAATTGTGGACAAAATATATTCTTTATGGGAAAAAAGCCTCTCCGACCAAAAACAGGTTTTGGTCTGAGAGGTTTTTGGTCTGGGGGCCAACTCAGGCCCTTGAAAGAATTATCTTCAGCCCACAGGATGATATTTAATTACTATTAGAACTGCCAAATTGCACAAATCATGATTAAAAAATAATGCAGCAAAATGTTTTACTTTTGCAACAATTGATTTCCTTTCTCATTTTACTATGAAAGCAGTGCCTGGTGAGGATCATAGAATAGGAAACAGAACATTTTTAAGGATTCTTATGTGTTTTCCTGGGTCATCCTCGTAATCAGTTGCCCGTGCGTTGAAACCCCGCCCCTTGACTTGTACCAATTCTTCTATTCTGCCCCACTGTTTATTTGAGTTTGATATCCCTGCATTAGATAACTAACGCTAGGTTATAAGATATGGGTTTCAAAAGTGTGGACTAACTTTTTTTAAAGGTGTTTTTGCAGGGATTTTGCCTTTATTGTTTGATAAGGGAGGGGGTGCAGCAAAGGGCTCTGGGGTTGAACCCATGACACACAGTCAGCAGTTATTTGTCAAGTTACTTAACAGTATACTTAACAATATATGCAATTTGTTATTGGCACTTGAGAAAATACCAGCATGCTACGGGCACATGTCATTAATTTTAGGAATAGTTGCACTGAGATCCATGACCCTCAAAATTATACAGACACCCAATTTATTGCATTTAATTATATAATTGCAACACTTATTTTCATAAAAATGATAGTTGGGACATTTTGACAACTTTTTATCATGGCTCATTCAAGTAAGAAATATTCCACAATGTGTATCCCCATACCCAGTCATTGATTTGTTTATTCCATATGTATAGCTGATATTGACTGAATATACTATTTCACAGATTTGAGGTATAGTGCAGAATTCTGGCTACAGAAAGCATCATTTTCAAGATGGAAAGGTAATCTTGGACTCAAATTGAAGCTTAGGGGCAGGGGATGTTTTTTTATATACAAGTGAGGATGTGGTAGTCACCATAATGTGTTGATAAATAACCATCTTTGTTGTTATTTTTTAGGCGGACAGTATATTTTTTTGTGTTTCCTGGGATGAAGCAGGTCATATTTAACAATACAGTGGTAGTAATCACCAAAATCCTATTCTACCAGTTACCCCTATGTGTCAGGATACTCCATGACAAATTTTAGACTACGAAGTTGATTTATGTAATTTTAGTGAATTAATATATGCCTTTATACAATTTTGCCAGAGCCATATACCCAAAGGGGGGGTTTGAGGTGATAACTACTATAAAGCTACCAGTCAGAAATGTCTATCATATCAAAACCTAATCTAGGGATGTATAGGAACAAAAAAATCAGTCACAACTAGAATTTGCCGCCTCAGGTGATACCGATATGTCCTATCTGGGGTGTTGGCCCATGTACTATAAGTAGAAACATGTGTGAATACTTTATATGTGAAAACAGAATGTTTATGTACAATAAGTGTCTCTAACACAAGTATAAACATGTGTGAATACTTTATATGTGAAAACAGAATGTTTATGTACAATAAGTGTCTCTAACACAAGTATAAACATGTGTGAATACTTTATATGTGAAAACAGAATGTTTATGTACAATAAGTGTCTCTAACACAAGTAGAAACATGTGTGAATACTTTATATGTGAAAACAGAATGTTTATGTACACCTCATGGATGTAAATGTAAGGATCCACCAGAAACTCTTTAGCATGACACCAAGGAGAACAAACAGGTAAACAGCACAGCTGTAACCCCAGGGGGTCCCTAGAGTTCAGATAGCATTATCCTGGTGGTCCTCAGTTTAAATAGCATTTAATAATAATGAATACAAACAGGTAAACAGCACAGCTGTAACCCCAGGGGGACCCTAGAGTTCAGATAGCATTATCCTGGTGGTCCTCAGTTTAAATAGCATTTTTATTCAGGAGAAAAAGACAGTTTATGACCAATAAACTGTTTTTGACTTCTATACTATGAAGTATTTTTTGTCTGTATTTGACTGGTGTGATAAAGTATTTGTAGTATAGTGCAGTGGTTTTCAACCAGTGGTCCGGGGACCACCAGCACTCCCTGAGAGGATTCCAGGTGGTCCTCAGGCTAAATAATGGAAAGTTGGTTAACCAGATGTAACTCTTTGAGAGTGTAAACATGAAACCAAATGGACCCTTGCGGGTCCATTTGGTTTCATGTTTACACTCTCAAGAGTTAAAATATTCATCATGTGAATTATCCCAAGTCTACACAACTAGAGAATGTAGAAGATTAATGGTCATTTTGATCTGCATGTTGGACTGTTTAGTTTTCTATGAAATAAATCTTTAGATTCGGGGTCTGTGGGGCTAAAATGTTAAAATGCTGGTCCATGGCTCACTTCACTGACTGTAGTATGATACAGTATTTGTAGTAGTGTATAGTGCAGTGGTTTTCAACCGTTTTAATACCAGGGACCACCATTTATTCAGAATTTGAGCCATGACCACATTTTAGCCTCAGAGACTCTAAAACTAAAGATTTATTTTACTTTTGTCCACAATTCCAGGCTGGATTTGAGGAAACCAAACAGTCCAACGTACAGATCAAAATGACCATTAATCTTCTACATTCTCTAGTTGTGTAGACTTGGGATAATTCACATGATGGATATTTTTTAACTCTTGAGAGTGTAAAAATTAAACCAAATGGACCCGCTAGGGCCCATTTGGTTTCATTTTTACACTCACAAAGCGTCTGGTGGACGTTGCTGGGGACCACTTGGAACCCTCTCAAGGACCACTGGTGGTCCCCGGACCACCGGTTGAAACCCCCTTGTATAGTGTATTGTTCTGTACCTGACTGTAGTATGATAAAGTATTTGTTGTATAGTGTATTGTCTGTGTTTAACTGTATGATGGAGAATCAGAGATTAGTGTCTTGTCTCGTGTTGTGATTGTTTATTTGAGAATGTATTTTAAAGTATTTTCTTAAAGGGTTTTGGAATAGAGCTGCACAGTCCACTAACCTAAGCACAAAAATGTAACCCTACCACCAGTCAATAAGACATGTGAATCCCTTGACTCCTAAAAAACACTTTCAATGGGTACATAGTCCATACGAGCGGCTGCAATTCTTAACTGGCCTCTGTAAAACAAAATGCAAATATATTTCCCCCACCCACCCTCTTTCCCCTCTTTGTATTTCTCTCTTCCCTTTTTATCCCCACTTTGATTTTACCTTCAATATGATTTGCTGCTTCTGGATGTACAGAAGTAATTATTTTATTTATATACACTAGCGTTCAAAAGTTTGGGGTCACTTAGAAACGCCTGCATTTAGGAGGCAGGCATCCCACATCCTAAACCTTTGGAGTTGGACCGCATTCCATGAACACTACTTTATTATATATCAGGGGTTTTCAACAGGTGGTCCGGGACCACCAGTGGTCCTTGAGATGGTTCCAGGTGGTCCCCAGGCTAAATGATGGAAGGTTGGGTAACCAGATGTAACTCTTGAGAATGTCAAAATGAAACCAAATGGACCCTAGCGGGTCCATTTGGTTTCATTTCTAAAATATTCATCATCTGAATTAGCACCGCTTAATTGAGATGTTTACACTGTTTTGTTGTCAAAATACAGCCTGTAATTGTGGACAAAATCAAAAGAATTCTTCAATTTTAGGTCTTTGGTGTCAAAAAGGTTGAAAACCCCTGCCATACTGTATGGCAGGGGTCTTCAACCTTTTTGACTCCAACGACCACCATTTATCCACCATTTTATTACATTTTCACACCAAAGACCTAAAATTAAAGAATTCTTTTGATTTTGTCCACAAATCCAGGCTGTATTTTGCTAACAAAACAGTGTAAACTTTTTAATTAAGTGGTGCTAATTCAGATGATGAATATTTTAACTCTTGAGAGTGTCAAAATTAAACCAAATGGACCCTTGCGGGTCCATTTGGTTTCATTTTTACACTCTCAAGGTTACATCTGGTTACCCAACCTTCCATCATTTAGCCTGGGGACCACCTGGAACCATCTCAAGGACCACTGGTGGTCCCCAGACCACCTGTTGAAAACCCCTGGTATATAATATAGTAGTGTTCATGGAATGCGGTCCAACTCCAAAGGTTTTGGATGTGGGATGCCCTAGTATTTTTATTCCTTCCTCAAGTGGCACGGGGAGACCTGTACAGCCAGGGGGACCCTGGAGAGAGAGAGACCTAACCCTAACCCACTTATAACAATAAGACAACCTGATTAATGGGACGGATTACTGAATGTTAGAATATGGGACAGGTGCCATAGAGTAACATTCAACTAAATTGAATTCCTGTTGGTAAATATACAGTATTTATTGTTGTTGTTGCTGAGTGACTGCATATATGACTTGGTTGTTTTTTCATTTTTTGTCTTTCTTCTCTCCATTTCTGTCAATTATTAATTGCTGTGTCTGATAATCCCATGTGGGAAGGGACAAGAAATTGTTCGGACACATGAATTAAATATTCATTCATTCATTCAGGCATTCATTCCTTTTCATGAATGAAAATTCATTCAGTCAGACTCATTCAATGAATCTAAGACAACTAGAATCTTCTGATAACAATATGTTTAATGATTAATCTCCCATCACAATTGTACCAAGTATTCCTGTATAGTTGTGAAGGATAAAATTGTCAATAGAGGGTGTGCATGTGACATCATCATCATGCACCCAGGGGTTACTGACAGTTATATAGTATTTTTTCACTGTTTTTTAAGTGATATCATTGCTTCTGAGAGGTTCATGGAACAACATATTATTTTGTTCATCATCATCTCTCTCTCTCTCTCTCTCTCTCTCTCTCTCTCTCTCTCTCTCTCTCTGTCTCTCTGTCTCTCGCTGTCTCTCTCTCTCTCTGTGTCTCTCTGTCTCTCTCTCTGTGTCTCTCTCTCTCTCTGTCTCTCTCTCTCTGTCTTTCTCTCTCTGTCTGTCTCTCTCTGTCTGTCTCTCTCTCTCTCTCTCTCTCTCTCTCTCTGTCTCTCTGTCTCTGTCTCTGTCTCTCTGTCTCTGTCTCTGTCTCTCTCTCTCTCTCTCTCTCTCTCTCTCTCTCTCTCTCTCTCTCTCTCTCTCTCTCTCTCCAGGGACCCCCTGGTCGTGCAGGTCTCCCCGAGGCTAAATGCGTGGTGATTGTACGAGTGAAACCCAGTTAAACCTCTGTGTGGGCTGTAGCGCCCCTTCCAAGCCGGGAATCTGCTACCTAAACTAAAGAGCTTGACAGTTCCACTCAACATTTTACATTTTAGCAGTGAGTCCAGTGTCTCTGATGTGACCGTTATAGATCATTATAGACAACAGTTCCACTCAACATTTTAGATTTTAGCAGTGAGTCCAGAGTCTCTGATGTGACCGTTATAGATCATTATAGACAACAGTTCCACTCAACATTTTAGATTTTAGCAGTGAGTCCAGAGTCTCTGATGTGACCGTTATAGATCATTATAGACAACAGTTCCACTCAACATTGTGTCTCTGATGTCATCAATAATACTTCCTGGACTACCATTCCCATAATGCTTTGGTCAGACTACTTGTAAACACACTGAGGGTTTTATGAAAAACAGTGTAGTTCTTATCGGTGTGTCATCCATGGTAACAGCCTCTGTGTTGAGTTGTGCTTTTATTGTGAAATGTTGGGAGGGTTTGTACTGCACATACTTGTACAATGTACAGTACATACTGCAGCAGCGGTGGGCAATTATTTTTCCCAAGGGACCAAATGAGATACATAAAATATTGTGGAGGACCAAGACTAAAGGCTGAATTAAAGTCTGTGTAATATTAATTTAATTTCAAGATAAAAGTATAAATAAGACCAACCATTTTGACACCAGGGCCCACTATTTATTCAGAACTTGAGCCATGGGGGACCACTATTTGATGACATTTTAGCCCCACAGACCCCAAAACTAAAGATTTATTTTGTTTTTGCCCACAATACCAGGCTGGATTTCACAAACAAACCAGTCAAACATACAGATCAAAATTACCATTAATTATTTTACATTCTCTGATTATGTAGACTTTGGGCTAATTCACATGATGAATATTCTAACTTGTGATTGCGGGTCAATTTGGTTTCATGTTTACGCTCTTAAAGAGTTACATCTGGTTAGCCAACTTTCCATATTTAACTGGAATTCTCTCAAGGACGTCTGGTGGTCCCTGGACCACTGTTTGAAAACCATGGTACCCTTTCACAGGCCGGTCAGAGTCAGCCAAAGAGTTGCATTTGGCCCCGGACGGGATAACGCCCTACTGTAGCCTACATCGTTCCTAATGCCCAGGTATGTACTGTAACCTACATCGTTCCTAATGCCCAGGTATGTACTGTAACCTACATCGTTCCTAATGCCCAGGTATTTACTGTAACCTACATCGTTCCTAATGCCCAGGTATGTACTGTAGCCTACATCGTTCCTAATGCCCAGGTATGTAGTGTATTCTACATCGTTCCTAATGCCCAGGTATGTACTGTAACCTACATCGTTCCTAATGCCCAGGTATGTACTGTATTCTACATCGTTCCTAATGCCCAGGTATGTACTGTATTCTACATCGTTCCTAATGCCCAGGTACTTACTCTATTCTACATCGTTCATAATGCCCAGGTATGCATCAATTTAAAAAAATGATGCATTATCTGTTTTACTAATTTTACTTGTTTGTACTTTTGTTCTTGTTATTGTTTTTATTTTTTGCATTGTATTTTATTCTGCACTGTAAAGCACTTAGTAACTTTGTTTTAAAAAGTGCTATATAATTAAAGTACAAATAAAGTACAAAGGTATGTACTGTAACCTACATCGTTCCCAATGCCCAGGTATTTACTCTATTCTACATCGTTCCTAATGCCCAGGTATGTACTCTCTACATCGTTCCTAATGCCAGGTATGTACTGTAACCTACATCGTTCCTAATGCCCAGGTATGTACTGTATTCTAGTTAGTTTGACTCGTCTTACTCCCTGTCAGCTGACTTCCATCTGACTGTTTGTCCTGTCTTACTCCCTGTCAGCTGACTTCCATCTGACTGTTTGACCTGTCTTACTCCCTGTCAGCTGACTTCCATCTGACTGTTTGACCTGTCTTACTCCCTGTCAGCTGACTTCCATCTGACTGTTTGTCTCGTAGATAAACTCATGAGGCTGTTGGCAAAAGTTAAGCCACAGACACACAGAAACACCATCATATCTCCCTGATTCTCTCCTGCCTACACTGAGGTCGACTGATCAACAACTCCACAAGATCCTTAAATCCAAACTGAAATCTCAGGGAGATAAATGGTTCTCTGTTGTGCCACCCACACTGTGGAATGAACCTCAGGTCAGGGCCTGTGCCTGATAATAATGTTATTGTAAAACGATTCAGGTGTTTAGAGATTGCTGTTTACAATGATAAGCAGACCTGGACGTAATGTAGGACTACATAATGACATCTTGGCCCTGTAGGAGCCAACATGCCCATATGTAAGGGATAACACCCGACGAGCCGGTATTTGTTTCCTATTAACTGACCGAGGCGCAGCCGAGGTCAGTTAGTTAGGAAACAAATACCGGCTCGAAGGGTGTTATCCCGCTTATTACATGGCTTACGTCAATGGTTTCAATGTGAACGCTGGCTTCTGATTGGAGCATTCATTCAAGCCATGTAATAAATAGATGTAATCTAGGACTACATAATGACATCTTGGCCCTGTAGCAGCCAACATGCCCATATATAGATGTAATCTAGGACTACATAATGACATCTTGGCCCTGTAGCAGCCAACATGCCCATATATAGATGTAATCTAGGACTACATAATGACATCTTGGCCCTGTAGCAGCCAACATGCCCATATATAGATGTAATCTAGGACTACATAATGACATCTACCTGTAGCAGCCAACATGCCCATATATAGATGTAATCTAGGACTACATAATGACATCTTGGCCCTGTAGCAGCCAACATGCCCATATATAGATGTAATCTAGGACTACATAATGACATCTTGGCCCTGTAGCAGCCAACATGCTCATATATAGATGTAATCTAGGACTACATAATGACATCTTGGCCCTGTAGCAGCCAACATGCCCATATAGGGCCTAGGCTTGGTTCTATTGTGGTTCTCTGTGTAAAAAATCAGTCAGAATCTATTGGCAGATATGACCAGGGCCGGATTTAGCCAGCCCTACTAGGGTGGGCTGAAAGAATGGCAGGGTGTATGGGCAACTCCAAAGTTTTTATATGAAGCAGTGGTTTTCAACCCTTTTGACTCCAGGGCCCACTATTTATTCGCCATTTGAGCCAGGGAGGACCACCAGTTGATGACATTTTAGACCCACAGACCCCAAAACTAAAGATTTATTTTGCTTTTGTCCACAATTCCAGGCTGGATTTGTGGGAAAAACAGTCAAACATACAGATCAAAATAACCATTAATCTTCTACATTCTCTAGTTGTGTAGACTTCACATGATGAATATTTTAACTCTTGAGGGTGTAAACATGAAACCAAATGGACCCGCAAGGGTCCATTTGGTTTCATTCTTACGCTCTCAAAGAGTTACATCTGGTTAACCAACTTAACATTATTTATTCTGGGGACCACCTGGAATCCTCTCAAGGACCACTGGTGGTCCCCGGACCACTGGTTGAAAACCACTGATATTACCTTTCATTGGGTGGGCAGGATGCACGTTTGGGTGGGCTCTGCCCACCGCTGCCCCCCTCTTTAGTTTTGGCTGTGAGGGGTGAAACTGTCATCAACTGGTCCATAGCTCAAATACTGAATAAATAGTGGGCCGTGGCATCAAAAAGGTTGAAAACCCCTGATTAAGACCATTCACCATGTTATTTTTCTGCAGTAAAATCAGTAGAATCACAGGGATATACAGGATGCTGGACCATCATCTTATGGTCATTGCACAAAAATGACTTGATGATGATGATTAATAATAATAGTATTAATAATACCAATAATATCAATAATAATAAGGGTAACAATAATAATAGTTGTTATTATTATTTGTGTAAGTCACTATTCCATCAGAAAGCTAAATGAAGGAACCAAATGGACCCAGACCCTTTGTCTGGGTCCATTTGGTTCCTTCATTTAGCTTTCTGATGGAATAGTGACTTAGAATAGAATCTAAGTTTGTTAAATGGGCAAAATCTGTATTGAATACACACACATTTATTAGACTTTACTAATAAACAATCAACCAAATATTAGCCTATATATAGCCTGGCTATAGGCATATGCCCACATCAGCAGCATTAGGCAGGGAAATAGAAAAAGTACTTAACATCTTGTAAAAACACAGATAAACAAGGTTAGGTGCAGTTTCAGTCATGAGAACAGAGTCTGTGAAAGTTGTTGTGGGGAGTTTGCATAACTGTCTTACTCTATGGCTCTGGGAGTTTGCGCAACTCTCTAAGTCTACGGCTCTGGCTACGGCAGGATTTGGCACACAGAGCAGCAGAGCTACCAGCGCACCGCGCACACACATGCAGATCTGCAGCCACGGGGAGGTTTTGGTTTGGTTTCTGCTCGTGAGAGGTCCTGTGTGCACTCACCACAGAGCAATTGTGCTGTCTTAAATATATCTCCGGTTTTGTTTCGTTCACTTAATATAGGAGAGAGAGGGACTGAGGGCGAGAGACACTGACTTAATATAGGAGAGAGAGGGACTGAGGGCGAGAGACACTGGCTTAATATAGGAGAGAGAGGGACTGAGGGCGAGAGACACTGACTTAATATAGGAGAGAGAGAGGCCTGGGGCGAGAGACACTGGCTTAATATAGGAGAGAGAGGGACTGAAGGCGAGAGACACTGACTTAATATAGGAGAGAGAGGGACTGAGGGCGAGAGACACTGGCTTAATATAGGAGAGAGAGGGACTGAGGGCGAGAGACACTGACTTAATATAGGAGAGAGAGGGACTGAGGGCGAGAGACACTGACTTAATATAGGAGAGAGAGGGACTGAGGGCGAGAGACACTGGCTTAATATAGGAGAGAGAGGGACTGAGGGCGAGAGACACTGACTTAATATAGGAGAGAGGGTGGCCTGGGGCGAGAGACACTGACTTAATATAGGAGAGAGAGGGACTGAGGGCGAGAGACACTGACTTAATATAGGAGAGAGAGTACCCTGGAGCGAGAGACACTGGCTTAATATAGGAGAGAGAGGGACTGAGGGCGAGAGACACTGGCTTAATATAGGAGAGAGAGAGGGACTGAGGGCGAGAGACACTGGCTTAATATAGGAGAGAGAGCGGCCTGGGGCGAGAGACACTGACTTAATATAGGAGAGAGAGTTGCCTGGGGCGAGAGACCCTGGCTTAATATAGGAGAGAGAGGGACTGAGGGCGAGAGACACTGTCTTAATATAGGAGAGAGAGCGGCCTGGGGCGAGAGACACTGACTTAATATAGGAGAGAGAGTTGCCTGGGGCGAGAGACCCTGGCTTAATATAGGAGAGAGAGGGACTGAGGGCGAGAGACACTGACTTAATATAGGAGAGAGAGGGACTGAGGGCGAGAGACACTGTCTTAATATAGGAGAGAGAGCGGCCTGGGGCGAGAGACACTGACTTAATATAGGAGAGAGAGTTGCCTGGGGCGAGAGACCCTGGCTTAATATAGGAGAGCGAGGGGGCGCTTTTGGCGCCCCCTCGCTATAGATATAATATATAAGAAAGCTTTCTTATCTATGGCCTGGGGCGAGAGACTCCTCGCTCTCCTATATTAAGTCAGTGTCTCTCGCCCTCAGTCCCTCTCTCTCCTTTATACAGTCTGTTTGGTCTGTGTGAATGATATCTGGCAGAACAGGTTTTATACTGTTTGGTCTGTGTGAATGATGATGTCTGACAGAACAGGTTTTATACTGTTTGGTCTGTGTGAATGATGTCTGACAGACAGAACAGGTTTTATACTGTTTGGTCTGTGTGAATGATGTCTGACAGAACAGGTTTTATACTGTTTGGTCTGTGTGAATGATGATGTCTGACAGAACAGGTTTTATACTGTTTGGTCTGTGTGAATGATGTCTGACAGAACAGGTTTTATACTGTTTGGTCTGTGTGAATGATGTCTGACAGACAGAACAGGTTTTATACTGTTTGGTCTGTGTGAATGATGTCTGACAGACAGAACAGGTTTTATACTGTTTGGTCTGTGTGAATGATGTCTGACAGAACAGGTTTTATACTGTTTGGTCTGTGTGAATGATGTCTGACAGACAGAACAGGTTTTATACTGTTTGGTCTGTGTGAATGATGTCTGACAGAACAGGTTTTATACTGTTTGGTCTGTGTGAATGATGATGTCTGACAGAACAGGTTTTATACTGTTTGGTCTGTGTGAATGATGTCTGACAGAACAGGTTTTATACTGTTTGGTCTGTGTGAATGATGTCTGACAGACAGAACAGGTTTTATACTGTTTGGTCTGTGTGAATGATGTCTGACAGAACAGGTTTTATACTGTTTGGTCTGTGTGAATGATGTCTGACAGACAGAACAGGTTTTATACTGTTTGGTCTGTGTGAATGATGTCTGACAGAACAGGTTTTATACTGTTTGGTCTGTGTGAATGATGATGTCTGACAGAACAGGTTTATACTGTTTGGTCTGTGTGAATGATGTCTGACAGAACAGGTTTATACTGTTTGGTCTGTGTGAATGATGTCTGACAGAACAGGTTTTATACTGTTTGGTCTGTGTGAATGATGTCTGACAGAACAGGTTTATACTGTTTGGTCTGTGTGAATGATGATGTCTGACAGACAGAACAGGTTTTATACTGTTTGGTCTGTGTGAATGATGTCTGACAGACAGAACAGGTTTTATACTGTATGGTCTGTGTGAATGATGTCTGACAGAACAGGTTTATACTGTTTGGTCTGTGTGAATGATGTCTGACAGAACAGGTTTTATACTGTTTGGTCTGTGTGAATGATGTCTGACAGAACAAGTTTTATACTGTTTGGTCTGTGTGAATGATGTCGTACAGAACAAGTTTTATACTGTTTGGTCTGTGTGAATGATGTCTGACAGAACAGGTTTTATACTGTTTGGTCTGTGTGAATGATGTCTGACAGAACAGGTTTTATACTGTTTTGTCTCCTATATTAAGCCAGTGTCTCTCGCCCTCAGTCCCTCTCTCTCCTATATTAAGCCAGTGTCTCTCGCCCTCAGTCCCTCTCTCTCCTATATTAAGTCAGTGTCTCTCGCCCTCAGTCCCTCTCTCTCCTATATTAAGCCAGTGTCTCTCGCCCTCAGTCCCTCTCTCTCCTATATTAAGCCAGTGTCACTCGCCCCAGGCCTCTCTCTCCTATATTAAGTCAGTGTCTCTCGCCCTCAGTCCCTCTCTCTCCTATATTAAGCCAGTGTCTCTCGCCCTCAGTCCCTCTCTCTCCTATATTAAGTCAGTGTCTCTCGCCCCCAGCCACTCTCTCTCCTATATTAAGCCAGTGTCTCTCGCCCCCAGCCACTCTCTCTCCTATATTAAGCCAGTGTCTCTCGCCCTCAGTCCCTCTCTCTCCTACATTAAGTCAGTGTCTCTCGCCCCAGGCCTCTCTCTCTCCTATATTAAACCAGGGTCACTCGCCCAGGCCTCTCTCTCCTATATTAAGCCAGTGTCTCTCGCCCTCAGACCCTCTCTCTCCTATATTAAGCCAGTGTCTCTCGTCCTCAGTCTCTCTCTCTCCTATATTAAGCCAGTGTCTCTCGTCCTCAGTCTCTCTCTCTCTCCTATATTAAGCCAGTGTCTCTCGCCCCAGGCCTCTGTCTCCTATATTAAGTCAGTGTCTCTCGCCCTCAGTCCCTCGCTCTCCTATATTAAGCCAGTGTCTCTCGCCCTCAGACCCTCTCTCTCCTATATTAAGCCAGTATCTCTCGCCCCAGGCCTCTCTCTCTCCTATATTAAGTCAGTGTCTCTCGCCCTCAGTCCCTCTCTCTCCTATATTAAGTCAGTGTCTCTCGCCCTCAGTCCCTCTCTCTCCTATATTAAGCCAGTGTCTCTCGCCCTCAGTCCCTCTCTCTCCTATATTAAGCCAGTGTCTCTCGCCCCAGGCCTCTCTCTCCTATATTAATTCAGTGTCTCTCGCCCTCAGTCCCTCTCTCCTATATTAAGCCAGTGTCTCTCGCCCTCAGACCCTCTCTCTCCTATATTAAGCCAGTGTCTCTCGCCCAGTCCCTCTCTCTCCTATATTAAGTCAGTGTCTCTCGCCCTCAGTCCCTCTCTCTCCTATATTAAGCCAGTGTCTCTCGCCCTCAGTCCCTCTCTCTCCTATATTAAGCCAGTGTCTCTCGCCCTCAGTCCCTCTCTCTCCTATATTAAGCCAGTGTCTCTCGCCCCAGGCCTCTCTCTCCTATATTAAGTCAGTGTCTCTCGCCCTCAGTCCCTCTCTCTCCTATATTAAGCTAGTGTCTCTCACCCTCAGTCCCTCTCTCTCCTATATTAAGTCAGTGTCTCTCGCCCCAGGCCTCTCTCTCTCCTATATTAAGCCAGTGTCTCTCGCCCTCAGACCCTCTCTCTCCTATATTAAGCCAGTGTCTCTCGTCCTCAGTCTCTCTCTCTCCTATATTAAGCCAGTGTCTCTCGCCCTCAGTCTCTCTCTCTCCTATATTAAGCCAGTGTCTCTCGCCCTCAGTCCCTCGCTCTCCTATATTAAGCAGGTGTGTCTCTCTTTTTTTAATTACGACATGATACAGCTGTGTGCCAATTTTCGTGCATGGACATAGGATGGTACATGGCAGCAGGTCGCATCACTTTTTGTCACAGACCATCCGTTTAGTATAAATATTTAGTTGCGATATTGAAACAAAAGTGTGGCATGAAAAAAATTAAACTGAAACTAAAAGTAAACTAAGACGAACTAAAACTTTTTACCAAAATAAAAACTAGCAAATGCACCCTAAAACTAACTAAATAAAAAATGGAAGAGTAAAATACTAACTACAACTAAACTAAAATGAAATATAGCTGCAAGCAGCAATAAAACGGGATCAAGCAAGCAGCAATAAGGAGTAAGAACAATACGCACAAATAAGCCATAGAAACATGGGAGCCTGAACTTCAGAAATACATCAGGTAATTATGTGTGAGACTGACTCACATTGTAATCTGGTGTGACTGAGTGAATGATTGGTGAGCTGTGAGTGAGTGGTGAACTGAGCTATGAACTGTCATTAGTGACAACATGGCCGAATAGTGACAAAACACAACATGGCCGAATGGTGACAACCACCATTACATTGAGTTTTACCCTGGGTTACACATAGAACCATGAACTTAGATGTAGAAGACCACATGAGATTGTGCATGATTGACTCATATTACTAGGTGTCCGTGCCGGGATTTGAACCCAGGAACTCTCATTTCCAAGTCATGCGCTCTACCAATGAGGCTACCCAACAGACACAAGACGTACTGGAAACAACACACACATTCAGTGGACTGCTTGGTAAATGGTGCATTTATATAGCGCCTTTATCCAAGGCGCTTTACATAGATTGTGCATCACATTCACCCATTCACACACACATTCATACACTGATGGCAGTGGGACAGGGACACATCGACACTAACTCTGCAGGGGCCCGGGATCGAACCGGCAACCTTGTGGTTACCATCCGGTTACTCTACCTCTGAGCCACTACCGCTCCTTAAATATGCACAAATAAGCCATAGAAACATGGAAGAAATACATCATGTGATTGTGGAAACAAAGCAGGGTTTTTGGAGACTCAGACTTTGTATTGTCAGCAGTGGGACTTGAACCCTCAATCTTGTGTTCCGAAGTCAGGCACCCTACCGACTGAGCTATCCAGGCACAATGATTTGCTTAGTTGTTGTCATCAATGAAACAACCCAACAACACGCCACCAAGCAGTAAGCAATATGAACAATATGCACAATTCAGCAGTCCGAGGGTGGAGCTTAGTGGTCAAAGTGACAAATGGAAACTAGAATATTCGCAATTTAAAAATTGCAAAGTGTGGTTGCCGTTGTCGCTTGCCCCCGGCAGCTCCCCCCCATATTGCACACTGCGGTGCAGTATGCCCCCCCCCCATACTGCACACTGCGGTGCAGTATGCCCCCCCCCATACTGCACACTGCGGTACAGTATGGCCCATACTGCATACTGCGGTGCAGTATGGGCTTCAGCCAGCAGGCGCCCTCATTCCCTCCAACTACCGACCCCGTTGGCAACTACACCTTTGTACATAGCGTTGTACAAGACGGTTTGTACACCTGCTTGTATAGCAAGCACCATGCAGCTCCAATGAGTGCTCCATCTCTGGTGTGTGTGTGTGTCTACATCAGTTCCCATTGTTGTACAACCAGAGGAATATAATTAAATTAAATCAACTATAATCATGACGAAATAACTTGATGTGATCAAGATCAAGTCATTTCATTCATTGATCATTTTCATTCATTTCAATTGTTTCAATTTTAGCATGCTTTTAATCTTTAGTAGGCCTACTTAATGTTTTACTCATCTTAAGTATCTTCAAATCAATTCATGAATTCATTTCTCTTAACTTAAAACAAACTTTTAGCTTGACCAATCATGTAAACAAAATTATTTAACTAAAAGTATCTTTTCAAACATAAATGCCAATTCAAACCACATAATGAACACAAATATAACTCAAAACAATTGTAAATAACTCAAAATCAAATACATCAAATAATCAAACATTTCGGCCATCTTGCCACAGAGGGTGAAGATGGGAGTGGAGTGAATGAGAACTGTCATATGTCTGAGTGGGTTGCCACACCCACTTATGGTTTGTACATAGCGTTGTACAAAACGGTTTGTACACCTGCTTGTATAGCAAGCACCATGCAGCTCCAATGAGTGCTCCATCTCTGGTGTGTGTGTGTCTACATCAGTTCCCATTGTTGTACAACCAGAGGAATATAATTAAATTAAATCAACTATAATCATGACGAAATAACTTGATGTGATCAAGATCAAGTCATTTCATTCATTGATCATTTTCATTCATTTCAATTGTTTCAATTTTAGCATGCTTTTAATCTTTAGTAGGCCTACTTAATGTTTTACTCATCTTAAGTATCTTCAAATCAATTCATGAATTCATTTCTCTTAACTTAAAACAAACTTTTAGCTTGACCAATCATGTAAACAAAATTATTTAACTAAAAGTATCTTTTCAAACATAAATGCCAATTCAAACCACATAATGAAAACAAATATACTGCGGTGCAGTATGGGTACTGCGGTGCAGTATGGGCTTCAGCCAGCAGGCGCCCTCAGTCAAACCGACACACAGCAGAGGTTACTCAAAGAGCTAGTGCATGGCCAGATTCTGTTTAAATCAAAACAACCAAACCTTAGTTTAAACAAAGTTGTCCTTTAATCTCATTAATATGTGTTTCTTTCTTTCTCCAGTGCTGTGTAAAGCACTTTGCTTCTTCTTTGACTAAAATTGGAACAATACAGCTTGAAATTGGAATGATACAACTTACTAATCTCTGACTAATATTGGAACGATACAGTTTGAAATTGGAACGATACAGCTTACCAATGTCTGACTAAAATTGGAGCGATAGAGCTTGGAATTGAAATGATGGTTTAATAATCTCTAATTAAAAGTGGAACGATACATCTTAAAATTGGAACGATACAGTTTAATAATCTCTGACTAATATTGGAATGATACAGTTTGAAATTGTCGCAATACAGTTTACTAATCTCTGACTAAAAATGGAACGATACAGTTTGTAATTGAAACAATATAGTGTACTATTCTCTGACTAAAATTGGAACGATACATCTTAAAATTGAAATGATAGTTTAATAATCTCTCACTAATATTGAAACAATACAGCTTGAAATTGGAACGATGTAGTTTACTACTCTCTGAGTAAAATTGGAATGATACAGTGTGAAATTAGAACAATACAGTTTACTAATCTCAGACTAAAAATGGAACGATACAGTTTGAAATTGGAATGATTTGCACAAATAAGCCATAGAAAGATGGAACACTGAACTTATATATGTCATGCAATTGTTGGAGCAGAGCAGGGTTCAAAATGTGTATTCTCATGCTATATACTATCTTTGGTAAACCCACCTGTGAGAGGACCTAAAGGACCCACAATGCAATGCAATCTAGCTAGCCTGAAAAAAAACCCACATATATTTATATATATTAAAGGTGTTAGCGTTAACACGTTAATGCGTTAACGCATTAATGCATTAATCTCGTGTTAACACAGCCGTGCGTTAATGGCGTCAAAAAAATTAACGTGAGATTAACACACTGACGATGGCTGTCCTCGGTGCGGCAGGCCACAGAAGTACTTTACGTCCACACACAAACACAGTGATGGTGTGTACAAAAAAAAAATGCAAACCGGTTTGTACAACAAACCACATTTGTTGTGCAAATCAAAAATCCAGCCAGAAAATCAGGCATGAGCATTTTTCAAACTGCTTAAAATGGCAGACACTCTGGGGGTGGAGCTTACCGGTCAATGTTACAGATGTGTTCCACATGAATCAAGGAACATGTAGAAACAAGTCCCATGATTTTTGGCCAAACGAGGCCCGAGTTATGGTTTTTCAAATGTTTCAGTTTCAAAGAATTGTTATAGCGCCCCCATTTGAGCAATTGGAGTGAGACTGGTTTTGCTGCTATTTGGCATCCCCCTCTACAAAACTGTAAAATCTCAGAAGCAGATTACGCTGCATGTGTAGATTAGGGGCATTAGAATCATTTTCACAAACGAGCAATTTTCATTGGCTCGTAAAAACATAATTTTTTCACTTAAAACAAAATTCACACCCATTTCATGTTTGTATGGCTTCAAAGTTCATGTGTAGGTCATTGTTATGCATTTTGATCAAAGATTGTAGGAGAAGAGACATTTTAACTGTTTTACATATAATTCAAGATGGCGGTTCATCTAAAGGTCAGAGGTCAAAAGTCAGAATACAAAAGTTGTTTGACATAAGCAGACGCATAAGTGAATATAAGTTACATTTCTGAGAGTCGAGCAGTTCATGAGTTATGAGTGTTTAAAGTTTGCAATTTCAGTTGAGTGCTATAGCGCCACCATTTGACCAGTGGTCACAGGCTTCGCATCATCACCGTTTGGCATCACCCTCTACCAGATTACCAATTTTCGCGAAAACCGACTGCACGGTTCAGCCAGAACAGCTATTTCTGGCGGAAGGAGGAGAATGAGACAAAAACAAGAAGGGATCAAGTCCACTTCGTGGACTGCTTGATCCCTTAAAAATCCATAAATTTTAACCGTGATAGACACAGACACAGTGCTGTCAGATGGAGTGGTTGTAAAAACTGTCCTCTCGTTTTTTCCTTCATGTAGGAACGTTGGAGGAAGAGCATCTGGCGTCTCCATGCTCATCTTCATCAGCTTCACCTCCATCACCTTCATCACCTCCATCACCTTCATCACCTCTATCACCTTCATCACCTCCAGCACCTTCATCACCTCCAGCACCTTCATCACCTCCATCACCTTCATCACCTCCATCACCTTCATCACCTCCATCACCTTCATCACCTCCAGCACCTTCATCACCTCCAGCACCTTCATCACCTCCATCACCTTCATCACCTCTATCACCTTCATCACCTCCATCACCTTCATCACCTCCAGCACCTTCATCACCTCCAGCACCTTCATCACCTCCATCACCTTCATCACCTCTATCACCTTCATCACCTCCATCACCTTCATCACCTCCAGCACCTTCATCACCTCCATCACCTTCATCACCTCCATCACCTTCATCACCTCCAGCACCTTCATCACCTCCAGCACCTTCATCACCTCCAGCACCTTCATCACCTCTATCACCTTCATCACCTCCATCACCTTCATCACCTCCATCACCTTCATCACCTCCATCACCTTCATCACCTCCAGCACCTTCATCACCTCCAGCACCTTCATCACCTCCAGCACCTTCATCACCTCCAGCACCTTCATCACCTCCAGCACCTTCATCACCTTCACTTTCACCATCACCATCATCGTCGTCGTCATCATCTCCACCTCCACAACCGCCCCAGCCTCCACCGGCTCCAACACCGTATGTAGCAGGGACGGGGTTACCCATCGGCACTCCGACGCACCCCCATTCCGACACACCTCCCTTCCGACGCACCCCCATTCCGACGCACCCCCATTTCGACGCACCGCGATTCCGACGCAACACAACCCCGCCCGCCCCCTAACCATTACGCACAGGCTAGGCAACGCCGCACAGAACAGAAGTCTTTTTTTCTTCTCTCGTTTTTTTTAAAATGTAACCTGAATACAGAACTGGATTGGACAATGCCACAGCGCAGCCATACAGTAGATTTGGCGGTCTCAGATTAGTACAGTATAGCATATGACCACGTTAGGAACATGAACAGATTTACTCACAGATGCTTGCTTATTGCTTTCGTTCTACAACTGCAACTGGACTGGATTCATCGTCAGGGAGGAAAGTTATATCCACGGTGATTGATTGATTAGAAGATGGTCCCCAACGCGGAAATATTAATAAACATTTATTTTGTATAATCATCATCCGTCTTTGTGGAATCAGGTTCCATGCCCAGGAACACTTGCTCGACTGATTTATAGCCTAATCCATTTATAGTCTGTTGTTCATAATACTAGAAGCGAGCATAACGTTAGCCAACTCACTCAACTACTTTAGGCTAAACGTAGGTCGGGTGCAGAGCCATAGAGTAATAGAGAGTTGTGCAAACTGCGTTGTGTCATGGGGCACGCATGCCTTTTCCCATTCAGGTTGCAGGAACAGAGTTCTGACTCCTCGATGCAGGGGCTCAGCTACGGGTGGGCTGAGGTGGGCCGCGGCCCACCTAAATAGAGAGCTGGCCCACTCATTGAAAACATGACTAAGAACTTGAGAAAACAAAGGACAAAGACCAGAGAGCCTCTAGAGAGAGCTTGAGAGGTCTGGACTCACTATAGTTATAATGGGTGATTTGCGGGCACTAATCACCCATTATAATGCAAATGAGGCTTTTCATTCACCCTTTGTTTGTAAACCTGCCAGATCGTTATCATTTGGCAGGTATATCTGTGAAAACAATAGCGCTGGTTTCTGTGGGGGAACTTCCACGAGGATTTTCCAAACAGCTGTGAAACGTTACCTCTGGTCTGTTCTCATGAAAGAAAATCTGTCATGATCAGCAGACACATTGGTAACTAATTTAAAAATGCCTGAGATTCTATAGACAACTGAACAGCTGAAGTCTATTTGATAATGATTGTGCTAATGAAACAAAACTCTATGGGCTCGATTTTTGCTCAACGTGATGTCCCTAACGTTACCCGAAACCCGCATGCAGGATCGAGCAAAATGTAACTGATGGGGATTTGGTGGACGTTTTCCACCGAATCCCCGACAGTTACATTTTGCTCGATCCCGTATCGCAGAGAAGACCTACCCACATATTCTATACCTCTATATATATCTGAGAGAGTGGCGTGTGCCCGTCACGCTGCATTTTGAAATGTAAAAAATGGTCCAGAATTGAACGAGAAATTAATGATCAAAAAGACGTCTTTTTTGCCGCAAATTCCCGACTTTTTTTGCAATTTACTTTATAACATTTCGCAGACTTGGGATAAATAACCCTAACCCTAACCCTAACCCTATAACCCGCCTCCAGATGGTGCAAAATTCTGCTGCGCGCCTGCTCACAAACTGTAGAAAACGTGAACACATCACACCCATCCTGGCTAACCTGCATTGGCTCCCCGTATCATTTAGAATAGATTTTAAGATTTGACTTATTACTTTTAAAGCTTTACATGGTCTAGCCCCGTCCTATATCTCTGATATGCTATTGCCCTACAATCCTGCACGTGCGCTTAGATCGGCAGATAGGGCCCTTCTAGTTCCCCTTAAAACGCGCCGGGCCACTCGAGGTGACCGGGCTTTTGCAGCTCGGGCACCCTTTCTTTGGAATGCCCTGCCCCTGGCCCTGAGGCTAGCTGAGTCGGTGGGTTCGTTCAAATCAGGCCTAAAAACCCACTTATATTCTAAGTGCTTTGCCAGCACCTAGAGTACAAGTCGTTGCCCACCAGGGCTACGTTTAGTGTTGATTGTTGTTATTGTTCCTTGTTTGTATGCTGTTCCTGCTGCTAACTGTTGTTGTTTATATTGTTTTGACTAGTTGTTTTTCATGTTTTTGCCTGACATTGTAAAGCACTTTGTGATGTATTGTCTAGAAAGGTGCTATATAAATAAATTTCATCATCATCATCATCAAATGCACGACACATACAGCAAAAAAAAACAACATGGAACATGTTTTTTCAACATAACATGTTGAATGGTAAGAAATGATTGAGAATTGACCGAGCTATAATTGTTTGAAAATGAGAGCTATAATCTTTGAGAATAGGCTACTCATGCATGTGTCTGTCCTAAGCCCGCAGCCTAGCTGCGGGCTTAGGACAGACACATGCATGAGGGTCAGCCATAGCAGTAGGGATAAGGGAAATAGATATGGGATGAATTAAAGGGAATGGCAAGACCAACACGGATTGGATGAAAGCTAAAAACGCCCAAACCACACCTATGCATAATGTAACGGGTATAGGAGGTGTTTAAGGGAGATTGTGACGCATGGTAACGAAATTATCAACTTTAGTGTGGGAATGCCTCTTCCCCAATGCCCACAAAGTGTGTTAATTGCGTATAAGGGCCAATGTAACCAAAATCAAGCCCTATGTGTTGGTGACAGGATTACCAACAAGACATTAACTCAAGAAGATAACCCTAGTACGGTAAACATTATATAAAGTCAAATATAACCGTAATGCGGCAATAATAGCAATAAATAGCTTTTCTTGCACACGCTAATTTGCAGCCAACACGCATGTGCACGCACTGAATCACTCATGCCCACCCTGAATTGAGTTTCTGGCTACGCCACTGCTTCAATGTCGCAACTCTTCTACTAGATCAGGGGTTTTCAACCAGTGGTCCGGAGACCACCAGTGGTCCTTGAGAGGGTTCCAGGTGGTCCCCAGGCTAAATGATGGAAAGTTGGTTAACCAGATGTAACTCTTGAGAATGTAAAAATGAAACCAAATGGACCCTTGCGGGTCAATTGGTTTTAATTTCACACTGTCAAGAGTTAAAATATTCATCTGAATTAGCACTATTTAATTAAGAAGTCTACACTGTTTGGTTTGCAAAATCCAGCCTGGAATTGTGAACAAAACCACAAGAACTCTTTAGTTTTACGACTTTGGGGCTAAAATGTCATCAAATGGTGGTCCGTGGCTCAAATGCTGAATAAATGGTGGTCCCTGGAGTCAAAAAGGTTGAAAACCCCTGTACTAGATGGCTCTCCTCGGTGCTCCATGAGCTGCGCTTGTGTTCTATGGTTAGTGATTACCATGACAACCCGTATTACTCCCCTACGAACTAATAAGGTCTCCAATGCGCACTCCGATCCAAAAACTTGAGATTACAAATGTGCATTCCTCACTCAGTTTTCAAGCGATTGTTTTAATTCCAACTTGTCAATACAGTGAATAATTTATATATTATATATTATATATATATCGAATGCCGTTGTTTGGGTGGAGGTTGATGTATCTTTCATGTGGTTCATATAGGTGTGTGTGTGTGTGTGTGGGGGGGGGGTCGTAATAGCGGTGTGTTATAATCGTCGGAGTGGCGGTATTCCGATCAATGACAGTCAATGGTCGGAATAGCGATCTGTTCCCCAGGGACGGATCTCCGGCAATCACCCCTAAATACCCAGTCTGCCCCCCCAAACATGATGCCTTGCAAAACAACCCAAGATATTTCAGTGCTTATATTTAAAATGACTTGAAACTACTATACTGCTTCTAACTACAATTTTGGCACCACTAAACCAACAGCATTTCATCATTGAAAACAGAAAACTCTCTGAGTCAGACCTTTAGCTTTATGCATGCTGCGTGTCTGTTGCAACTTCAACAACAACTGATGTTATTATTGATGCTTTACTTGACTAATAAAAGTCCTGTAAGTGAAAATGGTATGGCTTGGTATGGGGCCGGCTTCATCGCGATGAAGCCGGCCCCATACCATTTTCTCTTGCCCCTCCAACATGTTCTCCCCCCCCCCCCCCCCATTTTCGTTACCGCTAAACCTCTTATCCCTCAACTTATTTGCCTTTTTAAACTATTAAAAAAGAACATTTTGCAATGGTTTAAATGGCCAGTCTACAAACCCACAAGGTGTCAGTAGATTGACACGTTGAACTATTCCAAAATATTTTTCAAAATAGTCAAAAAAAAAATGATAAGGGAAGATGGTAACGAAATTGGAGCCCCACTCGGTAGCGCGCTATGAGCTTGTAGCTCTGATATTTTTCAACAGCTAATGTACAGAAATACAGAAACAGGTTCTCTGTTCTGAAAAGCAGAAAATAAAAACACAAAAGGTTCAGACAGAGAATGATGTTTCTCTGTTTCACTGCAAACTGTTCTTGTACATTGAATTTCCAAAATATTCTCCAAACAGCATAGAAACAAAACAATCTATTTAACATTATTCATAGATCACACACAGTTCAATGGCAAATAAGTATCAATTAGGTCCCAAAATACTAAATGCACATCCTCAAAATAAAATCACAGCAAAAATCACAGATGTATTCACATCTCAAATAAGTAAATACACTATGCCCAAAGCCCCCTGGACGACACCCAAAGCCCCCTGGATGCCCAAAGCCCCCTGGATACCCAAAGCACCCTGGATGCCCAAAGCCCCCTGGATGCCCAAAGCCCCCTGGACGATGCCCAAAGCCCCCTGGACGATGCCCCAAGCCCCCTGGACGATGCCCAAAGCCCCCTGGACGATGCCCCAAGCCCCCTGGATGATGCCCAAAGCCCCCTGGATGCCCCAAGCCCCCTGGATACCCAAAGCCCCCTGGACGATGCCCAAAGCCCCCTGGACGACACCCAAAGCCCCCTGGATGCCCAAAGCCCCCTGGATACCCAAAGCCCCCTGGATGCCCAAAGCCCCCTGGATACCCAAAGCCCCCTGGATGCCCAAAGCCCCCTGGATGCCCAAAGCCCCCTGGATACCCAAAGCCCCCTGGACGATGCCCAAAGCCCCCTGGACGATGCCCAAAGCCCCCTGGATGCCCAAAGCCCCCTGGACGATGCCCAAAGCCCCCTGGATACCCAAAGCCCCCTGGACGATACCCAAAGCCCCCTGGATGCCCCAAGCCCCCTGGATGCCCCAAGCCCCCTGGATGCCCCAAGCCCCCTGGACGATGCCCAAAGCCCCCTGGATGCTCCAAGCCCCCTGGATGCCCAAAGCCCCCTGGATGCCCAAAGCCCCCTGGACGATGCCCAAAGCCCCCTGGATGCCCAAAGCCCCCTGGATGCCCAAAGCCCCCTGGATGCCCAAAGCCCCCTGGATGCCCAAAGCCCCCTGGACGATGCCCAAAGCCCCTGGACGACACCCAAAGCCCCCTGGACGATGCCCAAAGCCCCCTGGACGATGCCCAAAGCCCCCTGGATGCCCAAAGCCCCCTGGATGCCCAAAGCCCCCTGGATGCCCAAAGCCCCCTGGATACCCAAAGCCCCCTGGACGACACCCAAAGCCCCCTGGATGCCCCAAGCCCCCTGGATACCCAAAGCCCCCTGGATGCCCAAAGCCCCCTGGATGCCCAAAGCCCCCTGGACGACACCCAAAGCCCCCTGGATGCCCAAAGCCCCCTGGATGCCCCAAGCCCCCTGGATGCCCAAAGCCCCCTGGATGCCCCAAGCCCCCTGGATGCCCAAAGCCCCCTGGACGATGCCCCAAGCCCCCTGGATACCCAAAGCCCCCTGGACGACACCCAAAGCCCTTTGGATCCCATCCAACCTCTGATCAACACACAGCTGATCCCACTCTGTTCAGAAGTGGATGTAGTGGTGAGTATTGCATGAAAAAAACAACACCAAGTGATATGAATGAATGACATTTTTATTAACAGAGATGAGAGTTACAGTACAAGTCAAGTCCACACTGAACTCTCTAAGCTACAGAACAGCTTGGAGAATTTACAGTACAATTCAAGTACAACTAGTCCACACAATTGGAAAATGGAGAATAATTGTTACTTTGACTAACGTTTTGCCAGTTCTCCTTCCCAGTTGTGGATAAAAACGTGAAAGGTCTTTCAATTCAAACTGTTTTCAAACGTCGTTAATAGCATATACAGGAAAACCTTCCAATTCCCCCCTGTACTTTTCATGATAAGTTATTCTTAAACACTATAACAGTAAGTAACACCATCACCACTATTTCAAAGCTCAAACTTTCTAGGGCCTTGAAATGGATTTCCAGTAATGGAGCAATCACATATTTAATGGAATAATCACATATCTTGTTGAGCCGCTCATTTTGAAAGTAGCTCTATAACAGTCCAGTATTTAGTCATTCATAACACTCACTTCTATACAGAAATATATAGAGCTGCGCAGTGGCGTCACCGTCCGCTGTGTGTTTTCCCCATTCATTTTTCTCATAGACTTTTCGAAAATAATTTATATCAAGACGATTACACCGCGGACAAAGCCAACTCGGGTCGTGACGAATCATGATGATCATGATGTATTCTGCCGTTTTCTACTTCTTGCTAATTAGATATTATATGTTGATATTGGGTTTGTTGTCATAATTTGTCACGACCCGAGTTGGCTGTGTCTGCGGCGAAATCATCTTTATATAAATTATTTTTGAGCTCTCAAGTCAAAAAAGTGTGTGCACCGCTGTTCTAAGGATTAATTATCCAGGAATAATAATAATAATTATTACTCTTCTCTAGGATGACGATGATTTTCCTCCTGCGCCTCCTCCTGTGTTTCTGGGTGAGGAGGAGTCAGACCAGACCTTCAGAGGTCCCTACAAGACCACATGGACCCCCTTAGAGACCCAGACCACATGGACCCCCTCAGAGACCAAGACCGCATGGACCCCCGTACAGGCGCGGCGTGGCCATCGGGAGCACCGGGACTTTTCCCGGTGGCCTGCGCCACTTAGTGGCCTGGACGCCAGTGGACGGGGTACAAAAAAAAAAGAAAATGTTTTTCTTTGAAACGTCCAGGGCAGGCCAGAGCGGCAGGCCCAGGCCAGCCCAGGCCAGGCAAACTAGTGTTTCTTTCTCCTTCCAAAAATAAAAGGTGTCCTAGTACTACAGAGTTTAGTTGAGCAGTGTGAGTGACTGGCTGTAACCTGATATCTTGCACCTGCATGATGCGTTGGACCGGAGAGAGCGAGGACAGTGAGAGGCAGCGCTGCGCAGCTCCCAGCTGGCCTGGGATCAGTGGGGGTCTGGGGGACACCCCCCTGCCTGTCGCTTAGAGCATAGACAGATAGTTATGCAAACTCGGTTCACTTCATGGGGCCAGTCCAATGGAGGCTGTTCTATATAGACTTCTATTGAAAAAGGGGACAAGGTCGTCATTCAGGCTGCATGATCTGCGCCCGAGCGCTCAGTTTCTGACCCTTCAATGTCAGTTCTATTAGATGGCTCTGCCTCTGCTGCAGAAGCATGACTGTCGCGTGTCGAGTGAGGAGGAGGAGTAGGAGGAGAGTGAGAGGCAATTGATCAGATTGACGACTAGAAAGTAATCAAAAAAGTAAACAACGGATAATGGATAAGAAAAAGAGGAAAGGTGGGCCTGAACGAGAGAGGGACAAGAGGAGAAAGGCCCTTGAAGCCTCCCTCCTCTCCCCCAAAGCCAGCCGTCGTTATCTGACAAAGACGTGCACGTGCAACCCCCATCAACAAGTAAGTAGCAGTAGTAATCACAACACACACTGCTGCGAAGTGAGAGCTGAGAGGATAACAGACTATATTAAAACCAATGGAATGGGATTGTTTTTTCGGGGACATATGTGCTCATTTCAGATTTGATAAATGGGCTGCCTATAGTAGGCCTACGAAAATGAATTGCAGCTTAATGCATGTTTTGTATGTTCTTGTGTGTGTGGTGGCCAGTGTTGCCAACTGTCAAAATCCAAAATGCACTAGTGGCACTTCAGAATGTATTAGAATGCGCTAGATGCTTGCCTGGAAGTTGTGTAGACTTGGGATAATTCACATGAGGAATATTTTTAATTCTTGAGAGTGTAAAAATGAAACCAAATGGACCCTTGCGGGTCCATTTGGTTTCATTTTGTATGCTTTTGGTGGTGTGCACCCAGGCAAGAGGTCCAATTTTGCTTCTAAGGGAAACCTCAATCTGACTCTGATATGCAGTACCTAGACATAGACCTGCCTTTAGGCAGGTATATAGGCAGGTATATATGGTGTAGTCAGATGCCAGTGTGAGCAACTGATCAGTCTGTTATTTTTATTATTATCATCACTATTGCTATTTTCTTGTTATTATATTATTACTATTACTGTTATTGTTGCACACCATCTGCTTGTCTGTGTATTTTTGGTGGTGTGCACCCAGACAAGGAGGTCCAATTTAACCAAAGCACTTCCACTTGTTTTTTTACTTGACTCTGCATGACTCTGATATGCAGTACCTTTTTTACATATCCAGTGCCTTTAGGCAGGTCTAGGCAGGTGTCCAGGGCTTCTTTGGTCTAATGTTGTCCAATGTAGAAGCTTATTTTGTGCCTCTTATAAAGGATAAGTAATATTTATCTAGAATCGCCATTTAGTGACGAACAATGGTAATGCACAGGTCCGTTTGAAAATAAACCTTTAAAGGAGTAGCCTTTAAAGGTTTGGGGGTTGGGGGTTGTGGCCTGGCAAAAGGCAAAGTCCAGATGGCCTGGCCAAGCCCACTCCGCCCCTGCCCCCGTAGCAGCCCAGACCACCTCCAAATGTTCTTCGTTGAAGCAGATGGGTGAGGCGCCTTCCCGCTTCGCCCAGGCGGTGGCGCTAGCCGTTCAGAGGTCCAGGGACCACCAGAGAGGGAGAGGAGGAGCTCAGGGGGTCCGCCGCGTCTCTCCCAGTGCCTTCAGTTCCTCCACATCGTCCACCGTGAGTTTTATAGTAATAATAATAATACATACTATAACTAAGGAAATGTCTGAATGAATTCATGTCTGTCTGTCTGAAACCGGCGTAACTCCTCACTGGCTGCACCAATCACTATGATTTTCCATGTGGACATTGACTATAATATTAGAAAGAGATTAACAAAGCCCTTTTTTCAAATTAACAAATTGTTGATTAACAATGCATTTATTGGTGTATTAAATTTCCCTATCCGCTTAACATTGGCAATTCCCTTTTCAGCCATAGGGGGTTCCAGGTGGTCCCCAGCTAAGTTGGGTAATCAGATGTAACTCTTGAGAGGACCCTGGCGGGTCCATTTGGTTTCGCAACTTTTCGTGTACGTTATGCAGCCCAAAAACGTGATTTACTTAATAATAAACATTGCAAAATCAATAGGGGTTTGCACTTGCTTTGCAGTGCCATAATAATAATAATGGGCAAGTGAGAAAAATAATAAATAAATAAATAAATAAATAAATAAATAAATAAATAAATAAATAAATAAATAAATAAATAAATAAATAAATAAATAAATAAATAAATAAATAAAATAAAACATTTCCCTTGTTTCTAAAGTGTGCAATAGTTGCTTATTTGTGCTTGCATAGACCTTAGCAACCTGGCAACACAGCAAGAGAAAGAGGAACATTAAAGGGACAGTTCACATTTTTGGAACTTAAGTTGTCTGAAATAGTTTGTATTAACTGTATTAATTGATGTCCAGAGTCCTGTGGTGGGAGTTCTGCTCTGGTTTGGGTTCTGGTCATTTTGTGGGGGTCCCTGGGGGTCCCTGGGGGTCCCTGGGGCCAAACAGTAAAGGTAAATGAATCCACAAAACTTTGTATTATTTAATTATTTCTAAAATATTGGAACTTCCTTGGTTCATTTTGAGCATTTCTGAGCCCACCTATCACACGCAGTTCCCTGTGATAGAGGAGTCACAAAATGACCAGAAACGACTTCATATTTCACCTAAACCACAGCAGAACTCCCTCCATGGGACTCTGGACATCAATTAATACAGTTGGCACCTCTATATTAATGGACAGGATTTACTACAGCTTAAGTTAAAATAAATCTGAACAATCCATTTAAGAACATAATGCCCATACCTGGGCATTATGTCCATACCTGGGCATTATGCCCATACCTGGGCATTATGTCCATACCTGGGCATTATCTGGGCATTATGTCCATACCTGGGC
This sequence comes from Benthosema pterotum, assembly GCA_039105355.1. Classification (NCBI taxonomy): domain Eukaryota; kingdom Metazoa; phylum Chordata; class Actinopteri; order Myctophiformes; family Myctophidae; genus Benthosema; species Benthosema pterotum. Next base: position 137,840 of record CM076971.1, on the reverse strand, counting down.
ATTATGCTCATACCTGGGCATTATCTGGGCATTATGTCCATACCTGGGCATTATGCTCATACCTGGGCCCAGGTATGAGCATAATGCCCAGGTATGAGCATTATGTCCATACCTGGGCATTATGCTCATACCTGAGCATAATGCCCAGGTATGGACATAATGCTCAGGTATGAGCATTATGTCCATACCTGGGCATTATGCTCATACCTGAGCATAATGCCCAGGTATGAGCATTATGTCCATACCTGGGCATTATGCTCATACCTGAGCATAATGCCCAGGTATGAGCATTATGTTCATACCTGGGCATTATGCTCAGGTATGGCATAATGCCCAGGTATGGACATAATGCTCAGGTATGAGCATAATGCCCAGGTATGGACATAATGCTCAGGTATGAGCATAATGCCCAGGTATGGACATAATGCTCATACCTGGGCATTATGCCCAGGTATGAGCATTATGTCCATTGCTCACTTCACTGACTGTAGTATGATACAGTATTTGTAGTAGTGGTTTTCAACCGTTTTAATACCAGGGACCACCATTTATTCAGAATTTGAGGAAACCAAACAGTCCAACATACAGATCAAAATGACCATTAATCTTCTACATTCTCTAGTTGTGTAGACTTGGGATAATTCACATGATGAATATTTACACTCACAAAGCGTCAGATGGACGTTGCTGGGGACCACCTGGAACCCTCTCAAGGACCACTGGTGGTCCCCGGACCACCGGTTGAAACCCCCTTGTATAGTGTATTGTTCTGTACCTGACTGTAGTATGATAAAGTATTTGTTGTATAGTGTATTGTCTGTATTTAGAAACTGTATGATGGAGAATCAGAGATTAGTGTCTTGTTGTCTCCACCGAAGGTGGGGACTATAAAACGCCCTCCGTCCGTCCCCCGAATCTGTCTGTCGCACGACTGTCTGTGCACGCAGCCTGTTCGTCATGACGTCATGACGACGTTGTAGTTGATACACTAGTACCAGTGAACGTTCAAACCTGAGTACAGGCGGTGGAGACCTGGGTACAGGTCTCTAGGAGGAAGACTGAGCTTGAGAAGCTTGAGATGACGTCATGATGAGGTCATAGGTATGAAGGTCATAGGTCATGAGTATAAAACGCCCTCTGTTTGTGCATTTGAATGATTTTTTATTTCCAACTGAAATGAAATGGAAATTTCAAATTCAGAAAAGACATTAGTGTTTTATATATATTAGAATAATATCATCAATTCTTCAGCCCGGACGGTGGAGACCTGTGCCCCGTAGGGGCACAATCTTGTCTCGTGTTGTGATTGTTTATTTGAGAATGTATTTTAAAGTATTTTCTTAAAGGGTTTTGGAATAGAGCTGCGCAGTCCACTAACCTAAGCACAAAAATGTAACCCTACCACCAGTCAATAAGACATGTGAATCCCTTGACTCCTAAAAAACACTCTCAATGGGTACATAGTCCATACGAGCGGCTGCAATTCTTAACTGGCCTCTGTAAAACAAAATGCAAATATATTTCCCCCACCCACCCTCTTTCCCCTCTTTGTATATTTCTCTCTTCCCTTTTTACCCCCACTTCGATTTTACCTTCTAGTGTGGTTTGATATGTCAAAAAAACAGCTCCCGTAGGATTTTTGTGCTAAAATTGTTTTTTTTTTTTGCAGATTTTGGTTCTATAGGGTCCAAACTATGGAAAAATGAGGGGGTGCAAATTTTCCCGCCCCCCGCCCCCTTTCTGGGGGGGTCATCTATTCGGGACCTCCCAGAACAGTATGCTAGCCAGTTAATGTCCAATTTTCACAATATTAGAATTGTTTTATATATTTTAAATCATTCTGAGATTATTTGTTAAACTTCTAAAGTGATCAGAAGAATGTTTTCTGACTTTTGGTAGGGGTGTTTCCTCACTTGGGACCTCCCGGACTGACCATTTTAATGAGATAATTACAATATTTAACTAAATACGCGAATTAACTAAATAATTATGTGAAATACAAAAATATGCATTGCAAAAATGGATTCTACAGGAAAAAATACATAAGGATCAACTGAGAAAAAATTGGTATAGCCTTTTATGAATTTATTATTATTTTTATATGCACAAGTACTTTAATTGACACATATGCATGCATGCATATAACAGGGGGAATTATATAACTATAAACTATTCAATAAAATGCTTTTTACCAAGCTTTTCACAGTTGATCCTTATGTACTGTATGTTTTCCTGTAGAATTTATTTCTACAATGCACATTTTTGTATTGTGTATAATTAATTAGATAATTAGCACATTTTACACATGGGTGGAAACAACAGGGACAACCCTAACAAATTGATAAAGGGCATTGCCAAACCTTTCTCAGTTGATTGTTATGCATTTCTCCCCTGTGCATTTTTGTATTGTGTATAATTGATGATAATTAGCATATTTGATACAGAAATAACAGGGAAACGCCTCACAAATATGGGGCAATGTTTTCAGACTGGTGGGTAGATGCAGGAGCAATCCCAGAGGTATCAGTGTACAAGCTACAGAAGCCTGTCACTACTGTGCAATGAGGCCTTCACTAAGTCCCTCCCCAATCAGTCCTTGTCCAATAGGCATGTTAGTAGAGAAATGCAGCTGCTTGACCTGCATAGCAACAGTTGCTATTTGGATTGGCATTGGACAGAGACTAAACCCCACCTCAAAGGGTGCAGTTTTGAGAAGGGCTCATTAGACTGTACAGACGGGTTCATACGGGTTCATGATTTTTAAGTAATTATCACCCCGCAGGCGGGGCGGGCTGACCCCGCTGCACATGCAAAAAATAAAACGAAGAAATCACATGCTCTCGTTTTGTTTTTATTACCCTCTCAGTGGTGGTCCTCAGACCACCTGTTGAAAACCCTGAAATAGACGAAAATATGAGCCTAAATTGACAGGTAATTAGTGATGACGGGCAGTTGTTTTTACTACCAGAACTTGCATTGAGAAGACGGAGAATGTTCATGGAGTGGGACACACCAGACCTAGTAGCCTACAGCATTACCTACAGCCTCACTTCACCGTGGAACAGTGCCAGGATAACGCCATCCTCACCGCTTTACATTCCCGCTCCTCTCCCTGCTTGCTAGATGATGCATGTTGCGCATTCCAGCATCTAGTTAGCTGCATTCAGCTCAACTGGTCGTGTGCTTTAACTTGAAGCGCGTAGAAATAGATTAAATTCTGGAGCCCTTGATTCCATTCTTTTTCTGCACAGCGCAGCCGGCCGTCGCAAAGGAGACTGGCTTGGACGCACAGCTAGTAGAGTATTAAGCCGTATGGTTTCGTATGTGCGAGAGGGAGGGAGAGAGAGAGAGAGAGAGAGAGAGAGAGAGAGAGAGAGAGAGAGAGAAGCTGACAGCGCGTCTCAAATGTGGTCTTGGATATCGCATAATAAGGTTGTCTGCACATCACCTCTGCACATCAAGAGGATACGATGGTAGAACGCGCCTCAAAAGTGCTCTTGTAGGCTACATCGCGTAAGATACGATGATTGAGGCTTGACGATCAAATATTTGGTATGGGCATTTAATAGCCTACTATTGATTGCAGCTGCGTTTCCAGCTCATCAATGCAAACGAAGCGTTGTTGACTACGCATGTTTTAGTCGCTGTCTGACATGACAACAAGTTACGGGATGCAAGTTATATAACTTATTTTGTATATATTGTAATATAGCCTCGGTGGACATGGGGGGAGAGACAGAGACAGAGAGAGCGCTGTGGTTTTTTTTTTTTTTTTTTTTTTTACCTGTGTTGTGAGTTATTTCACATTGCTGAGTGGCCATGTTATATACAAGAAGTTGTAGAACAGGGACAATCTGTCGCGAGGAAAATAAGTCCATGCAGTATAGGCCCTACTATAGGGAAGTCCAACGTTCTCTGCAGACGTTCATATTTTTGCTAGTGTAGGCTATAAGCTGGTCTGCATCTGATTAAATGAATGAAGGAGGATGCGGCATTCGTGCGGTCCATAGTTTGTTTTATCATTTTCGATCCATCACCGACAGCCGCCTTTTATTTATTTTCCATGCGTCTTAGAAAGACATACCTATTTAGAGCCAAGACTGTCGATTTTACTGTCATTACAGAACCATTCTGAACAACTTGCTTGTTTATTCAGCCCATGACAATATCATTTATATAGCTGCTATAGTATTTTAAAGCTTGGGGTACTCAAGGACATGCGCTAATCATTATATCATTTTTTTTTATTGCGGGCTGCGGGCTGGGGCGGGCCGTTGATTAAAACTTTGCAGGGCGGGCTGCTGCGGACGGGCTGGGACAGACCTGCGCAGTGACGTCACACTTCTGTTCCAGAAATCCGAATCCCATTCATTTTCCCCATAGGGAATTCTATTATCAGCCATAATATCGTAACCATTCAATGTACACTTACCACCACGGTCGTGGTTGTAACATGGTTCCATATGCTCATGTAGAAGCCCCTACTATGCATGGCATCGCTCCCGTTTTCGCAAAAACATGTTTTAATCGCGACCTCGCGGGGTAGTACTACATTACCCATAATGCCACAGTCACAACATCCGCTGACGTCGACGTCTGCTATTGGTGGATGTGCGGTTCTCGTGGAAATCGCTACCGCCCCCTGTTGACCCGCCATATTAAATCACTTAATGCGAATTCTTTCATGTTCTGAATAAAAAATGATTTATTTTTCTAATTTGCTAAGTTATTTTAAAGATGAAGAAAAGAGTGTCCGCAGAGGTGAAAATCACTACAAATCTGGACATATTCTGGCATGTACTGTTTCTGAAGGCCAGCTGATTGGCTCTGTCAGAGCTAGTATGAAGAACAAGACTTACAGAGTTGTGGTGAGTTCAGATTTTGCATAAATCAAAAACAATTCATGTCAGTGGGAATCACAAATTAATTAATTAATTTACAGCCAGGGAGAACATAATTACCAGTACCACCCAGAAGTACAATGTTGGAAAAGTAGGCCAACTCATGTTTTTACTTAAGTAAATCTATCAACATTGCACTGTAGAGATACTGTGAATGAATTATGTTTTGTTATTGTGCATCTTAGGAGATTTACAGTACATTTCAAGAACAACTACAACATAGCTGATAACTGAATGGACACTAGTTAAGAATACACCTGTTAATGATAGTGGCCATATTGTACATTTCATCAAACAAATGAAGACATTAATATTCACTTCTATAAGATCAGGCGCATGAAATAATAGTGGAGGTAAGGTAAAAGGGAAAAGATAAATATACAAGGGGGGGAAGTGGTGGGTGGGTGTTACAACTTAGTACTGACAGGTAATCAGAATTTCCTTGGTTGCGCAGGTATGTCCTATCACACAAGCTATCATATTCAGGCCTAAACAATGTATCACAAAACATTGTGACATGTTATGAGCTTGTAGTTTGGCTAATTATAGTGTTTATTTTATTTTTATTTTTTTATAATGTATTTTATTTTTATTTTTATAGTGTATATTTTCTAATAAAATCCAATATCTAAAAAACATGTGATATCATTGATGCTGTGTTTGCTATTTTTATTGTTAAGTACCACATTGACTGTACTCTCCCTTCTGCAGATTTCCACTGGTGACTCTGGAGCTATCACCAGTACGACCTGTGACTGTCCCCGTGGCGAGCATAAGTGCAGCCATGCTGCAGCATTAATGATCTGGGGAATCCACAACCTTAGCTCCACGGATGTACAGTGCCAGTGGAAAAAACCTAAACTTCCTGAGGAGGTAATAATAATAATTGTTCACACAGGTCTGTTCACAACAAGACAATACATACTGTCCATAAGGTCACCACTGTAAACAAACAAAAAAACATTCTATTGACTGGGCAAATTGCATGATCAATGTTGTTAAGGTTTCAAGGTTTTCAAGGTTTTTTTATTTGTCACTCCAGTGTATGTCAGGACATATACAGGGATGAAATAGCGTTTCCATTTTCCACAGTGTAATAGACAAGACAGTGTAGTAAGACAAAAGTCATGACAATAGACAGTGCAATAAGACAAGGTCGAGACAATATATGGACGAGACAACAATAGTGCAGCAGACCAGTAAAGTGCAAACTGTACACCTAACTTGAGGTGAAGGTGCTTGGCTAACCAGGTGTGATAAAGTGGCAGTAGTGTGAAGCTAACAGACAGGACGTATATACAACTACTAGAAACTACTACTAGAGACTACAGTATACTATAGCTAGAAACTCCAACTAAACATCTAAAGCTGTATGCGAGATACATAGCTACAACTAAAACAAACAACTAAACAAACAACACATAGCTTCCTATGAGGTGAGGTAAACATGTGCAAGATAGGACAGGATAGGATAGCAGCAGTTCGATCCAGTCCTTCGGTTGTATGTGTGTTTGACCATGTGTGAGTGCGTGCATGTGCGTGAGTGTATGTGCATGTGTAAGGGGTGGTGGGTAGTTGGAGTCCAGCGTCCGTGTGCATGTGTGTGTAGGGAGTTCAGCGTGTGCGTGTGTGCGCGTGCACCCCACCGTGTGTTATTGAATGATAAAAAAAAAAAATATGGAGGAAGTGATCTTAACCCATTTATAACAACAACAGTCAAGAACCCCATGTTTTTTGTGTAAAAGTGAGTTTAAGATATGTGAAGCTTTCTCAACCTGTTCTCCTTTTTAGGTCAAGGCAGTGGAAGACCTTTTTCCAAAGGAGAAGATTGTGTCTCTAGCCCGTGACCCAAATGCAGATGACCACGAGTGGCTGCGGTGTCAGTTCCAAGGCCGATGGGCAGGGATTGCCTGGATTCTCCAACCTGAGCCTGCGCCTGAGCTTGAAAATCCCAATAAAACCCTGCTAGACCTCACTGCTGGAGCCATTATAGCCTCCAATAAACATCTTGGGAGTGACGGCATCCTATCAGCAATGCGTCTGACTGTGGAGCAGATCATGTCCATCCAGATTGCTACAGTAGGACAGAAAGACTCTGAACTCTGGCATTCTATGAGAAAGGGTAGGCTGACAGCCAGCAATTTTGGCACTGTGCTGTTAGCAAAGCGTGTCACCCCTTTCCCTCATTTCAAAGGTGTGCCAGAGCAAACATCTGGACGGAGTACAGTCAATCCAGTGGGGCATTGCCAATGAGCAGGAGGGAATCAATGCATTTGAAAAACAGACAGGCATGAAGGTGATTGATGTTTTATTTTTTATTTTTTTGCCTAAAAGTCACACACACAAAAAAACACATTCAAGTGTTGACACCACAGGTGGACGGACAGAGAGACCGATAGAGAGAGATAGAAAAATATTGAGTTCTTGCTTATTTCCATTGTATCCTTTCATTTCAATAAGGTGAGAGTGTCTGGTTTGTGGCTGAGTCGCAGTGGCATTCTGGGTGCCTCACCCGATGGCCTGGTGGGTGAGACAGACATCATTGAGGTCAAGTGCCCATACACCTGGAGGGATCATACTGTTGAGGAAGCAGCAAAGCAAAAGCGCTTCTACCTTGAACAGGTATAGATTTATTATTCTCATTCCATGATACCGTTTTCTCTTTGTTTTTGGTCTATAAACTGTTTGCACTAGGGATTTAACACCCTGAGCAAGAACTCAATGTTTTTTTTTTCTGTCTGTCCGTTCACCTGTGGTGTCAACACCTGGATGTGTTGGTTTATATCGAATTTTAGGCAAAAAAATAAAAAAAAAACACATCAATGACCTTCATGCCTGTCTGTTTTTCAAATGGATGATTCTCTCCTGCTCATTGGAAATGCCCTACTGGATTGACTGTACTCTGTCCAGATGTTTGCTCTGGCACACATTTCAAATGAGGGACATGCTTTGCTAACAGCACAATGCCAAAATTGCTTGCTGTCAGCCTACCCTTTCTCATAGTATGTCAGAGTGTTTCTGTCCTACTGTAGAAATCTGGATGGACATGATCTGCTCCAGTCAGATGTCTTCGCTCCTCCTTGTGTACTGATTCTGTGTACTTTTTCTGCTAAATAAATCAAACCAGATGCAAGATGGCACCTACCATCTGAAAGAAGGTCACCAGTACTGGCACCAAGTTCAGGGCCAGCTCCATCTAAGTCGGAAGACCACCTGCTACTTCACCACCTGGACGCTGAAGCAGTGTGTCATCACAAAAATTGAACGTGATGAGTCCTGGCAGGATAACATTGTTACCTTAGAGGCCTTCTATAAGACCAACATGTTGCCAAAGCTACAGTAGATCTGTCTGTAACAAAGATTGTTTGTTTGCACTGTTCTCTTGCACTTTGTTTCAAAAAACGTCCTATGTTCTATAGTAAAAGTAAAAAGTGAAAAACCTTCATTGTGTTTTTATTGTTATTTGCTTTCCACAGGGACAGTAACAACAAATGGGTACAGCCAGGGCATAATGGTAAAGACAGAAGTACAGAAGGGAGTAGTCAATGTGAAACTTGGAACAAAATTGAAAACACTTCACAATACGATAGAATATTGATATTTAGGCTTATGATCGATTTATATTGTGATTCTTAATTATGCTGTGATTTGATATATTGCATCTTTTCTCCACAACTGACTCCGCTTTTATTATACTAGAACATTTTAAAGCAGAATTCCACCCATTGAGATTTTTTCTGAGGGCATACAAATGGAACCAAATGGACCCATCAGAAAAAAAAAATCATTAAAAAACACAACAAAAACAAATTAATGATCAAGTTGTGTTTTAATCACAAGTTCAATCAACTAGAACAGCAATTTTAAACAATATAGATAACAAAAACTTCAATCATACTGATAACATCAGTCATCAGTCTTTCTGATGAACAAATTAATTAATAGGCCAGGCCTACAAAAATATAAAAACAAAATCGATTTGGAATTACTGTATCAAGGAATATTTTTCATTATACATAGAATAGTATACAACAGTGGTTTTCAACCTTTTTCATACCAGGGCCCACTATTTATTAAGAATTTGAGCCACGGACCACCATTTGATGACATTTTAACTCCACTTCTTTTGCTTTTGTCCACAATTCCAGGCTGAATTTGGGAAACAAAACAGGCAAGCATACAGAACATGACCATTAATCCACTACATTCTCTAGTTGTTTAGACTTGGGCTAATTCAGATAGTGAATATTTTAACTTGAGAGTGTAAACATGAAACCAAATGGACCCGCAAGGGCCCCTGTAGAGACGCCATCAGAAGGCTGTTTGATTTTTGGATTATGTGTCAATGTGTAAATAGAAATGTTATATTCAAATACTTTTTCATTTATTTCAGTTGAGCTGTCGGATTGCCTGCATATAGGAAGGCCATTAACAATGCTAATGTAGGCTTCTATTTTGAATTAACAGAAATTTCCTTGATCAAGGGATTCCGGAGATTAACCAAAGCACAGCAGAGTTGCACCACCTCATCAGCATGGCTTCGCAAGGTGTAAGGAACGTTATGCAAAATTTTAAAATCTTTCAAACGAGCATTTGCTCTCTCAACATGGATCCTGCACCGTGCAATGTTTTTGGTCAGTTTAATCTCGCTCACGGTCATCTTGCCGTGAGACAGAAATGGTGGGATGTTTACACTGACTCCTTCTGGCACAATATCTCTGATTAGGAACCCTTTATCGGCTAGAATAACATCACCTGCCTTGAAGACATCCAGGATTCCACTGTTGGCCACAATGGCCTTGTCAGACACTGACCCAGGATACAATTTGCTGCAGTATGTTATGACAGCATTTGGGGCCACACCTAGCAGAATTTTAAATGAATGCATCCCTCTGTATGCGGAGTATGTGTGCTTCTTGAGGTGCATGGAGGATGGAGCTTCTATTTTGATGTTGGTGCAATCAATGACCATTCTGCAGTTGGGATACGGAGAGAACGATGCAGGTAAACTTGTCTGATTTTTCTCTTTACTTGGCACAGTGGACATGATGTCCTTGAACCACAACTTGTGGAGAACATGGATGAATGTAAATACAACATTTCTTACTGTAGTTTCACCACAATGGAAGAGCTCAGCGAGATGCAATATGGTATAGTTTTGACGCAGCTTCATAAGAGTAATTAATATCTGGTCTTCAAATGACAAACATGTGACCTTCCAGCCAAAATGATAAACAATGGACTCTTCAAATCTCTTTGTGTAGCCAACAAAGATATTGAACATACTTCTGTCTGGAAAGCCAGTTTCCATTCTAAGGACCTTTTCCTTAAGGGTTGATGCAAAGTACCTTAGATGTTTTGGAACACCGTCATTATGCAAGCCTTCCTCTACAACCAGACTTTCATTCATCGATGGATTATCTTCAATGGGTAGTTGTAGGCCTGCATCTAGTCCCTGTTCCATGGGTGGACGTTGCCCTGAATCCTGTCCCTCTTCCACCGGTGGACTGCCCTCGATGACTACACTCTCTTCCTCGGGCAGATGCTGCCGGATGGCCTGACTCTCTTCCTCGGGCAGATGCTGCCGGATGGCCTGACTCTCTTCCTCGGGCAGATGCTGCCGGATGGCCTGACTCTCTTCCTCGGGCAGATGCTGCCGGATGGCCTGACTCTCTTCCTCGGGCAGATGCTGCCGGATGGCCTGACTCTCTTCCTCGGGCAGATGCTGCCGGATGGCCTGACTCTCTTCCCTGGGCAGATGCTGCTGGACGGGCTGACTCTCTTCCTCACGTAGAGGCTGCTCCGTGGCCTGACTCTCTTCCTCGGGTAGATGCTGCTCCATTGCCTCACTGTCTTCCACACGCCCACGCCGTCGCCGACTGCCCTAGGGGAGAAGATAAGAGACCGTTATTCATCCAGCTGGAAAAAAATAGTCTCAAGGGTCAGCACAGCAATTAAAAAATGTTTACAGGGCAACATGATGGGGAGATATAACAGTTAAAGGAACACAATCTATAAAGTGGCTAAAGTATAATATACAGTACAAATCAAACATGCAACTTACAGTATGCGGGAGCTGCTCCTTTATTCCACGCCCAGGAAACCATGTTGGACCCTTCTGAAGTCCCTGCGTAAAGTGGCAGCTGCACACCCTAGAAGATGTACTTGGAACCTTGTCTTGACGCCTTGGGGAAAAAAAGAAAAAGTACAACCCTAGTTGGCATGGACATGATAATGTAATCAAATATACAATCACAATATGCGACCACCAAGAAGGTCATCGTGGACTTAAGGCGGGGGAGGGACCCACAACCTCCCATCGCTTTAAACAGAGCCGTGGTCGAGAGAGTGGAGACTTTTAAGTATATGGGGGTGAACAACCACGAAAAACTTAAATGGGAGCACATACAACAGCGGTGGTAGCAAATGCTCAACAGAGACTATATGGACAAAGGCGTCTCAAGAAGTCCGGCCTGAGCCAGAAGGTCATCACAAACTTATACAGAGGAACTATTTAGACCCTGCTGACAAGCAGCTTCACCAGCTGGTATGGGAGCTGCACCGATAAGGACCACAAGGCTCTGAGGAGGAGGGTGCGCTCAGCTGAGTGCATCACTGGATGACGGGTGGCCAGTCTGGAGGAGCTGTACACCCAGCACTGCATCAACAGGTGCAAAAGACCCCACACATCCCCATAACAGACTTTTTATAATGTTACACTCAGGGAAACGTTACCGCAGCATCAAAGCCAGCACGAGCAGGCTAAAGAACAGCTTTCTGCCCCAGACTACTAAATGAGTCTAAATGAATATAGCACATTATGAACATTATACAGCACATTTTGCTGTACATGGCCTTGTTTGCTGTCAGGACCTCTTTAAACCCTTTTATAGGTTTTGTTGTGTTTTTAAGCTTGTTTAAATCTTTCATATATACTTTTTTATTGCTATATTGCTATGTTTTTTATTTGTGTACTGTGAGCACCCCAACCTACGCTTTTCACTATGCATGTACTTTTACATCTGTGTGACAATAAATAACCTTGAACCTTGAACCCAAGTTGACCATTGGCTTTAGAGAAATAAAATAATGGGAGTGGACATATGAACAAATAAATACAATTAGGTCATAAAATATCACAACTGTTGCGCCATTAACCTAGATTAATTATATCTGATTACCCTACCTACTGTATGCAGTTTTGATCATAGTTCATGAGTTTGAGAGCAAATGGACCCCGTATGGGTCCATTTGACTTAACTTTACGCCCTCAAGATATTTTTGTTAAACGCTTGTCAACAGCAATGGCTTCTACCAATTCTAATTCAACGTAAAAAAAAAATAGTATTTTGTTTTCTGTTCTAGAGGTCCTTGAGAAGGTTCCAGGTTTTCCCCAGGCTAAATGATGGAAAGTTTGTTAATCAGATCAGAATGTAAAATGAAATGGACCCGCAAGAGTCCATTTGGTTTCATTTTTACACTCTCAAGAGTTAAAATATTCATTATCTGAATTAGCAATATTTAATTAAGAAGTGTGCACTGTTTTGTTGGCAAACTACAGCCAGGAATTGTGGACAAAACCAAAATAATTATTTAATCTTAGGTCTTTGGTGTGAAAATGTAATCAAATGGTGGTCCGTGGCTCAAATGCTGAATAAATGGTGGTCCCTGGAGTAAAAAGGTTGAAAACCCCTGTCTTAGAGGATAAATGTCATTAGATGGTGGTCCGCGGATCAAAACAAGACGAATAAATTGACCACTGACGAATTTACATGCACTAAAATGTAGAATAAGAACCATGAACCTACCGTATACGTAGCGCCCAAAGTTTGATCCTCGACTTGCTATTTGGAAAACTGTGCCAACTGCAACTATTTCGATCCGACTGATGGTTGCAGTCGGGGACAAAACACTGCACCATGATGCACGAAAGATGAACAAAAGATGAAATGTATATCAAAACTATAACTATAACTAACTATAACTACGGTGCGGACAACATCAGAAACTTCCCTCCAACTATGGTTGCAGGAAGCAAAGCACATTCGCAAGGGCTTATGGGATTGTAGTCTCCGCATTTTTGCGAAAAATTATGTACACAGTCTTGTACCCTGTCACTTTTTTCAAATTTGAACTAGTTTTTCGGTGCAAAAAATTTCTAATATTATCATGATTTCTCACGACTCGAATTGGCTTTGTGTGACGCTTAAAAGGTATTTAAATAAATACGTTTTGAAATTCCTATGGAGAAAATGAATGGGATTTCCATTTCTGGAACAGGGACCACGTGACGATTGTGACGTCACTGCGGAGGTCTATTGGCGGCGCGGACTGGGGCGGGTTGTGAAAAAAAGCCGGCCCGCGCATCACTAGTACAGACAGTCATTTGAGGCATAGTTAAGATACCGAATCCAGGCGATAAGAGATGTATCACTTCTTTGGAGCAGATTTCAGGCATTAATTGGAATTCTGACAACAATTCAAACGGCCTTCAGCTGGTCTTACTCTAGTGCCATGCTATCCAGGTGGCCAATGTAGTGTAAGATACAATACTGTATTTGACTGTACTGTATATGCAGTATGGTATATATCTCACTATTTTACAGTACAGTATGTTACACAACACTATACAGTAAGGTACAGTACATCCTGCTGCAGTACAGTACAATACAGTAAGGTACAGAACAGTCTGCAGCAGTCAAGCATGATACAGTACAGCATTATACAGTATATTACAGTACAGTACAGTGTACTAGTACAGTTCATTAGAGTATTGTACACTACATATAGAGTATTGTACACTACACTGGCCACCTGGATGACTAGAGTGAGACCAGCCAAAGCAATTCGAATTCTAGTCTTGATAACATGTTTTACATCTCCCATCATCTGGATTCTGTATCTTAACAATTCCTCAAATTACTGTACAGTATGTGCAGTCTAATTGCACAGAAGTAGTGACAGCATTCTACAGCTACACATGATCTCTCTCTCTGTGATCACTCCTGCATCTACCCACCAGTCTGAGACCATTGCCCCATATTTTTGTTAGGGTTTCCCCTGTTATTTCTGTATCAAATATGCTAATTATCATTAATTACACACAATACAATGCATGTACAGAAATAGATTCTACAGGACAAAATACATAACAATCAACTGAGAAATGTTTGGCAATGTACTTGTTATAGTACATTGCCAAACATACTTTGTTATAGGGTTTTCCCTGTTGTTTCCGCCCATGTGTCAAAAATGTTAATTATCTCATTAAGTATGCACAATAAAAAGATGTACACTGCAGAAATGGATCTTACATGGCAAAATTCGTAATGATCAGCTAAGAAAAGTTTGATAGAGCCTTTCATCATTTTGTTATAGGGGTTTCCCTGTTATTTCCACCCATGTGTAAAATATGCTAATTATATAATTAATTATACAGAATACAAAAAACTGCATTGCAGAAATAAATTCTACAGGAAAACATACATAAGGATCAACTGTGAAAAGCTTGGTAAAAAGCATTTTATTGAATAGTTTATAGTTATATAATTTTCCCTGTTATATGCACATGTGTCAATTAAAGTACTTGTGCATATAAAAATATAATAATTAATTCATAAAAGGCTATACCAAACTTTTCTCAGCTGATCCTCATGTATTTCCCCCTGTAGAATCCATTTCTGCAATGTATATTTTTGTATTTCACATAATTATTTAGTTAATTCGCGAATTTAGTTAAATATGGTAATTATCTCATTAAAATGGTCAGTCCGGGAGGTCCCAAGTTAGGAAACACCCTTACCAAAAGTCAGAAAACATTCTTCTGATCACTTTAGAAGTTTAACAAATAATCTCAGAATGATTTAAAATATATAAAACAATTCTAATATTGTGAAAATTGGACATTAACTGGCTAGCATACTGTTCTGGGAGGTCCCGAATAGATGACCCCCCCAGAAAGGGGGTGGGGGGAAGGAAAATTTGCCCCCCTCATTTTTCCATAGTTTGGACCCTATAGAACCAAGATCTGCAAAAAAATCAATTTTAGCACAAAAATCCTACGGAAATACATATCACACCACTATTCAATATGATTTGATTTGCTGCTTCTGGATTTACAGAAGTAATTATTTTATATATATACACTAGCGTTCAAAAGTTTGAGGTCACTTAGAAACGCCTGCACGCCCACATCCAAAACCTTTGGAGTTGGACCGCATTCCATGAACACTACTTTATTATATATCAGGGGTTTTCAACAGGTGGTCCGGGGACCACCAGTGGTCCTTGAGATGGTTCCAGGTGGTCCCCAGGCTAAATGATGGAAGGTTGGGTAACCAGATGTAACTCTTGAGAGTGTCAAAATGAAACCAAATGGACCCTAGTGGGTCCATTTGGTTTCATTTTTAAAATAATCATCATCTGAATTAGCACCACTTAATTGAGATGTTTACACTGTTTTGTTGGCAAAATACAGCCTGTAATTGTGGACAAAATCAAAAGAATTCTTTAATTTTAGGTCTTTGGTGTCAAAAAGGTTGAAAACCCCTGCCATACTGTATGGCAGGGGTTTTCAACCTTTTTGACTCCAGCGACCACCATTTATCCACCATTTGATTACATTTTCACACCAAAGACCTATATATACGGGCGGCAGTGGCTCAGAGGTAGAGTAACTGGATGGTAACCACAAGGTTGCCGGTTCGATCCCAGGCTCCCGCAGAGTTAGTGTCGAAGTGTCCTTGAACAAGACACTGAACCCCTAATTGCTCCTGATGTGCTAGTAGGTACCTTGCATGGTTTCCACTGCCATCAGTGTATGAATGTGTGTGTGAATGTGGTGAATGTGATGCACAATCTATGTAAAGCGCCTTGGATAAAGGTGCTATATAAATGCACCATTTACCATTTATATATATATATATATATATATATATATATATATATATATATATATATATATATATATATATATATATATATATAATCTTGATGAATTGAACAAGTTGGACCCTTAAACAGGTGTATGCTGAACTAGTGTCCACTCACAGTTATTGAGATTTGTTGTAGTTGTGCTTGAATTGTACTGAAATTCTCCAAGCTGTTATCAGTTTGTGTATGTGTGTGCATTCGTGCGTGCGTGCGTGCGTGCGTGCGTGCGTGCGTGCGTGCGTGCGTGTGTGTGTGTGTGTGTGTGTGTGTGTGTGTGTGTGCATAGGACACAGTAGCACCAGGTGGGGAAAGGACAGGAAGATGAAGAAAGCCAAGTACACTCTGAACGACACGGGTCTGCTGGGTGACGACGACTGGGTGACGGTATGAAGTTCATAGTATGCATGGTGATCATAATGTGTTGGGCACAAGCAAGCACCCAAACAGTTGTCCCATTTGATTAGCATTTTTATTCCTTCCTCAAGTGGCACGGGGAGACCTGTACCTGGAGAGAGAGAGACCTAACCCTAACCCACTTATAACAATAAGACAACCTGATTAATGGGACGGATTACTGAATATTAGAATATGGGACAGGTGGCATAGAGTAACATTCAACTAAATTAAATTCCTGTTGGTAAATATACAGTATTTATTGTTGTTGTTGCTGAGTGACTGCATATATGAGTTTGTTGTTTTTTCATTTTTTTGTCTTTCTTCTCTCCATTTCTGTCAATTATTAATTGCCGTGTCTGATAATCCCATGTGGGAAGGGACAAGAAATTGTTCGGACACAAACTAAATATTCATTCATTCATGCAGGCATTCATTCCTTTTCATGAATGAAAATTCATTCAGTCATTCAATGAATCTAAGACAACTATAGAATCTTCTGATAACAATGTGTTTAATGATTAATCTCCCATCACAATTGTACCAAGTATTCCTGTATAGTTGTGAAGGATAAAATTGTCAATAGAGGGTGTGCATGTGACATCACCATCATGTACCCAGGGGTTACTGACAGTTATATAGTATTTTTTCACTGTTTTTTAAGTGATATCATTGCTTCTGGGAGGTTCATGGAACAACATATTATTTTGTTCATCATCTCTCTCTCTCTCTCTCTCTCTCTCTCTCTCTCTCTCTCTCTCTCTCTCTCTCTCTCTCTCTCTCTGTCTCTCTCTGTCTCTCTCTCTCTCTCTCTCTCTCTCTCTCTGTCTCTCTCTCTCTCTGTCTCTCTCTCTCTCTCTCTCTGTCTCTCTCTCTCTCTCTCTCTCTCTCTCTCTCTCTCTCTCTCTCTCTCTCTCTCTCCTCTCTCTCTCTCTCTCTCTCTCTCTCTCTCTCTCTCTCTCTCTCTCTCCAGGGACCCCCTGGTCGTGCAGGTCTCCCCGAGGCTAAATGTGTGGTGATTGTACGAGTGAAACCCAGTTAAACCTCTGTGTGGGCTGTAGCGCCCCTTCCAAGCAGGGAATCTGCTACCTAAACTAAAGAGCTTGACAGTTCCACTGAACATTTTACATTTTAGCAGTGAGTCCAGTGTCTCTGATGTGACCGTTATAGATCATTATAGACAACAGTTCCACTCAACATTTTAGATTTTAGCATAATGATCTATAACTGATGTGACAGTTATAGATCATTATAGACAACAGTTCCACTCAACATTGTGTCTCTGATGTCATCAACAATACTTCCTGGACTGCCATTCCCATAATGCTTTGGTCAGACTACTTGTAAACACACTGAGGGTTTTATGAAAAACAGTGTAGTTCTTATCGCTGTGTCATCCATGGTAACAGTCTCTGTGTTGAGTTGTGCTTTTATTGTGAAATGTTGGGAGGGTTTATCTGGTTAGCCAACTTTCCATATTTAACTGGAATTCTCTCAAGGACGTCTGGTGTCCCTGGACCACTGTTTGAAAACCATGGTACCCTTTCACAGGCCGGTCAGAGTCAGCCAAAGAGTTGCATTTGGCCCCCGGCCGCATAATGCCCTACTGTAGCCTACATCGTTCCTAATGCCCAGGTATGTACTGTAGCCTACATCGTTCATAATGCCCAGGTATGTACTGTAACCTACATCATTCCTAATGCCCAGGTATGTAATGTAACCTACATCGTTCCTAATGCCCAGGTATGTAGTGTAACCTACATCGTTCCTAATGCCCAGGTATGTACTGTATTCTACATCGTTCATAATGCCCACTATGTACTGTAGCCTACATCGTTCATAATGCCCAGGTATGTACTGTAACCTACATCGTTCCTAATGACCAGGTATGTACTGTATTCTACATCGTTCATAATGCCCAGGTATGTACTGTATTCTACATCGTTCATAATGCCCAGGTATGTACTGTAGCCTACATCGTTCCTAATGCCCAGGTATGTAGTGTAACCTACATCGTTCCTAATGCCCAGGTATGTACTCTATTCTACTGTACATCGTTCATAATGCCCACTATGTACTGTAGCCTACATCGTTCCTAATGCCCAGGTATGTACTGTATTCTACATCGTTCCTATGCCCAGGTATGTACTCTATTCTACATCGTTCATAATGCCCAGGTATGTACTGTAACCTACATCGTTCCTAATGCCAGGTATGTACTGTATTCTACATTGTTCATGAACGTGAGGGTCTTTGGAGATGTGTGTGCGTGTGTTACTGTCCCTGTACAGCTGACCATCAACATAGAGCTTATCCACTGAAATGACTGCTTTTTAGTTATCCTCCCGGAATTGTTTTCTTATGGAAAATAGGATTTTGCGCCATTATAACCTTCATGAACTTTCAACCGTAGTTACTGACATATGAAACTAAATGATACAGTAAAGTACACTGTACCTTATCATTTAGTTTCAATGTCAGTCTGATCAATACTGACAAAAATATCTTCACCACTTTTCTACTCAGCTGTTAACCAAACCTATTCAGTCTCAAATATGAGAGGAAAGTGATGAGTTTAATTTGTTGTAGTTGTTTTTTTACTTGTCTGTTTGATTACTAACTTAGTGTGTTCTAGTCAGTCAGTCAGTTAGTTTGACCTGTCTTACTCCCTGTCAGCTGACTTCCATCTGACTGTTTGACCTGTCTTACTCCCTGTCAGCTGACTTCCATCTGACTGTTTGACCTGTCTTACTCCCTGTCAGCTGACTTCCATCTGACTGTTTGACCTGTCTTACTCCCTGTCAGCTGACTTCCATCTGACTCTTTGTCTCGTAGATAAACTCTTGAGGCTGTTGGCAAAAGTTAAGCCTGCTGTTTCCTTTCACGATTTTGAACGCCTTATCCATGCTTTTATTTCAACCCGACTCTTTACTGTGGTTCCCCAAGGCTGTCTGGGCCGATTACAGCTGGTCCAACATGCAGCCGCTCTCCTCTCCACAGACACACAGAAACACCATCATATCTCCCTGATTCTCTCCTGCCTACACTGAGGTCGACTGATCAACAACTCCACAAGATCCTTAAATCCAAACTGAAATCTCAGGGAGATAAATGGTTCTCTGTTGTGCCACCCACACTGGAATGAACCTCAGGTCAGGGCCTGTGCCTGATAATAATGTTATTGTAAAACGATTCAGGTGTTTAGAGATTGCTGTTTACAATGATAAGCAGACCTGGACGTAATGTAGGACTACATAATGACATCTTGGCCCTGTAGCAGCCAACATGCCCATATATAGATGTAATCTAGGACTACATAATGACATCTTGGCCCTGTAGCAGCCAACATGCCCATATATAGATGTAATCTAGGACTACATAATGACATCTTGGCCCTGTAGCACTTTAGCAGCCAACATGCCCATATATAGATGTAATCTAGGACTACATAATGACATCTTGGCCCTGTAGCAGCCAACATGCCCATATATAGATGTAATCTAGGACTACATAATGACATCTTGGCCCTGTAGCAGCCAACATGCCCATATATAGATGTAATCTAGGACTACATAATGACATCTTGGCCCTGTAGCAGCCAACATGCCCATATATAGATGTAATCTAGGACTACATAATGACATATTGACCCTGTAGCAGCCAACATGCCCATATATAGATGTAATCTAGGACTACATAATGACATCTTGGCCCTGTAGCAGCCAACATGCCCATATAGGGTCTAGGCTTGGTTCTATTGTGGTTCTCTGTGTAAAAAAAAATCAGTCAGAATCTATTGGCAGATATGACCAGGGCCGGATTTAGCCAGCCCTACTAGGGTGGGCTGAAAGAATGGCAGGGTGTATGGGCAACTCCAAAGTTTTTATATGAAGCAGTGGTTTTCAATCCTTTTGACACCAGGGCCCACTATTTATTCCGCATTTGAGCCAGGGAGGACCACCAGTTGATGACATTTTAGACCCACAGACCCCAATACTAAAGATTTATTTTGCTTTTGTCCACAATTCCAGGCTGGATTTGTGGGAAAAACAGTCAAACATACAGATCAAAATAACCATTAATCTTCTACATGCTCTAGTTGTGTAGACTTGGGATAATTCACATGATGAATATTTTAACTCTTGAGAGTGTAAACATGAAACCAAATGGACCAGCAAGGGTCCATTTGGTTTCATTCTTACGCTCTCAAAGAGTTACATCTGGTTAACCAACTTAACATTATTTATTCTGGGGACCACCTGGAATCCTCTCAAGTACCACTGGTGGTCCCCGGACCACTGGTTGAAAACCACTGATATTACCTTTCATTGGGTGGGCAGGATGCACGTTTGGGTGGGCTCTGCCCACCGCTGCCCCCCTCTTTAGTTTTGGGTGTGAGTGGTGAAACTGTCATCAACTGGTCCATAGCTCAAATGCTGAATAAATTGTGGGCCCTGGTATCAAAAAGGTTGAAAACCCCTGATTAAGGCCATTCACCATTCTTATAATTGTTATTTTTCTGCAGTAAAATCAGTAGAATCACAGGGATATACAGGATGCTGTACCATCATCTTATGGTCATTGCACAAAAATGACTTGATGATGATTAATAATAATAGTATTGATAATAACAATAATATCAATAATAATAAGGGTAACAATAATAATAGTTGTTATTATTATTTGTGTAAGTCACTATTCCATCAGAAAGCTAAATGAAGGAACCAAATGGACCCAGACCCTTGGCCTGTAACTCTGAGTTTACAAATGTTCATCTCTGCACTAATGCAGAGATGAACTAGACTAATGCTTGTCAAACTGGGGGTCCTTGAAAATGAAAGGTGTTGAGAATCACTGCTAGAGGGGGTCCGTGGGCCGATTTGGGGGTCTCTGACATGAAAGAGTTTGGGGACCACTGGATTGGACTTTTGCTGTGGGGTTTGTTTAGCCAAGAGTCCATTATGATTAAAAACTGAATAAATATATTGTATTGTATTAAATATATTGTAATTGCTGTTAAGTGCATTATTTAAACTACTGATTCCCAAAGTGAGGTCCAGGGACTGATTATCTCTTCAAATGGGGGTCCGTGGGCTAAGCAGTGTCAGTTTGGGGGTCCTTGACATGAAAAGGTTTGGGGTCCAGTGATTTAAAATCCACTTTAAAGGTTTTATATACCTTGTAAAAGATGTATTTTATATGGCGTTATAACAGTAATAGTAACGGCATCATGTTTAATGTGTTTCAAATCAATTCTAAAACTCATAGCCTATACATAAATGGCCATTTTTAAAGGGGAATTGCACCCAGATACAAATGTGAACCAAATGGACCTTAGCGGGTCCATTTGGTTCCATTTGTACCCTCTCAGGAAAAAGGGGTCTGAAAGAAAAATCATTAACATGGTGAAATACATCTTGATGATGTCATCAGATGTATTTCAACATGTTAATGTTTTTCAGGCCTCCATTTTTAGTTAATACAGAATTGGGGGAACTTTTTTTTTTTATCATGTCCAACAACATCTCAGGTATATTAATGACATATTAAAACTGAAAATGGGTGGAGCTCCCCTTTAACGTGTTTCAAAAGTCATAGCCTATACATATAGTGTAACAGGAACGTCATATTTCTTCTTTGGGTTCATGTTTCCGGTCGGACATGTTTGAGTGTAACTCCGTCTCCCAGAAGTTGGATCTGCAGGTTCGTATCAAACAATAAGGAGCGAATCAAAGATTGCCGTAGATCTGTGTAGTGGCAGCGGCTGTAACTATAGCTTATCAATTAGATGTTCAAATGATCAAATGTTAATCATGCTAATCAGGGCTCTGGGCTTTAGTAAGCAGACAAAGCAAGCAGCAGAGCCTTAGAAATAGACAGAGTTGCGACATTGAGGGGACAGAAAATAGTCTGGTCACGTGGTTCTAGTACTCGCGCGAGCCCATAGGCTCCAATGCATTCAGTAACTTCCGGCTGTCACTATTTGTTGTCACTATCTAATAGTCTATGTAGAGGAGCCGCCATTGGACTGGCGCCATGGAGTGAACGGAGTTGGCGTAACTCTGTATTTCCAAGGCTCTGGGAGCAAGCAGCTCCTCTACGTGCGTCCACAGCCATCTAATAGAAGAGTGGCGACATTGAGGGGTCAGAAACTAAGTGCACAAGCTGCTGTTCATTATGCAGTCTGAATAGGGACAAACTGGAGTTGGAAATACATTGTTTTCAACGAGGGCGACGCAAATAAGAGTTATTTTAGGCATGTGTACAACATGTCAACTGTTTTAAAGTACTGTACAGTAACAACTACATATGTTGTACTATAGCTGCAAAACGATCTAAAATAAAGGGATTTAACATCATTAAAGCTGGGCTGTGCCTGAGTTCAAAGCATTGTCCTCAGCAAAGAAAACCAATGCAAATCCTAAAAGCATCTTGATACAGTCCATGCTTAGCATGCTGCCATTAAAGGGCAATTCCACCTTTTTTCTCAAAAAATGCCCTAAAAGAAAACTAACATGGCGAAACACAAACTCCATTTCTAGGAAACAATATGAAGACAATGTGGAGATCTTTATCATGTCCACACAACATCTCTAAGGTATATTAATGACAGTAAAATGGGAATTCCACACTAAACTTGTGACCATGAATACCACAGAACAACACCACCCCCTTTTTAAAGTAAAGTAAAGTAACTAGTTACTTTTTCACAGAGGTAACTATAACTATAATCCCCTTACTTTTTAAAAGTGGGGGTCATGGGGAGGCGGGGCTGGTTTGTGTTTTTTTTCTCCAGCCACCATGAGCACGTACACAGGAATCCACTTCTGCAGTTAAGAATACACTTGTTTACAATGTCAGCCACCCTGTTCATTTTATCAAGACATTTAGAGATAAATATTCACTCCTCTAAAGTCAGAAGCAGCAGATCATAGTGGAGGTAAAAGGGAAAAGACATATACAAGGAGAGGGGAAAGGGGCTGGGTGTGGGAATCATATTTTTACAGAGGCCAGGCTAGAATTGCAGCCGTCCGTAGGTGTCCTTTGAGAGTGGTTCTGAAGGAGTCAAGGGATTTGCATGTCTGAGTGACTGTTGGTAGGGCGTTCCCTACCAACATTAAGGCAGTATTTGGACAGGCACATGGTGGTATTTTGGTAGTTGACATTAGAGTGTGTACATCTTGCTACCGGGGGCCCGGAGGGTTTTCCAAATCACCAGTGTTGCCACAGTTACTTTGAAACACTAATCCGACTACTGACTGCTGCTTGGAAAAGTAACTTAGTTACGTTACTGACTACTTGATTTGGAAAGTAACTAAGTTAGATTACTTTTAGTTACTTGCGGCATATAGGACTAGCACCAAGATTCTTTAGGTTAGACGTGGTATTTTTGAAAGTTGACAGTACTTTCTCGCCAGGGCAGAGCGTGCATCGGACCCTGATGTTACCATCATTAACTGAAATAAAATCAAAATAGTGGTTGTACTTCCAACTGCTAAACGCGAACCGCTCTTGATCCATAGTAGCACACTAACGTTGCAGCTAACTCTCCCCCTCTCTCGTGCCGTGGCCCGCGAAACAGAGATCTGAGGAGTAGAATGTTTGCTACACATATCAACACGTGGAGCGGGAATGTCACCTAAAAAAGGGCCCGGATGTTCCAATCGAACGTCGCCTCGAACTCGTGGATTCTACAGAGTGAAATGCGAAAAAGTAACGCATTTAATATTAAATAAGTAACTGTAGTCTGACTACTGGTTTTGAAATAGTAGTTGCGTTAGACTACTCGTTACTGAAAAAAGTAGTCCGACTACAGTAACGCGTTACTAAGTAACGCGTTACTGGCAACACTGCAAATCACGTACTATACCTTTAAGAATATAGTATTTATACCATATAAACCAGTGATGCGATGAAACCTTTTCTGATTATCATTCTAACAGGTGTTGACCCAGACCTGCTGCCATTAAATGACGCCCCAAGCGCTTCAAAACCTGGAAGAGCAGCTACAAAACACCCCTGAGCTCAAAAACCAACTGGTAAGATTTCAGTGTTTACTTGGAAACACAGACAGACCCTTTTTTGATGGCTGCATGAGAGGAGTCTAGCTTTACCACACAACGGTGCCGTGCGGAAATGAGAGAAGAATTAAAAGTTAAAATGTGTCATTCATGCAACATGTGGTGAGCTTGTAGATCAGTTGTATTTACCATGCACCACTGTCATACTATTGCCTCGTTCGCACTGCCTCTCAGAATATACAGTCCACAGCGACGTGCACACACGGACGCAAAAGGGGGCTACAGACCCTGCCCTGTAACATGTCTAAAACACAGAAGTGCCCTCTTACGGGAGGTTGCCCCTGCTCCCTTCTTTAACACACTGTCCACACGGACCTGCATTGACACTGCTCTGTTGACTAACTTTAATCTCAGCTTAATTTGATTTAAACCAAAAACATCAAAATGCATTGCTTTGATTTCCCGTTTTGTGTCTATAACTGCACACTGTATGACAGATGGTCCTACAGTGATCATGGTTGTGCAGGTGTTTGTGCTAAGATAATTATGAATCATTCATTTGATCTTGCAAGAGAGGACAGCTGACATCCACCACAGCAAGTAGGGAAAGTTTTACTGGACATTATTACGTGTCTAGCAGCAGCCCAATATGCAATATGTATTCTATATAAAAATAGGGCTGTTGAATGATTAAATGTTTTTTTTAACAAATTAATTACAGCTTCTAAATTAATTGAATCACCATTTGAACTATGTCCAAAATATGCCATGTTTTCCTGTACAGGATTTGAACATTTGAAAAAGAAACAGAATCTGGGAAAGGTATTTCTTAAATACTTAAATACTTTTTAAAGTCCCCAATGCTTGTAGATTTTTTTTACCAATGAGAAAATGCCCCCAGCCATACTGTATGGCAGGGGTTTTCAACCTTTTTCACTCCAGCGACCACCATTTATCCACCATTTGATTACATGACAAGACCTAAAATTAAAGAATTCTTTTGAGTTTGTCCACAAATCCAGGCTGTATTTTGCCAACAAAACAAACTTCTTAATTAAGTGGTGCTAATTCAGATGATGAATATTTTAACTCTTGAGAGTGTCAGTACATTCTCAAGAGTTACATCTGGTTACCCAACCTTCCATCATTTAGCCTGGGGACCACCTGGAACCATCTCAAGGACCACTGGTGGTCCCCGGACCACCTGTTGAAAACCCCTGGTATATAATAAAGTAGTGTTCATGGAATGCGGTCCAACTCCAAACGTTTTGGATGTGGGATGCCTGCCTCCTAAATGCAGGCGTTTCTAAGTGTACATTATATATATATATATATATATATATATATATATATATATATATATATATATATATATATATACAGGGGTGCACATAAGTGGTGCTCCGGTGCTCAGGAGCACCAAAAATCCTACAATGAGCTGTCAATCCAGGGGTGGAAAGATTCTTTGAGCACCACACAGCTAGGGCTCATAATGACTGCCTGACTGGGCCAGTAAAAAAGCCTTGAAAATGAAATAATTTTAACTAATTCTGACCTCTAAGTCTATAATACTACTAGTATTTTTAATGGATGTAGTATGCAGGTAGTAGTACTACTACTAGGCTACTATTGTAATGCCCAAACTATCGCCCTGTACTGTAATACTGTACCTGTACATTGATGGGGCTGTACGGAGTGGAAAAAAGGGGTCCCAGGGCCCGGCGATGGTCGCCGCATTTTGGGAGCACCAAGTAACATCCCCAGGTGCTCCTCTGAGTACTGGACTAAAATAGTTATGTGCAGCCCTGTATATATATATATATATATATATATATATATATATATATATATATATATATATATATATATATATATATATATATATATATATATATATATATATATAATCTTGATGAATTGAACAAGTTGGACCCTTAAACAGGTGTATGCTGAACTAGTGTCCACTCACAGTTATTGAGATTTGTTGTAGTTGTGCTTGAATTGTACTGAAATTCTCCAAGCTGTTATCAGTTTGTGTGTGTGTGTGTGTGTGCGTGCGTGTGCGTGCATGCGTGCGTGCATGCATGTGTGTGTGTGTGTGTGTGTGTGCGCGTGTGTGTGTGCGTAGGACACAGTAGCACCAGGTGGGGAAAGGACAGGAAGATGAAGAAAGCCAAGTACACTCTGAACGACACGGGTCTGCTGGGTGACGACAACTGGGTGACGGTATGAAGTTCATAGTATGCATGGTGATCATAATGTGTTGGGCACAAGCAAGCACCCAAACAGCTGTCCCATTTTGATTAGTTCAAGTGGCACAGGGAGACCTGTACAGCCAGGGGGACCCTGGAGAGAGAGAGACCTAACCCTAACCCACTTATAACAATAAGACAACCTGATTAATGGGACGGATTACTGAATATTAGAATATGGGACAGGTGGCCAGGGCTTCGAACCGGTTCAAAGAACGAAAACTGAAAACCGAAACGAACGGAATTCTAGGGGATTTTTCAAGGAACGAAAGCGAAAACGGAATGGTCTTCAACTGTTCCGGAACGAAACGAAATTCTGAAATCCACAAAACCGGTTAATAACGTTTTTTTTTTCGTTCTCAATCAATGATAAATTAAGGCACTGCAACTATCTAAGTTGCGTTTTTTTTTATAAACACGCATATCGTGACTGTTATATTTACCACCGGCTTTTTCCGAGTCGAAATGTTAGAGCCGGGCCTGCCGAGGGACCGAGGCTGTGCGTATGACTATTGTCATGCAGCACGCAGCGCAGCTAAAAGACCCGGGCCAGCCAAAATACGAAGTCTCACAGGCACATCATCAGAATACAATGTATTTCCTTGATTTCATATTACAGTGGGTATGTATTTACTTGAATTCCTCCTCCTCCTGCTCGTCCTAAAAAAAAATCCACACACCTGGAACCCGCTCCTTTTCTTTTCTGAGGCTGAGCCAATAGCCTAAACGAGCGTCCCGGGCCGTGCGTAATGCGAAACCAAGACAAGACGGTCTTTATAACACGGCGGGTGGTGGTGGTTGTGGAGATAAAGTTTGCGCGATGGTGATATTTCTCTGACACTGTGCAGCTGGCTGCAGCCTCTCAGTTAGGACGCGCTGAGGTGCTTCTCACTGAGATGCGCAGATTAAAAGGGA
Source organism: Benthosema pterotum (assembly GCA_039105355.1). Taxonomy (NCBI): domain Eukaryota; kingdom Metazoa; phylum Chordata; class Actinopteri; order Myctophiformes; family Myctophidae; genus Benthosema; species Benthosema pterotum. The sequence continues at coordinate 110,426 of CM076971.1, read as the reverse complement.
GAGCCCAGCTGCGGTCAGATGTTAATTAAGGCTGAACTCCGATACAATTGGAAAGGAATTAAGAATGACTTCTGTCTGTCATAATAACCAATATAGGCTAGTTGATTACTGTACACAGGCGTCGCACACATAGAGCAAGAATAGATGGGAAAACAAAGGTAAATGTTTAATTTTCCCCTTTCCTCCTTTCCAGAGACATGCGTAATCGCCATATAGCCATGTATGTGCGCTGCGGGTGCCGTCGTGATGCAGACAGACAGACAGACAGACAGACAGACAGACAGACAGACAGCGCAATGGCCTTACTGACATCCATAAAATAAAACTAAAGGCTTAAATACAGATAGTTGACCAAAGTTTAATGAACGCTCAGTGGCTGCAGCAGCGCACGCACTCTGCTCCTGTGGCAGGGTAATAATGTGGGTGAAAATCAATAGTCCAGCGTGCCCCGAGAGCCACGTGCGCTTGATGTTTGTAAGCAACTTCACATCTATCCGCAAAACATTACCAGAACGATAAGAGCGAACGTTATTTTTCGGTCTGAACCGGTTCGAACTGGTTCGGTTTGGTGCTGGAACGATTGCCAGAACGAAAACGTTAAATATAGATCTACCCGAACCGGTTTTGAACCGTTCCTGAAAAATAATTTCGTTTCCAAGCCCTGCAGGTGGCATAGAGTAACATTCAACGAAATTGAATTCCTGTTGGTAAATATACAGTATTTATTGTTGTTGTTGCTGAGTGACTGCATATATGACTTGGTTGTTTTTTCATTTTTTGTTTTTCTTCTCTCCATTTCTGTCAATTATTAATTGCTGTGTCTGATAATCCCATGTGGGAAGGGACAAGAAATTGTTCGGACACATGAATTAAATATTCATTCATTCATTCAGGCATTCATTCCTTTTCATGAATGAAAATTCATTCATTCAATGAATCTAAGACAACTAGAATCTTCTGATAACAATGTGTTTAATGATTAATCTCCCATCACAATTGTACCAAGTATTCCTGTATAGTTGTGAAGGATAAAATTGTCAATAGAGGGTGTGCATGTGACATCATCATCATGTACCCAGGGGTTACTGACAGTTATATAGTATTTTTTCACTGTTGTTTTTAGGTGATATCATTGCTTCTGGGAGGTTCATGGAACAACATATTATTTTGTTCATCTCATCTCTCTCTCTCTCTCTCTCTCTCTCTCTCTCTCTCTCTCTCTCTCTCTCTCTCTCTCTCTCTCTCTCTCCAGGGACCCCCTGGTCGTGCAGGTCTCCCCGAGGCTGACGGTATGCCGGACCCCCAGGGACCATGCTGATGCTGCCCGTAAGTGTGTGTGGTGGGAATTAAAAATAAGACATAGACACATTGCAGAGCTGAACAACTATTGTAAACAAATGCAAATCTAAAAGGATGCATGCTCTGATTGGTTCAAACACCCTCTGTGCCATAGAATCGGGTGGGATCCATAATAAAAACCCCAGCGTTTCCAGTTCATCCTACCATTAATATAACGTATTTTCCGCACTATAAGGCGCACCGGATTATAAAGCGCACCAGATTATAAGGCGCAGAGAATAGAAGATACTACAGTTAACAGAGAATAGAAGCTACTGCAGTCGAACGATCCATATATAAGGCGCACTGGGTTATAAGGCGCAGTGTGGATTTTTGAGAAAATTAAAGCTTTTTAGTTGCGCCTTATAGTCCGGAAATACGGACAAACAATGTTAGAATCACTTGTTTAACCCATTGAGAACAGGGATCTACAAGCTTGTTTCACGCCACTGACTGGTGTGACACAAGCTTGTTACAATATTTTACAGGGCCCTACATTTTGGGGACAACATTTTTAGTTCCAGAGACATTTTAGTTCCACAGAAAAAAATGTACTTTCAGAGACAAAGGGATTTTTTTCAGGGACTTCCAAGAAGGTACCAGATGTAACTCTTGATAATGTAAATATGAACCCAAATGGACCCTTGCGGGTCCATTTGGTTTCATTTTTACACTCTCAAGAGTTAAAATATTCATCATCGGAATTAGCACCACTTAATTAAGGTTACACTGTTTTGTTGGCAAAATACAGCCTGAAATTGTGGACAAAACCAAAAGAATTCTTTAATTTTAGGTCTTTGGTGTGAAAATGTAATCAAATGGTGGTCCGTGGCTCAAATGCTGAATAAATGGTGGTCCCTGAAGTCAAAAAGGTTGAAAACCCCTGCTCTAACAGATCAAGTGACTCCATGCTAATGTGTCATCATCATTGGGACCAATCAGCTGTCTACAGAGCAGCAGGGGCGTGGTTTTCCTATGGCTTATAAGATGGTTTGATCCATCATGGCCGCCCCCTCTCATCTGAGCTCACACTGTTTGTTTAGGCTAGTTCTATAATCCATCATGGCCGCCCCCTCTCATCTGAGTTCACACTGTTTGTTTAGGCTAGTTCTGCTTTAGTTTGGAAGTAAAAAGCATCAGTTGATCAAAATGTAACTTTAGTTGACATGGATGCCCTCAGAGTTTAACAGAGTGGTGAAAACAACAGTTATATTCATCTACACCAAACAGGTGAGTTTATACAGTTGTGTTAATGGATCAGATGATTAGCTGCTCAACACACACACACACACACACACACACACACACACACACACACACACACACACACACACACACACACACACACACACACACACACACACACACACACACACACACACACACACACACACACACACACACACACACACACAGTCCTCTGGTAAGCTGCTCTGCTCTTTGAAAGTTTGTGTGTTTGTGCTGCTAGTAGTTAGCATGGACATGTGGCTCATTTATTAACATTAGCATAAGCTAAGACAGTGCTTATGCTAACATACCAACACCAAGCTTTCATGTTTTGTAGCACAATCTAACTTCACCTGTTCTCCTTATGCAGTACATTCTGAACCACCTGGACTGCAGTCCATGACCCAGCCTCCTGCTTTTGTCCAGAGAAGATGCACTGCTGGTTTTTCTAAAGAGGTTTCTACTGCTCTGAAGGTTTGTGTGAAATGTGACCATGATGCTAACTCTTCACTCACTGCTGCATGCAAACATGATGGCACTAACATTATTCTAATGCTTTTCACAGCAAATTGCTGCTACTAGTGTCAATAATTTTTACTGCTAATAATTGTATCAGTCGTCATTTCTAAACCTTTCATGTTTCTAGCATGAGCTAAGACGGTGCTTATGCTAAACTTGTTTTTAGGCAGCACATGTTAACACAAACACCACAAGCTTTGCTTATGTCATTGGGTAGAGCTGTTTAAACTCCAGCAGTAAACTCCACTGCAACTTATTCTTGTGGTACCTCTCCTCTTAAAGGGATATTCTACTTAAAAAAAAAAAAAAAAAAAAAACTTTTGGTCATTTTATGGTCTACTCGGTCTCATGTGAACACACCAGACAGTTTATAAGTTACTCCGTTCATTATTTAGATATTTGATGCTCATTTTAGCGTATCCACCTCCTTCCTATACAAACCAATTATAACTTATAACTTAAAATTTTAACCATGACAGATTATTCAAAAACAACTCATCTTTTTTCTGGTGACTGATATTGTCTTTCTAATATGTGGGAGGGCCATGGGATTTTATTTACTGTTTTCATTTATTTTTAAAATATGTAGACTATGGTCTACAAAGTTTTATTGAAAGTGAAATACCCCTTTAAGCTGCTCTGCTCTTTACTTTGTGTGAAATATGATCATGATGGTAACCGTTCTACTACAGCAGCCAATGTTAGTTCTGTTATCGCTTTCGACAGTGCTGCTGCTCAACAACTCTGCTGCCAATCATAGCACAGATGGCTCATCTTTCTCTTTCTTTCTTTCTAGCTGTGGATAACGGATGCTGCTGGAACACTCAACCTGAAGATGGCCTTGTGAAGATCTCCAGGGTTCTGAATGACCTCCAGGCCCACCACCCCATCCTGCCTGCTAAGATGTCTATGTGGACAGTGTTTGTATAGGGAGAAGCATGGCATTAATTTTTTGCTGCTGCCAAAGTCAAATTGTGATATCTGTGGTGATTAGCTTAATAACGGATTGCATTTTTAACGGATTGCAGTTGATGCCAGTGTGACAAGCTCACACCGACCAACTCAATGGAGGCAATTTGGGGTTCAGTGTCTTGCCCAAGGACACTTCGACTGTCGATAGGAGGAGCCGGGATTCAAACCGCCGACCCGTGGATCATTGGACGACCTGCTCTACCTCCTGAGCCACAGCCGCCCAAATGCTTGCAGTGTGATATCCGTAGCAAGCTGTTATTTCCACCTGACTGGTGGAAATAGATGTTGATATATACTGGGTTTGGTCTCTGGTCATTCACAAAACAAACAAACAAGTTAACCTTAATAATAGTAGAAATAATAGTAGACATAATATAAATAATATATATATAATATAAATATATATAATATAATATATAATATAATATAAATAATACAAATAGAAAAAATAGAAATATAGATGTTAGAAATATAAATTATAGCAATAAAAAACAATAAAATGATAGAAATAAAAACAATTGATAGAAATGATAACAAATGATGAAAAATAATAAAATAAAAATGATGCCACCTGCGAATGATTCGGTGGTCGATATATAAGCCTCACGGTTGTCGGAGACTCTTGCCGCCAAGCTTTTGACGTACCTCTTGTGGCTGGTATTTGCGATGGATGAACATGTGTTCCACAGTCCCACTTCTGTATTAAGAGTTTTCCACTCCTTGATGTGTGAACATCTGTGGATTCCTCATTGTATTTTGAAGCTAGATGTTTTTTCTGCCTTCCACTGGTCCCTCTGTCTTGCCTTCACCTGGATGTCTTGAGGTGTCAGATTGTGTTGTTGGTTGTGTTTGTGAGCTGTGGTGTCTCTGATGGATTCACTCAGCTATGTCTTGTAAGTGAGGGCCAGTGTGGCTGCTTCTCGTTTGACCTGTGCTGGAGTACAGTACTTGGGTCGTCTGCATAGCCATACTTTGTTGTTGCCGTAAGGAGGTTGTGGATGTACCAAGGATGTTGAACGATATTGGTGTCAGCAGTGTCCCCTGTGGGACGCCATTCTTGAGCTTTCTAACCCTGCTACTTTAGCCGTTACTGGTGTGGAGCTGAACCCTAAGCAAAACGAATGGCCAATGAATTTGTGAAATACCACAGATATCACAGATTTCCTATTGGCAGCAGGAACAAATGATTGATGTGCAAATCTCTACAGCCATTCATAGACTATAACCACCATCCTATTCCTTCTAGACGCTGGGGCCCCTACCGATGAGATCTGCACGTCTCTGGCTGTCCATGGATGAATCTAATTTAGTATGGGGATTCCTCTACAGACGCCTCAAAGTAAGAAACTTCAATTCATTTTTTTAAATCATAAATATTTCTATTACTGTATGCTATAGTTGGTGTCCATTTTCAAGGTTCTCTATAAATCAGCCTTTTTCTTTCTCTTTGTTTAGGATGGATGATGTCGGTAGACTGGGACATGGGCCGGCCCGGTAAGAAACCTCACAGTACCAGGTACTTAGGCTTGTTCTGCTTAGTTCTTTTTTTAAAAAAAACATTTGTCACTGAAATAGACTGCATTTCAGGATTAAATTGTCATTTTGATTCAAATGGGCACTTTTGGGTTAAAAAAAAGCCAATTATCCGCCTGTTGCTGATAATCGGTCACTCCCTATTCTTACTCATTACTGCATATGTATGGTGTTGCAGGGCGTGCACGTGGATGCAAGATGACTCAAGGATGAAGATTGAGGCAGACGTCAACCTTCGCCGACGACGAGACGAAGACGAGGGCGACAAGGTACTGTGTGTTGTGGCAGGGCAGGCGACAACGAGAGTGACCTTTTCTTTGTCATCTGTCTGTCTTAGGATGGAGAAGTAGGAGGACTTGGGACCTGAACCGACCTGGTGAGAAACCACGGACGATGATGAGTGGCGGCGGACGATGATGAGTGGCGGCGGACGATGATGAGTGGCGGCGGACGATGATGAGTGGCGGTGGACAATGCACGGGCGACGCAGGCGGTGGATACTTCGGCCGACAACTGTGGACGACGTGGAGAGCTCGGTAGACACCTGAAACCCGTTTAGGCCTGTCAAAATTGGACTTTTGTGACATTTTGAATTTAAAGATATATCAACATTTTCAACATGCCATATGATACTTGGCAATTATGCAATAATTGTGACGGGCCTAAATAAATCTTTCTGGTTGCTTTTTTTATTATTTTAATATATATCATGCTGTATATCTATCTTTTAGGAACAACATCATCTTGATGGTGAAGAGCTCATTTTCAAGACAATGGAGAAACTGACCAAACTAAGGTAATGCCACACACACGCAAACACAATGCTCTTATTATTTTATGAATTTTGTAGTATAAAGAAAAAGCCAATTATCCATCTGTTACCGACAACCAATTGCTTCCTATTTATCATTACTGTGCAAATGTATGGTGTTACACAGCGCGCATATTGATGAAAACAAAAAAGCTAATTTAGTGTCTTTGTTAGGATGACCATTGAAGCAGACGAAAGCTTCGCCCCGGGGGTTTCTACTGAGGACTTCTGGGTCGATGGAAGGCCGGACGGCGCTAAAGGCTCGGTAGACGCATCTAGAACCGGTTTAGGCCTGTCAGAATTGCATTTTGTTGCTCGCCGATTCATTTTTATATTGGAAATATTATGTCGTACTGATATTATGAAGACAATTTTGTCTTTTTTAGGCTTTGTAAGCTATGGCATAATTCAATAAGCACTAAATGTATTCATGGAGACTATTATTACATTATCCCCCCCCCAAAAAAAAGTATTCTCTCAAATACTTGTCTAATATGTAGTAATTGTGACAGGCCTAAATGTTTCTGGATGTGTGTTTTTTTTTTTTAAATATATATATATCATGTGTCATCAGTTACATTTGACTATAGATATTTTTTAGGGTCTTTTTTTGTCTTCTGTCTTTGTTTTTAGGATGGAGGTCCGTACATGTCGAAGGACCTGGGCCAGCCCGGTTAGAAACCACACACTACTAGGTACTGCTGAGCTTGTCCTTGATATATTTTTTTTTCTAATAGGACAGTTATTGTCACTCAAAAATGGATTTAAACAGGCATTTTTTATGAAAAAGCCAATTATCCGACTGTTGCCAACAATCAGGCGCTCTCTATAATTAAACATTACTGTAAGTGCATGTGTATTGTATGTTGTGGCAGGGCACGCACACAGGCCACACCCAAGCTAATTTATTGTCTGTATTATCCATGTTAAGAGGGAGATTGAGGCAGCCATGGAAGCTTTGCCCTGGGTGTTTCCTGACGACTGCGATCGACTACAGAGGGCCGGCGTCGACTAGGGTGACCGATGACGACTCTGACTGGTGGCCGGCGAGGATGACGACCTCCGTGGGCGGTGATGGGCAGCGGACAACGTGGACTGCTCGGTAGACACCTATATACTGTCAGAACTGTAGTTTTGAGATTGAGATAGGCTGCTTCTACTTTTCTTTAAAATTATGAACATTTTCAACATGCCATATGATACTTGGCAATCATGCAATAATTGTGACAGGCCTCAATCAATCTTTCTGCTTGTGCTTTTTTATTTTTTTTAATATCATGCTGTGTAATCAGTTATGGTTGACTATAGAATCCATTTTCTTTTAGAAACATCTTGTTTTATTATCATTGTTCATAAAATGTATTAATCATTTCTTTTCTTTTCTTTAGGACATTGCTGGTCTCCTGTGTGGCTCCAGACTGGTAGTGGTGATATGTAGATGTGATCAATCAACCCTAACCCTAACCCTAACCCATCAACTTTGGTTGGTTCACTTAAATAAAAAATGTAGGAAATTGTAGGAAACAAAAATAAATAAAAAATGTAGGAGAATAACAACAATATCTAAACATACTACAGTAAAATAAATAAAGTCAATAAAATAATGAAATAAAAAATAACCTAATTAGAAATGTATTACCGGTAATACAAAAAATAGATAAATAATAATATGGTTGTGAATAATGATGAGGGTAATAATAATACAATATAATATATTATATTATAGCAATATACTACTAATATAATATAATATAATATAATATAATATAATATAATATAATATAATATAATATAATATAATATAATATAATATAATATAATATAATATAATATAATATAATATAATATAATAGCTGTAATAATAGCTCACAATGTTATATAGCATCCACGATTGGCTACCTGGAATGAGGGCGTGGTGACACGACATTGAGCTGGACATCCCATGATACATGATGGAAGACACCAAAATCTTTAATATCTGTTTGTCTGTAATATCTTATCCTGTTCAGATTTCACAGTGATTATTATTTATTTCAGCTGTTTTTTTTCTTTTATTCATGATGCCATATCTGTAAATATTTTCCTCAATTTTATGAATAAATTATTGCATTTATACCTCGGTGTCCTTCGCAATATGTTATGGGTTCATTACAAGGTTGAAGAATACTGTGCTACTACATGTTTACTGTATTTTAATACATTATAGCACATTTAGAACTTTGCCTATGTCCTTCAAATTCTTTAAACAATGACTGATGTAGACAGAAAGGAGGCCTAAGGTCTGCAAAATGCAATGTGTGGGGGAAAAATGGAGAATTTCACCTTGGTTATTAATTCTGACTACATTTTTGGCTCAAAGTCCAGTCTGAATACTGGACTAATTTTAAGTAACATTGCTTTGAAATTGGCTTTTTATAGTAGTGTACTCTTCTCCAGGGAATGAATTTACTCGGTTCCTTTGAAAACTTTAGGAAGCCATTTTTCTATTTGTATTAAATGTTCTGCAAATGGAGCATCAAATGGCAAATGTTTAAACTGCTTTTCTAGGTTTTATTCTCTTAGCTGAATTCTAAGAATCCTTTTGGTTATAGAGCTTGTATTGAACAGCACTCTTTTGGTATGCGGTCAGGTTTAGACTTGGCTCAGGGAAGAGGACGCCCCTGCCATGCACAGTCCACCATGGCACAGTTGGACAACAACCATCCTTCTGGATGAAATAATTCCTAATTGTAATTCGCTCGTGATTAAGAGCATCTGCTTAATGCCTGCAATGTTACATTGTCTCTTTCTGTGAGTGACAATGATATTGTCACTTTTAGGCCAACACCTCCCTCTAGTGGTTACTCACAGTAATGTCTGCCTTACTCTGTTCATATGCAATAAAAAGTTAGTAGTACTACACAATGCATATACCATTAATGGTTCTCTGGGCAAGTGATTTCCTCTCAAAGAAGGTCTCTGCAGAGCTGCCCCCTGTGCCCTGGTATGTAAAGTCATTGACTTTCTTTAGCACAGTAACTCCTATTGTTAGGTGCAGTAGTTCTTGGGGACGTTATGTGTCATGACCTCGGCCTTGATTAGATTTAGCCTGAGGCAATCACAATTCTGCAGGATTTTCCAATTTTACTTTAAGATGCATCAGGAACGATGGGGAGGCAACATTTATATGCTACATGTCTGTACTAATACATGCCAGAGTTTGTGCAGTAACAGACGCAGACAGTGACTTCACCATGCTGCAGGGCAACATGGAGTTGACGCCAGAGCTGTTTGGAAACTCCTGGAAGATAAAGCCCTCCGGCCCTGATGTGGCAAACCAGGACCTGTGCACTGTGAGTGGAACACAATACAGGCACGTGCACGCACGCACACACACACACACACACACACACACACACACACACACACACACACACACACACACACACACACACACACTGACTAAACTCCTATTCTACTGCATGGCAGGTTGTACTGTAACAACATAACTATAGTAAAGTGTTGTGATGAGTGCAGACCACAAAGCTTCTTAAAGCAGTGTCTCAGAGTTTATTTAAGGGATTAAGTGAATTATGAAATACTGGTGTATTACTCCACCAAATGTGTGTTTCAACAGCCTCCACTGAGGTGATGGCTGTGCCCTCTGAGTGTCCAGGTGATTGGGAGGGTTCCATGTTTTCACCTTGGACCAGCATCTCTCAGAACTAGTGTAGTGGGTTAGGGTTTTTGAAGAGCTTATACTAATACTTGGTGTCCATAATGTAGATTAGTAGTAGTGCCATGTGCTTATCAATAATTCATATCCAGTGGTAGGCTTTGCTCTTTTGCCTTTTTATTGTATATAGTAAGGCCAGTTCGAAATAACAGGTTAATGGTGGTAATTCATTTTGTTGATTACTGATTTTTAATTGCAATTAACTGATGTGCATACTAACCCAATCCACTGAGCATTCTCTCATTGAATAAAATGGGTAGAGCAGTTTTATGGAGAGACATATAGCCTAGCTGTGTGTCTCCCTGTATCCAAAGCCATAGAGTAGAGCTGGAGGACCTACAAGCATTGGGGACTTGATAAATATTAATAAATACATAAACAGCCCCACCTCCTCCAGGTTATTATTCTTTTTTTTAATGTACTGTACAGGAATACATGGCATATTATGGACACATTTCAAATGGGGATCAATCAATTAATTCAATTAATTTTGAAGCTGTGATTATTCTGATTAAAATAACAATCATTCAAGACCCTTTATGTGCCTCTCCCTGGCACAAAACACTTTTCAAATAGAAGCCCATGGCCAATACATGATTTTGGGTGTCCTTAATGTGAAAATGGACAGTTTACAATTTCAGGAAAATGTATATGCATATTATTATTTGAAAATGTTGAACTTATTTTCAACATGTTTCTTTAAACCTGCAGTGGTCTGTGTTTGGAGCAGCCTCTGTGCTCTGACAGACGCCCAGACTGTGCCAAACAGTCAGATGACGAGTTCTGTGGGCCTGCCCTAACCCTAACCTGCCACCCTGATGTCTGCCGGGAGAGTAACAGTGGAAAGTGCATTCCTGGAAACTGTGTGCATGACAAACGGCTAGACTGCAGCTTTGCTAATGGCTCTGATGCTTAAGGTGGGTAACTGGGATGGGCATTATCTGTGTCCTGACAATCAAGTTGAAAGAGTTTGATGCCACAATTGTGCTTGTGTTACAAGATATAGATTATGAATGTTGTTCGTAATGATATCAACAGGCCTGGAAAAGTTGGCCCGGCCCTAAGTGGGCCCTAAACAAGTAAGCCTAAAGCCCAACTCTGCCCGGCTAATTAGCATAAGTCCATTTTGTAACGATCAGGCGTTTTTACCACAGTTACCAAATAATTTCGGGGTCATAATGATCCTCCTTTGGGGATAAAATTGAACCCTAACCCTATGTTTCCAACATGTAGCGGCACGCAATGAATTACTTTCTGTATAAACTATTGACACCAACACAGAAATAGGTTGCTTGCAGAGATGTTTATCCATCAAACCATATGTCAATTTACAACAAAGAGTTAATCATTGCTGTAGTCTGTATAACGTCCGAACCCCACGCCATTCCATGCTTCTACACACACACGCACACTCACACACGCACGCGCGCGCGCGCACACACACACACACACACACACACTCACTCACTCACTCACTCACTCACTCACTCACTCACTCACTCACTCACTCACTCACTCACTCACTCACTCACTCACTCACTCACTCACTCACTCACTCACTCACACACACACACACACACACACACACACACACACACACACACACACACACACACACACACAGGATAAAAATGAACCCAAATGAAAAGAAATTAACACAAAGGGTCCATTTGGTGGTCCGTGGCTCAAAAGCTGATTAAATAGTGTGCCCTGGTATCAACTCCACTGTTGCAGGTACATATACGCAAGCCCTGTGGTGCTTACACCACCTCCTGAGCTGACTTGTCAATATGCGTATTGTCCGACGGCTGCGCGATGAACGTCTCGTCCTGCGGTGTAAAATTCTTCTTTCTGATTACCGGCGAGGTGAGAGAATGAGCGTTAATGCCGATACGCTTCAGTGCGTGGGCGTATTTGCTTCCCTGAATCTGGTCCCAAGTGTTTAAATGCTTTTCTGGGGTTCATCCTCTTAGCTGAATTCTAAGAATCCTTTTGGTTATAGAGCTTGTATTGAACTGCACTCTTTTGGTATGCGGTCAGGTTTAGACTTGGCTCAGGGAAGAGGACGCCCCTGCCATGCACAGTCCACCATGGCACATTTGGAGGTGTGACAACAACCATCCTTCTGGATGAAATAATTCCTAATTGTAATTCGCTCTGGATTAAGAGCATCTGCTTAATGCCTGCAATGTTACATTGTCTCTTTCTGCAAACTGTTAATGACATTGTCACCTTTAGGCCAACACTTCCCTCTATTGGTTACTCACAGTAATGTCTGCCTTACTCTGTTCATATGCAATAAAAAGTTAGTAGTACTACACAATGCATATACCATTAATGGTTCTCTGGGCAAGTGATTTCCTCTCGAAGAAGCTCTCTGCAGAGCTGCCCCCTGTGCCCTGGTATGTAAATTCATTGACTTTCTTTAGCACAGTAACTCTTATTGTTAGGTGCAGTAGTTCTTGGGGATGTTATGTGTCATGACCTCAGCCTTGATTACATTTAGCCTGAGGCAATCACAATTCTGCAGGGGGGGGGGGGGGGGGCAACATTTATATGCTACATGTCTGTACTAATACATGCCAGTGGTGTCTGTGTACATGTGCCTAAAAGGTCTGTGGGGAGTTTGTGCAGTAACAGACGCAGACAGTGACTTCACCATGCTGCAGGGCAACATGGAGTTGACGCCAGAGCTGTTTGGAAACTCCTGGAAGATAAAGCCCTCCTGCCCTGATGTGGCAAACCAGGACCTGTGCACTGTGAGTGGAACACAATACAGGCACGTGCGAGCACACACACACACACACACACACACACACACACACACACACACACACACACACACACACACACACACACACACACACACACACACACACACACACACACACACACACACACTCTGACTATACTCCTATTCTACTGTGTCTGCCCAGCTGGCACTGTACTGTAACAACATAACCCTTGCTACTCACCGACTATAGTTAAGTGATGTGATGAGTGCAGACCACAAAGCTTCTTAAAGCAGCGTCTCAGAGTTTATTTAAGGGATTAAGTGAATTATGAAATACTGGTTTATTACTCCACCAAATGTGTGTTTCAACAGCCTCCACTGAGGTGATGGCTGTGCCCTCTGAGTGTCCAGGTGATTGGGAGGGTTCCATGTTTTCACCTTGGACCAGCATCTCTCAGAACTAGTGTAGTGGGTTAGGGTTTTTGAAGAGTTTATGGTGTCCATAATGTAGATTAGTAGTAGTGTCATGTGCTTATCAATAATACATGTCCAGTGGTAGGCTTTGCTCTATTGCCTTTTATTGTATATACTAAGGCCAGTTTGAAATAACAGGTTAGTGGTGGTAATTCATTTTGTTGATTACTGATTTTTAATTGCAATTAACTCATGTGCAAATCCACTGAGCATTCTCTCATTGAATAAAATGGGTAGAGCAGTGTGGTATATTTTTAGCGGTACAAGTTGCACATTGTACCAGCTAAACATACCCAAAAAACATAAAGGCATAGTTGATCGGAGAAGAATGGAGTTCAAGCAGCAGAGATGTTCCTCAGATGGTTGTTTATTCAGAGCATCGGCAGCATTACAGCAAAGTGTTACAGCAGGCAGTGTCCGCCTGGGCCGGAGCCCAGGCAGCACGTGTGTGTCGTGTCGTGGTGGGGACACACAGACTGACTCCTACCTCTATCACAACATGACATGGGGTATTTATACATGCAAAATACGTTGCCTACGTGCGATACATCTCAGACAAAATGGCGGCAACAATATACATTCACTCCAGACGTGTTGGCACAAAGGTTCTTTCAACTGATGCAAATCCACATTCTAGAAAGTCCTTTGAACATATATGTCCTTTGTTATGTCAATAACACCTTATTGTCTCACAAATGTGTAACCTGTCTGCAATCACCTAGGGTGCCCGCCAGGTAGCTCAAAGGGGCTTCCTCTAACGACGCCCAGGTGACGAATAATAATTAGCACATTGTAGCATATTGTAGATTGACTCTAGTGAAATAACACAACTTTATAGATTATGTCATGTAGATTATGAATATAGGATTATTAACGAGACCTCAGCAATTTTATGGAGAGACATATAGCCTAGCTGTGTGTCTCCCTGTATCCAAAGCCATAGAGTAGAGCTGGAGGACCTACAAGCATTGGGGACTTGATAAATATTAATAAATAAATAAACAGCCCCACCTCCTCCAGGTTATTATTCTTTTTTAAATGTACCGTACAGGAATACATGGCATATTATGGACACATTTCGAATGGGGATCAATCAATTAATTCAATTAATTTGAAGCTGTGATTATTCTGATTAAAATAACAATCATTCAAGACCCTTTATGTGCCTCTCCCTGGCCCAAAACACTTTTCAAATAGAAGCCCATGGCCAATACATGAATTTGGGTGTCCTTAATGTGAAAATGGACAGTTTACAATTTCAGGAAAATGTATATGCATATTATTATTTGAAAATGTTGAACATGTTCAACATGTTTCTTTAAACCTGCAGTGTTCTGTGTTTGGAGCGGCCTCTGTGCTCTGACAGACGCCCAGACTGTGCCAAACAGTCAGATGAGGAGTTCTGTGGGCCTGCCCTAACCCTAACCTGCCACCCTGATGTCTGCCAGGAGAGTTCCAGTAGAAAGTGCATTCCTGGAAACTGTGTGCATGACAAACGGCTAGACTGCAGCTTTGCTAATGGCTCTTATGCTTAAGGTGGGTAACTGGGCTAGGCATTATCTGTGTCCTGACAATCAAGTTGAAAGAGTTTAATGCCGCAATTGTGCTTGTGTTACAAGATATATAGATTATGAATGGTGTTCATAATGATATCAACAGGCCTGGAAAAGTTGGCCCGGCCCTAAGTGGGCCCTAAACAAGTAAGTTAGCATAAGTCCATTTTCTAACGATCAGGCATTTTTACCACAGTTACCAAATAATTTCGGGGTCATAATGACCCTCCTTTGGGGATAAAATTGATATGTTTCCAACATGTAGCGGCACGCAATGAATTACTTTCTGTATAAACTATTGACACCAACACAGAAATAGGTCGCTTGCAGAGATGTTTATCTAGCAAACCATATGTCAATTTACAACAAAGAGTTAATCTTTTCTGTAGTCTGTATAACGTCCGAACCCCACGCCATTCCGTGCTTCTACACACACACACACACACACACACACACACACACACACACACACACACACACACACACACACACACACACACACACACACACACACACACACACACACACAGTGTGACATTACTTGAACTTAGCTGCTGGTGTTGTATTGTTGTATTATATTAGTTTCTACTGCTGTTGCAGTTATAGTTTTGTTATTTATTTTGTTTGTTCAAATTCAAACATTCACTAAAAAATAATGACTTATAAATGGGGCACAGTGGCACAGTGTTTAGTGCTGTCGCCTCACAGCTAGAAGATCCTAGGTTCGATTCCCGCTAGGGGCGCTGCTGTGGGTGCTGGCGGCGTGTCTGCTCCTCCGCGTCGTCAGTGCCCATACCGAGGCGGGGTTGACGAAAGGGCCTTTCACGTGCTACGTCCAACCAGGGAAACTCCCCCTGTCGGGTGAAAAGAAGGCAGCTTGGACTCCTCATGCATTGAAGGAAGCATGAGCCCAGTCTGCTGCCTCCCCAGGTTGGTGGAGGGTGTGTAGAGCCCAGGATCACATTAGGAGTTGGCACTGGGTGAAGAAATGGGTTACAAAATCGTGGGATAAAATATTAAAAAAAGAAAGAAAAAAAATACGTATTTAATATTATATCAAATAGTAAACCCTATTCAGGGTTCAAGGTTAGCTTTATTAGTCTCCCGTGGGAGAAATTTGTCTTGGAGTCAGAGAGCAGAGCTGCATAGAGTTTAATACAGACAGATAACAGTAGACACAGGACAATACAATTACACTTAACACATTTACACCCTAGTGTGTATCCTACGCCTGTAAGTGCTAAATGCTCTCCCCATTTAAGAGCTTAATCGAGAGAGGTATAAATGAACGTCTAAACCGGTTATATTTTATCAACGGTGGAGCTCTGTATCTCCTGCCCGTTCGCATCAACACATACTCAGAGAACATGTAAGGGATCAGCGACAATACATTGAGCCTATCGAACTACAGCTTGTTGGAAGATGGCTTTTAGGGTGATCGGGGGGCTAGACACCAGCCACCCTACAGCTCTGGTCCGTGGTGTAAAGCTGCACCCAGACGGTAACAGGAAGGTTCAGTCCTGATTTCCTGCAGAACGGTCGCCCCATGTTTGTTTTTAGTTAAATACAGTGTAGCCTCAGAGCCGGATTTAGCTAGCCCTACTAGGGTGGGCTGGAAGAATGGCTGGGAGGGCAACTCCAAAGTTTTTCTATGAAGCAGTGGTTTTCAACCTTTTTGATGTTGCGTGCGTGCGTGCTCATTTCGTGCACACGTTTCGCGCGACGTTTTTGAAAGCTCAATCCAGTGAGCTTTTTTAAAACGTTAATCGACGGGTGATTTTCTTTATTTCGCCACTGCAGAGAGAATCGAGAATCCCCGCGTTTATGCAGGCGTTTATCGTTGCCGTCTGGAAAGCCCTTTGGGAGGAATTCTCCTTAGTGAAAAACTGTACACCTGTGAATGCTGCAAACAAACACACGGCACTCCACTTTCGTTACATTTTTAAACTATTTAAAAAAAATGGGAATAGTTCAATGTGCCAATCTATTGACAGGCTGTGAGCTTGTAGACTGGCTATTTGAACTTATTAAAATGTTTTTTTAATAGTTTAAAAGGGCAACGAACTTAAGTGATAAGGGGTTTAGTGGTGACGAAAATCTAGGCCTTCAAGTATTTATCAATAACATAAGATAACATTAGATAACATAAGATAACATAACATATACTGATTAGACAACGTTAGACAGACGGTTTGTGTAATCGAGTGAAAACAAACAACTCATTGTTTTTGGGTGAACTAATTTCCTTTAACTTTCCTTTAAACCTTTTTCACTGGTTTTATATGCCTGTGAGGACCTTGTTTATTCCATTTTGCCACCCGCTGTGTTCAAACAAATAGTTTTCATTTAACCTTCTGTACTGTACGTATTTGGTGTTACTTTAGAAATTGAAAAATATCAGACCCACAACCTCACAGTGTGCCACGGTAGTGGCGCGCTGTGAGCTTGTAGGTCTAATATTTTTGAAAAATGTGGCACCAATGTTTGAGTCTATTATTTCAGAAGCAAACATTTCTAACTCAAATCTTTGCTTCTGAGGGATCCCTATAGAACATGTTTTCAGATGGGAGTCCTCCGCAGCCAAATATAGATGATTCTGGTGGTCCTTGGCATGAAATCTGTGTTCCTGACACAGGAAAAAATAGATTCTCGTGTCAGAAACTAGGATCTAGCGTTAAGAACTAGAATCTAGTGTAAAAAAAAAACAAAATACACAAACAATGAGTTACATCCGGTTAACCAGCTTTCCATCATTTAGCCTGGACCACCTGGAACCCTCTCAAGGACCACTGGTGGTCCCCGGACCACTGGACCACTACAACCTCTGTTCACTTCATGGGGTCAGTCCAGTGGTTGACCAGAGCTAATAGACTTCTATTGAGCTTGACAAAAACAAATAAGGACAAGTCCTAATGTAACGGTATAAGGCAGTGGTCCGGGGACCACCAGTGGTCCATGAGAGGTGGTCTCCAGGCTAAACAATGGAATGTTTGGTTAGCCAGATAGCCACCTGCTACATAACTATTCTTAACAGTGTAAACATGAAACCAAATGGACCCTTCTTAATTGCAGATCTGTTTGGTTTCATGCTTACTTGCACTCTCAAGAGTTAAAATAGTTAAAATAAATCTTTAGGGTTTTTGGGGGGGTCTGTGGGGCTAAAATGTCATCAAATGGTCGTCCTCCGTGGTTAAAATATTCATCATGTGAATTATCCCAAGTCTACACAACTAGAGAATGTAGAAGATTAATGGTCATTTTGATCTGTATGTTGGACTGTTTGGTTTCCCAAATCCAGCCTGGAGTTGTGGACAAAAGCAAAATTAATCTTTGTTTTGGGGTCTGTGGGGCTAAAATGTCGTCAAATGGCGGTCCGGTCCGTGGCTCAAATTCTAATTCTAACCCTAACCACAGAGCCATCTAGTAGAATAGTTGCGGCATTGAGGGGTCAAAAACTGAGCGCTCGAGCGCTAGCTATTCATGCAGGCAATATGGGGACAAAATGAAGTTGGAAATGCATTGTTTTCAATGAGGGTGGAGGGCAACTGTTTTAAAGTAGCCTATTATAGATTCATGACTAATTATAGTCTGTAGCCTAGTGTTTATGTTGTGTACGTAATAAAGGGGTTAGGGTCCAGGACTTGTCCCTCTTTGTTGTCCCATTCTCCATAGAAGTCTATGTACAAGAGCCGCCATTGGACTGGCCCCATGAAGTGAAAGGAGTTGACGTAACTCTGTCTATACTATATGGCTCTAACCCTCTGTAGATCAGTGGTTTTCAACCAGTGGTCCGGGGACCACCAGTGATCCTTGAGAGGCTGCCAAGTGGTCCCCCAGCTAAGTTTGTTAACCAGATGAGAAGTTGGTTTAGTCAGATGTATCATGTAAGATGTATGATGTAACTCCTCTGGCGTGGTGTCACTATGAATCCCACCGCAGTTAACACCACTCTGACACCACTAGACGGCTCTGGCGTGGCGTCACTATGAATCCCACCGCAGTTAACACCACTCTGACACCACTAGACGGCTCTGGCTCTGGCGTGGTGTCACTATGAATCCCACCGCAGTTAACACCACTCTGACACCACTAGACCACACCTCCAGTCAGTGGCTCTAGGCTTGAAGCAGGGGGGGCCCTGGTGGTCAAGTCTGGTACTGCAGGCGGGTGGAATTCATGCACGACCGCCGGAGAGCACGCACGCTGGTTTGCTTTGTGCACGCGGACAGGGCAGTTTGTATTTAAGTTGTTTTCTGAATAAACCAGAGGTCCTCACGTCATATACTACCTCTCAAAACATAACGTATGTATTATATGACAGATAATAAGCTACATGCAAACCCAAAGGCTTGTTTTTGATGCTTTTTGATGTTTTTTTCCCTTTGCTCGTGCGCGACGGCGCTCGTTCATGGTTCCCATAATCCCTTGCGTCGGGCGCGTTCATGGAGAAATACTTCCGCATTTGACCACCAAATTTTGGTGGTCAAATGCGGAAATAGGCGCACTTCCGGCGGTCTTCCGGGTGCTTCATGCGCCAATGAGCAACTTGCATTGAAATGAACGGCAAGGGGGCGGGGCTGTCGCTCCAGTCAGGTCTCTGTTATTTTATTACTCTATGCACTAGACGGCTTTGCCTCTGGTGTGGCGTCACTATGAATCCCACCGCAGTTAACACCACTCTGACACCACTAGACGGCTCTGGCTCTGGCGTGGTGTCACTATGAATCCCACCGCAGTTAACACCACTCTGACACCACTAGACGGCTTTGCCTCTGGTGTGGCGTCACTATGAATCCCACCGCAGTTAACACCACTCTGACACCACTAGACGGCTCTGGCTCTGGCGTGGTGTCACTATGAATCCCACCGCAGTTAACACCACTCTGACACCACTAGACGGCTCTGGCTCTGGCGTGGTGTCACTATGAATCCCACCGCAGTTAAGCAACTACTGACCAACCACAGTCGGCCCGAGGGTCCGGGAACTGCGGCGGGATTCATAATAACACTAAGGAGCAGCGTGTGCTGATGAAATCATCCTCATTTCAGCCGCAATAAGTGCCTCTAACATAATAGTTCATAGGCCAGACAGGATGTCGGTATCACTTGGGGCGGCAAAACCTTACCTACTCTAAAATGTTTATAGGGTCAATATAAGTAAATTAAAATATGATAGACCTTCCCAGGAGTAGCTTTTTATATTTTTGGGGCATTTTGTTATTTTTCTCTATAGGCGTTTTTTCATTAATTCCAAAGAGAACTCTTACACTCAATAGCACATTCAGATCTCTTTTTGGACATTCCTTATTATAGATTAAACAAACCTGTGTCCAAAAAAAATGGTTGATTAAGTGGGTGTGGTCTATAATTCCTGAAGTAGCTGGTATTATTTGGTGGTGGAGCAGTTATTTCAGGAAGGAATTTAAACTGAATGGGACACTGCTATCATGATTTAAAAGTGTTTTTCTTGTCACTGGAATATCCACCTGACAGCAATAGGAGGCACTGTGCTAAGAAAGGGCTAAGAAAGTGAGGAAGGCACTCGCATTGAAGACCCTGAATGGCATGGCCAGTGTATAGAACCCTAACCTCCCTGTCAAATCAAACTCAGCTTCTTCCATACAATGATAGTCTTTTATGGCAATGAATGTTGGACAATGAAGGCAACCCCGAAGAAGTCTGTAGACCAACAAGACCATGGGCGAGGGAATACCAATTGTGAGACAGAAAATAGCAGCCATTGGAATAAAACAGGACACAGTCCAAACCCCTGTGGGGACCAACCATAGGCTCCAAACAAATTATGTCCTACATAGTTGGATGTACTCAAGAAAGATGCAGGAGCTCAAATCACCAATGAGCTGGCCAGGTGTATGGACAACCAAGTGACTGGAATTGAACATGGAGGGTTTGTCCACTGAAAACTTAACTTCGACTCATACAGCAGATAACTGGTGCATTTACCGTATATAGTGACTTCATCCAAGACACTTATATGCATTGCACATAGATTGTGCAATGCATTCACCCACTAACAGATTCATACACTGATCAGAGATGGAAAAAATGCAAGGCACCAACCTGCACATCAGGGACAATTAGGGGTTCAGTCAGTGCCTTGCTCAAGGACAGTTCACCCTATATTCTTAGAAAGATGAACTGTTCCACTTATACTAATTAGGTAGCTGCTTCAGATAGTGTAGCATAGAGGTTCTAAAATGTTTTCATTTCAAGGAGCAATGCTTCCATTTGGTTTCATTTTGTACACTCTCAGAATTGCACACCCGTAAGGGGCCGTGCATTCTCAACAGCTCAGTTGGTGTCTGTCCTGAAACTGGAAGGTCGGGGGTTTGATCTCAAAAAGGTTCGACTAGGGCCGCAATGACATACTAGTCATGTCCAGGGAGTGTGTGGTACATAAAGTTGCCTCACAATACAGCAACAGGAGATAGGCCATATGGTTCACATAGCTTGGAAAGACTATAGAACATCAGCTTGTTGCGAACAAGCTGAGTAATGTGATGAAACCTGTGATGAAGGGCAGGGATAAGTGAAAAGCAATAGGGATATGAATATAGTGTGGTCCTGCAGTACAGTTCTACCAACCTCACTGGTTGATCTCCTTGTCACTGGAGAGCATGGACGAGAAGACAAAGACTCGAGTTGTACAAACACAATGACTGACTGCATTTTTCTGCATCGTGCAAGCTCGTGGTCACTGTACACTGTTGCTTACATATTTCTGATGTTTGCCTGTGAGTGTGTACAGGGCAGAATACTGTAATGGAATGTGTGTGTTTTGAACTGGCCTATACGATAGTGAGGATGTTTTTTGTTTTATTGCAATGTTATTAGTGGAGTTGCTAAGGGGAACCCCACTACTGTTATTGTGATGGCTCTAAACTTTTTTTCTAGGGGAACCCCACTACTGTTATTGTGATGGCTCTAAACTTTTTTTTCTAGGGGAACCCCACTACTGTTATTGTGATGGCTCTAAACTTTTTTTCTAGGGGAACCCCACTACTGTTAATGTGATGGCTGTAAACTTTTTTCTAATATTTATTTTGTAAACTTCCAGCCTAGGAGAAACCACTGTTCTAGATGACGTAACTAAAACATGTTTCAAAATTGGTTATTAGGGGGTACTGTATGTATCGGCTGAGAATGTGTATGTTGCTCTACTCCACAGGGTTCAATGAATGAACCTAGAAAATTACAATATCATTGGAGCAACCCCACTTTGCAATTTCAAAATTGCATTCATTCTAGTTATACTGTATAATGTCCTATAAAGCATGGGTTTCAACCAGTGGACCGGAGACCTTCAGTGGTCCTTGAGTGGGTTCCAGTTGGTCTCCCAAGCAAAAATAATGCTGAGTTGATGTTGGATAAATATTTACCGGTAACTCTTGAGTGTAAAATGAAAGCAAAGACAACTGTTATCTTTCCTATGGTAGTAGCACTACCAACATCCATACAGCATGGAATTGTGGACAAAATATATTCTTTATGGGAAAAAACCCTCTCCGACCAAAAACAGGTTTTGGTCTGAGAGGTTTTTGGTCTGGGGGCCAACTCAGGCCCTTGAAAGAATTATCTTCAGCCCACAGGATGATATTTAATTACTATTAGAACTGCCAAATTGCACAAATCATGATTAAAAAATAATGCAGCAAAATGTTTTACTTTTGCAACAATTGATTTCCTTTCTCATTTTACTATGAAAGCAGTGCTTGGTGAGGATCATAGAATAGGAAACAGAACATTTTTAAGGATTCTTATGTGTTTTCCTGGGTCATCCTCGTAATCAGTTGCCCGTGCGTTGAAACCCCGCCCCTTGACTTGTACCAATTCTTCTATTCTGCCCCACTGTTTATTTGAGTTTGATATCCCTGCATTAGATAACTAACGCTAGGTTATAAGATATGGGTTTCAAAAGTGTGGACTAACTTTTTTTAAAGGTGTTTTTGCAGGGATTTTGCCTTTATTGTTTGATAAGGGAGGGGGGGCAGCAAAGGGCTCTGGGGTTGAACCCATGGCACACAGTCAGCAGTTATTTGTAAAGTTACTTAACAGTATACTTAACAATATATGCAATTTGTTATTGGCACTTGAGAAAATACCAGCATGCTACGGGCACATGTCATTAATTTTAGGAATAGTTGCACTGAGATCCTTGACCCTCAAAATTATACAGACACCCAATTTATTGCATTTAATTATATAATTGCAACACTTATTTTCATAAAAATGATAGTTGGGACATTCTGACAACTTTTTATCATGGCTCATTCAAGTAAGAAATATTCCACAATGTGTATCCGGTCCATACCCAGTCATTGATTTGTTTATTCCATATGTATAGCTGATATTGACTGAATATACTATTTCACAGATTTGAGGTATAGTGCAGAATTCTGGCTACAGAAAGCATCATTTTCAAGATAGAAAGGTAATCTTGGAGTCAAATTGAAGCTTAGGGCAGGGGATGTTTTTTATATACAAGTGAGGATGTGGTAGTCACCATAATGTGTTGATAAATAACCATCTTTGTTGTTATTTTTTAGGCGGACAGTATATTTTTTTGTGTTTCCTGGGATGAAGCAGGTCATATTTAACAATACAGTGGTAGTAATCACCAAAATCCTATTCTACCAGTTACCCCTATGTGTCAGGATACTCCATGACAAATCTTAGACTACGAAGTTGATTTATGTAATTTTAGTGAATTAATATATGCCTTAATACAATTTTGCCAGAGCCATATACCCAAAGGGGGGTTTGAGGTGATAACTACTATAAAGCTACCAGTCAGAAATGTCTATCATATCAAAACCTAATCTAGGGATGTATAGGAACAAAAAAATCACAACTAGAATTTGCCGCCTCAGGTGATACCGATATGTCCTATCTGGGGTGTTGGCCCATGTACTATAAGTAGAAACATGTGTGAATACTTTATATGTGAAAACAGAATGTTTATGTACAATAAGTGCCTCTAACACAATAGAAACATGTGTGAATACTTTATATGTGAAAACAGAATGTTTATGTACAATAAGTGTCTCTAACACAAGTAGAAACATGTGTGAATACTTTATATGTGAAAACAGAATGTTTATGTACACCTCATGGATGTAAATGTAAGGATCCACCAGAAACTCTTTAGCATGACACCAAGGAGAACAAACAGGTAAACAGCACAGCTGTAACCCCAGGGGGTCCCTAGAGTTCAGATAGCATTATCCTGGTGGTCCTCAGTTTAAATAGCATTTAATAATAATGAATACAAACAGGTAAACAGCACAGCTGTAACCCCAGGGGGTCCCTAGAGTTCAGATAGCATTATCCTGGTGGTCCTCAGTTTAAATAGCATTTTTATTCAGGAGAAAAAGACAGTTTATGACCAATAAACTGTTTTTGACTTCTATACTATGAAGTATTTTTTGTCTGTATTTGACTGGTGTGATAAAGTATTTGTAGTATAGTGCAGTGGTTTTCAACCAGTGGTCCGGGGACCACCAGTGGTCCCTGAGAGGATTCCAGGTGGTCCTCAGGCTAAATGATGGAAAGTTGGTTAACCAGATGTAACTCTTTGAGAGTGTAAACATGAAACCAAATGGACCCTTGCGGGTCCATTTGGTTTCATGTTTACACTCTCAAGAGTTAAAATATTCATCATGTGAATTATCCCAAGTCTACACAACTAGAGAATGTAGAAGATTAATGGTCATTTTGATCTGCATGTTGGACTGTTTAGTTTTCTATGAAATAAATCTTTAGATTCGGGGTCTGTGGGGCTAAAATGTTAAAATGCTGGTCCATGGCTCACTTCACTGACTGTAGTATGATACAGTATTTGTAGTAGTGTATAGTGCAGTGGTTTTCAACCGTTTTAATACCAGGGACCACCATTTATTCAGAATTTGAGCCATGACCACATTTTAGCCTCATAGACTCTAAAACTAAAGATTTATTTTACTTTTGTCCACAATTCCAGGCTGGATT
Source organism: Benthosema pterotum (assembly GCA_039105355.1). Lineage (NCBI taxonomy): Eukaryota > Metazoa > Chordata > Actinopteri > Myctophiformes > Myctophidae > Benthosema > Benthosema pterotum. The sequence continues at coordinate 85,542 of CM076971.1, read as the reverse complement.
TGAGGAAACCAAACAGTCCAACATACAGATCAAAATGACCATTAATCTTCTACATTCTCTAGTTGTGTAGACTTGGGATAATTCACATGATGGATATTTTTTTAACTCTTGAGAGTGTAAAAATTAAACCAAATGGACCCGCTAGGGCCCATTTGGTTTCATTTTTACACTCACAAAGCGTCTGGTGGACGTTGCTGGGGACCACTTGGAACCCTCTCAAGGACCACTGGTGGTCCCCGGACCACCGGTTGAAACCCCCTTGTATAGTGTATTGTTCTGTACCTGACTGTAGTATGATAAAGTATTTGTTGTATAGTGTATTGTCTGTGTTTAACTGTATGATGGAGAATCAGAGATTAGTGTCTTGTCTCGTGTTGTGATTGTTTATTTGAGAATGTATTTTAAAGTATTTTCTTAAAGGGTTTTGGAATAGAGCTGCACAGTCCACTAACCTAAGCACAAAAATGTAACCCTACCACCAGTCAATAAGACATGTGAATCCCTTGACTCCTAAAAAACACTTTCAATGGGTACATAGTCCATACGAGCGGCTGCAATTCTTAACTGGCCTCTGTAAAACAAAATGCAAATATATTTCCCCCACCCACCCTCTTTCCCCTCTTTGTATTTCTCTCTTCCCTTTTTACCCCCACTTTGATTTTACCTTCAATATGATTTGCTGCTTCTGGATTTACAGAAGTAATTATTTTATTTATATACACTAGCGTTCAAAAGTTTGGGGTCACTTAGAAACGCCTGCATTTAGGAGGCAGGCATCCCACATCCTAAACCTTTGGAGTTGGACCGCATTCCATGAACACTACTTTATTATATATCAGGGGTTTTCAACAGGTGGTCCGGGGACCACCAGTGGTCCTTGAGATGGTTCCAGGTGGTCCCCAGGCTAAATGATGGAAGGTTGGGTAACCAGATGTAACTCTTGAGAATGTCAAAATGAAACCAAATGGACCCTAGCGGGTCCATTTGGTTTCATTTCTAAAATATTCATCATCTGAATTAGCACCGCTTAATTGAGATGTTTACACTGTTTTGTTGTCAAAATACAGCCTGTAATTGTGGACAAAATCAAAAGAATTCTTCAATTTTAGGTCTTTGGTGTCAAAAAGGTTGAAAACCCCTGCCATACTGTATGGCTGTACTGTACTGTATGTATTTGTTGTAGTTGTGCTTGAATTGTACTGAAATTCTCCAAGCTGTTATCAGTTTGTGTGTGTGCGTTCGTGCGTGTGTACGTGTGTGTGTGTGCGTGTGCGTGTGTGTGCGTGTGCGTGTGTGTGTGTGCGTGTGCGTAGGACACAGTAGCACCAGGTGGGGAAAGGACAGGAAGATGAAGAAAGCCAAGTACACTCTGAACGACACGGGTCTGCTGGGTGACGACAACTGGGTGACGGTATGAAGTTCATAGTATGCATGGTGATCATAATGCAAGCACCCAAACAGTTGTCCCATTTTGATTAGCATTTTTATTCCTTCCTCAAGTGGCACGGGGAGACCTGTACAGCCAGGGGGACCCTGGAGAGAGAGAGACCTAACCCTAACCCACTTATAACAATAAGACAACCTGATTAATGGGACGGATTACTGAATATTAGAATATGGGACAGGTGGCATAGAGTAACATTCAACTAAATTGAATTCCTGTTGGTAAATATACAGTATTTATTGTTGTTGTTGCTGAGTGACTGCATATATGAGTTGGTTGTTTTTTCATTTTTTGTCTTTCTTCTCTCCATTTCTGTCAATTATTAATTGCCGTGTCTGATAATCCCATGTGGGAAGGGACAAGAAATTGTTCGGACACATAAATTAAATATTCATTCATTCATTCATTCATTCATTCATTCATTCATTCATTCATTCAGGCATTCATTCCTTTTCATGAATGAAAATTCATTCAGTCATTCAATGAATCTAAGACAACTAGAATCTTCTGATAACAATGTGTTTAATGATTAATCTCCCATCACAATTGTACCAAGTATTCCTGTATAGTTGTGAAGGATAAAATTGTCAATAGAGGGTGTGCATGTGACATCATCATGTACCCAGGGGTTACTGACAGTTATATAGTATTTTTTCACTGTTTTTTAAGTGATATCATTGCTTCTGGGAGGTTCATGGAACAACATATTATTTTGTTCATCATCTCTCTCTCTCTCTCTCTCTCTCTCTCTCTCTCTCTCTCTCTCTCTCTCTCTCTCTCTCTCTCTCTCTCTCTCTCTCTCTGTGTGTGTGTGTGTGTGTGTGTGTGTGTGTGTGTGTGTGTGTGTGTGTGGTGTGTGTGTGTGTGTGTGTGTGTGTGTGTGTGTGTGTGTGTGTGTGTGTGTGTGTGTGTGTGTGTGTGTGTGTGTGTGTGTGTGTGTGTGTGTGTGTCTCTCTCTCTCTGTGTCTCTCTCTCTCTGTGTCTCTCTCTCTCTGTGTCTCTCTCTCTCTCTCTCTCTCTCTCCTCTCTCTCTCTCTCTCTCTCTCCAGGGACCCCCTGGTCGTGCAGGTCTCCCCGAGGCTAAATGTGTGGTGATTGTACGAGTGAAACCCAGTTAAACCTCTGTGTGGGCTGTAGCGCCCCTTCCAAGCAGGGAATCTGCTACCCAAACTAAAGAGCTTGACAGTTCCACTTAACATTTTAGATTTTAGCAGTGAGTCCAGTGTCTCTGATGTGACCGTTATAGATCATTATAGACAACAGTTCCACTCAACATTTTAGATTTTAGCAGTGAGTCCAGTGTCTCTGATGTGACCGTTATAGATCATTATAGACAACAGTTCCACTCAACATTTTAGATTTTAGCAGTGAGTCCAGTGTCTCTGATGTGACCGTTATAGATCATTATAGACAACAGTTCCACTCAACATTGTGTCTCTGATGTCATCAACAATACTTCCTGGACTACCATTCCCATAATGCTTTGGTCAGACTACTTGTAAACACACTGAGGGTTTTATGAAAAACAGTGTAGTTCTTATCGATGTGTCATCCATGGTAACAGCCTCTGTGTTGAGTTGTGCTTTTATTGTGAAATGTTGGGAGGGTTTGCACTGCACATACTTGTACAATGTACAGTACATACTGCAGCAGCGGTGGGCAATTATTTTTCCCAAGGAACCAAATGAGATACATAAAATATTGTGGAGGGCCAAGACTAAAGGCTGAACTAAAGTCTGTGTAATATTAATTTAATTTCAAGATAAAAGTATAAATAAGACCAACCATTTCGACACCAGGGCCCAATATTTATTCAGAACTTGAGCCACGGGGACCACTATTTGATGACATTTTAGCCCCACAGACCCCAAAACTAGAGATTTATTTTGTTTTTGCCCACAATACCAGGCTGGATTTCACAAACAAACCAGTCAAACATACAGATCAAAATTACCATTAATTATTTTACATTCTCTGATTATGTAGACTTTGGGCTAATTCACATGATGAATATTCTAACTTTTCATTGCGGGTCCATTTGGTTTCATGTTTACGCTCTCAAAGAGTTACATCTGGTTAACAAACTTTCCATATTTAACTGGAATTCTCTCAAGGACGTCTGGTGGTCCCTGGACCACTGTTTGAAAACCATGGTACCCTTTCACAGGCCGGTCAGAGTCAGCCAAAGAGTTGCATTTGGCCCCGGACGGGATAACGCCCTACTGTAGCCTACATCGTTCCTAATGCCCAGGTATGTACTGTAACCTACATCGTTCCTAATGCCCAGGTATTTACTGTAACCTACATCGTTCCTAATGCCCAGGTATGTACTGTAACCTACATCGTTCCTAATGCCCAGGTATGTACTGTATTCTACATCGTTCCTAATGCCCAGGTATTTACTGTAACCTACATCGTTCCTAATGCCCAGGTATGTACTCTATTCTACATCGTTCCTAATGCCCAGGTATGTACTGTAGCCTACATCGTTCCTAATGCCCAGGTATGTACTGTATTCTACATCGTTCCTAATGCCCAGGTATGTACTGTATTCTACATCGTTCATAATGCCCAGGTATGTACTGTAGCCTACATCGTTCCTAATGCCCAGGTATGTACTGTATTCTACATCGTTCCTAATGCCAGGTATGTACTGTATTCTACATTGTTCATGAACGTCAGGGGTCTTTGGAGATGTGTGTGCGTGTGTTACTGTCCCTGTACAGCTGACCATCACCATCGACTGACTGAAATGACGGCTTTTTAGTTATCCTCCCGAAATTGTTTTCTTAAGGGAAATAGGATTTTGCGCCTCTCCATTATAACCTTCATGAACTTTCAACCGTAGTTAGACATATGAAACTAAATGATACAGTACAGTACACTGTACCTTATCATTTAGTTTCAATGTCAGTCTGATCAATACTGACAAAAATATCGTCACCACTTTTATACTCTGTTAACCAAACCTATTCAGTCTCAAATATATGAGAGTAAAGTGATGAGTTTAATTTGTTGTAGTTGTTATTTTACTTGTGTGTTTGATTACTAACTTAGTGTGTTCTAGTCAGTCAGTCTGTTAGTTTGACCTGTCTTACTCCCTGTCAGCTGACTTCCATCTGACTGTTTGACCTGTCTTACTCCCTGTCAGCTGACTTCCATCTGACTCTTTGTCTCGTAGATAAACTCTTGAGGCTGTTGGCAAAAGTTAAGCCCGCTGTTTCCTTTCACGATTTTGAACGCCTTATCCATGCTTTTATTTCAACCCGACTCTTTACTGTGGTTCCCCAAGGCTGTCTGGTTGGATTACAGCTGGACCAACATGCAGCCGCTCTCCTCTCCACAGACACACAGAAACACCATCATATCTCCCTGATTCTCTCCTGCCTACACTGAGGTCGACTGATCAACAACTCCACAAGATCCTTAAATCCAAACTGTAATCTCAGGGAGATAAATGGTTCTCTGTTGTGCCACCCACACTGTGGAATGAACCTCAGGTCAGGGCCTGTGCCTGATAATAATGTTATTGTAAAACGATTCAGGTGTTTAGAGATTGCTGTTTACAATGATAAGCAGACCTGGACGTAATGTAGGACTACATAATGACATCTTGGCCCTGTAGCAGCCAACATGCTCATATATAGATGTAATCTAGGACTACATAATGACATCTTGGCCCTGTAGCAGCCAACATGCCCATATAATATAGACGTAATGTAGGACTACACATCTTGGCCCTGTAGCAGCCAACATGCCCATATATAGATGTAATCTAGGACTACATAATGACATCTTGGCCCTGTAGCAGCCAACATGCCCATATATAGATGTAATCTAGGACTACATAATGACATCTTGGCCCTATAGCAGCCAACATGCTCATATATAGATGTAATCTAGGACTACATAATGACATCTTGGCCCTGTAGCAGCCAACATGCCCATATATAGATGTAATCTAGGACTACATAATGACATCTTGGCCCTATAGCAGCCAACATGCCCATATATAGATGTAATCTAGGACTACATAATGACATCTTGGCCCTGTAGCAGCCAACATGTCCATATATAGATGTAATCTAGGACTACATAATGACATCTTGGCCCTGTAGCAGCCAACATGCCCATATAGGGCCTAGGCTTGGTTCTATTGTGGTTCTCTGTGTAAAATATCAGTCAGAATCTATTGGCAGATATGACCAGGGCCGGATTTAGCCAGCCCTACTAGGGTGGGCTGAAAGAATGGCAGGGTGTATGGGCAACTCCAGAGTTTTTATATGAAGCAGTGGTTTTCAATCCTTTTGACACCAGGGCCCACTATTTATTCGGCATTTGAGCCAGGGAGGACCACCAGTTGATGACATTTTAGACCCACAGACCCCAATACTAAAGATTTATTTTGCTTTTGTCCACAATTCCAGGCTGGATTTGTGGGAAAAACAGTCAAACATACAGATCAAAATGACCATTAATCTCCTACATTCTCTAGTTGTGTAGACTTGGGATAATTCACATGATGAATATTTTAACTCTTGAGAGTGTAAAAATGAAACCAAATGTCAAGGGTCCATTTGGTTTCATTCTTACGCTCTCAAAGAGTTACATCTGGTTAACCAACTTAACATTATTTATTCTGGGGACCACCTGGAATCCTCTCAAGGACCACTGGTGGTCCCCGGACCACTGGTTGAAAACCACTGATATTACCTTTCATTGGGTGGGCAGGATGCACGTTTGGGTGGGCTCTGCCCACCCCTTCCCCCCTCTTTAGTTTTGGGTGTGAGTGGTGAAACTGTCATCAACTGGTCCATAGCTCAAATGCTGAATAAATAGTGGGCCCTGGCATCAAAAAGGTTGAAAACCCCTGATTAAGACCATTCACCATTCTTATAATTGTTATTTTTCTGCAGTAAAATCAGTAGAATCACAGGGATATATAGGATGCTGTACCATCATCTTATGGTCATTGCACAAACATGACTTGATGATTATTAATAATAATAGTATTGATAATAACAATAATATCAATAATAATATGGGTAACAATAATAATAGTTGTTATTATTATTATTTGTGTAAGTCACTATTCCATCAGAAAGCTAAATGAAGGAACCAAATGGACCCAGACCCTTGGCCTGTAACTCTGAGTTTACAAATGTTCATCTCTGCACTAATGCAGAGATGAACTAGACTAATGCTTGTCAAACTGGGGGTCCTTGAAAATGAAAGGTGTTGAGAATCACTGCTAGAGGGGGTCCGTGGGCCGATTTGGGGGTCTCTGACATGAAAGAGTTTGGGGACCACTGGATTGGACAATCACTTTTGCTGTGGGGTTTGTTTAGCCAAGATTCCATTATGATTAAAAACTGAATAAATATATTGTATTCTATTAAATATATTGTAATTGCTGTTAAGTGAATTATTTAAACTACTGATTCCCAAAGTGAGGTCCAGGGACTGATTATCTCTTCAAATGGGGGTCCGTGGGTAAGCAGTGTCAGTTTGGGGGTCCTTGACATGAAAAGGTTTGGGGTCCAGTGATTTAAAATCCACTTTAAAGTGTTTGTTGAAGTTTATCTACATTCACAGCTAATGTAGGTTTTGCTGCCGCCTGGTGGTGACAACGGACAACTGCACCATGCTATAGCGCTGTTGAAACTCAGATGTACAAATACATTGTTTTCAACGAGGGCGGCGCAAATAAGAGCTGTTTTAGGCCTGTGTACAACATGACAACTGATTTAAACTGTTTTAGGCCTGTGTACAACATGACAACTGATTTAAACTGTTTTAGGCCTGTGTACAACATGACAACTGATTTAAACTGTTTTAGGCCTGTGTACAACATGACAACTGATTTAAACTGTTTTAGGCCTGTGTACAACATGACAACTGATTTAAAGTGATGTACAATAACGTTTAAAGTCTCTGCTCTGTCTATGGTGCACTAATACTTCAAAACGATACAAGGATTTAAAGTGTATCTACATTTTACAGTAGGTTTTGCATCATGCTCTGGCGCTGATGTTGGCGCCATCTGCGGTCACATTTTAATACAGAGACTTCCGGTTGTGTTCCGCCCACATGCGTGACCTCATGGAATTCTGTGACTCGCCACTGTGCAGATCTACAAACCACAACATGTCTCTAATAAAGCTAGTTATTGGCTTGTAGCTCTGATGTTGGCGCCACCTGTGGTCACATTTTGATACAGTCACATGGAATTCTGTGACTTGGCACTGTGCAGATCTACAAACCCACAACGTGTCTAATAACGCTTGTTATTGGCTTGTAGCTCTGATGCTGGCGCCACCTGGGGTCACATTTTAATATAGAGACTTCCGGTGGGTTGACTATACTGCGGCTGCGCAGTCATAGCGTCAGAGTAGCGACATTGAGGGTCAGAAACTGAGCTGCAGTTCATGCTCCCTGAATAGGGACAAACTGGAGTTGGAAATACATTGTTTTCAACGAGGGCGACGCAAAGCAAAGCTGTATTAGGCCTGTGTACAACATGACAACTGATTTAAACTGTTTTAGGCCTTTGTACAACATGACAACTGATTGTACAATAACGTCTAATGTCTCTGTCTGCACTGTTTATTGTTCACTATTGGAGCTGCCAGACTAGCATGCTAGCATGCTAACCAGATGTAAACAGAAACGGAGAGAATAAAACAGGGACTTCCGGTGTGTTACACTGAGATCTGTGACCTGTCGGATTCTGTCCGCATGCACTGTCGTCGAAGATAGCCGAAAGACCTCGGCTATTTTCGGAGCGCGGTCCTGTCGTACGGTCGACATATGAACAGAACCACATAATGGAGTTGGAAATACATAGTTTTCAACGACGGCGGTGCAAACAAGAGCTGTTTTAGGCCTGTGTGCAACATGAGAACAGATTTAAAGTGATGTACATTAACGTCTGAAGTCTCTGTACGGTTTATGTTTCACTATTACTACAAAACGATCTATATAAAGGGGGATTAAGCTCCTTAAACAAGGACAGTTGCCTGAGTTAAACATAGCAGATTCTCACACACAAAGCGAGGCTTTGGTGCCCTCCTGTGGAGAACTGGAGAACTGCAGAATGGATGATTAAAACAAAAACGGCATACAATGTTTAATGGTTTTATATACCTTGTAAAAGATTAATGTATTGTATATGGCGTTAATAACAGTAATAGCAACGGCATTATGTTTAATGTGTTTCAAATTACTTCTAAAACTCATAGCACACTCATGGCCCACATAAATATTATGGCCGTCAGGGATGACGATAGTGAACAGTAACATTTTTTAAAGGGGAATTCCACCCATTTTCAAAAAAATCCTGAGAGGATACAAATGTGAACCAAATGGACCTTAGCTGGTCCATTTGGTTCCATTTGTACCCTCTCAGGAAAAAAGGGTCTGAATGAAAAATCATTAACATGGTGAAATACATCTTGATGATGTCATCGGATGTATTTCAACATGTTAATGTTTTTTCAGTTTTTTTTTAGTTAATACAGAATTGGGGGAACTTTTTTATCATGTCCACACACAACATCTCTAAGGTATTTTAATGCCATTAAAATGTTGAAAATGGGTGGAGTTCCCCTTTAATGTGTTTCAAATTAATTCTAAAACTCATAGCCTATACATAAATATTATGGCCGCCCGGGATGACAATAGAGAACACAGTGTAACAGGAACGTCATGTTTCTTCTTTGGGTTCATGTTTCCGGTCGGACATGTTTGAGTGTAACTCCGTCTCCCAGAAGTTAGATCTGCAGGTTCGTATCAAACAATAAGGAGCGAATCAAAGATTGCCGTAGATCTGTGGTAGTGGCAGCGGCTGTAACTATAGCTTATCAATTAGATGTTCAAATGATCAAATGTTAATCATGCTAATCAGGGCTCTGGGCTTTAGTAAGCAGACAAAGCAAGCAGCAGAGCCTTAGAAATAGACAGAGTTGCGACATTGAGGGGACAGAAAATAGTCTGGTCACGTGGTTCTAGTACTCGCGCGAGCCCATAGGCTCCAATGCATTCAGTAACTTCCGGCTGTCACTATTTGTTGTCACTATCTAATAGTCTATGTAGAGGAGCCGCCATTGGACTGGCGCCATGGAGTGAACGGAGTTGGCGTAACTCTGTATTTCCAAGGCTCTGGGAGCAAGCAGCTCCTCTATGTGCGTCCACAGCCATCTAATAGAAGAGTGGCGACATTGAGGGGTCAGAAACTAAGTGCACAAGCTGCTGTTCATTATGCAGTCTGAATAGGGACAAACTGGAGTTGGAAATACATTGTTTTCAACGAGGGCGACGCAAATAAGAGTTATTTTAGGCATGTGTACAACATGTCAACTGTTTTAAAGTACTGTACAGTAACAACTAAATATGTTGTACTATAGCTACAAAACGATCTAAAATAAAGGGATTTAACATCATTAAAGCTGTGCTGTGCCTGAGTTCAAAGCATTGTCCTCAGCAAAGAAAACCAATGCAAATCCTAAAAAGCATCTTGATACAGTCCATGCTTAGCATGCTGCCATTAAAGGGCAATTCCACCCTTTAATAAAAAATGCCCTAAAAGAAAAATCATTAACATGGCGAAACACAAACTCCATTTCTAGGAAACAATATGAAGACAATGTGGAGATCTTTATCATGTCCACACAACATCTCTAAGGTATATTAATGACAGTAAAATGGGAATTCCACACTAAACTTGTGACCATGAATGCCACAGAACAACACCACCCGTTTTTTAAGTAAAGTAAATTAACTAGTTACTTTTTCGCAGAGGTAACTATAAGTATAATTCCCTTACTTTTTAAAAGTGGGGGTCAAGGGGAGGCGGGGCGGGTTTGTGTGTTTTTTTTTTCCAGCCACCATGAGGACGGACACAGGAATCCACTTCTGCAGTTAAGAATACACTTGTTTACAATGTCAGCCACCCTGTTCATTTTATCAAGACATTTAGAGACAAATATTCACTCCTCTAAAGTCAGAAGCAGCAGATCATAGTGGAGGTAAAAGGGAAAAGACATATACAAGGAGAGGGGAAAGGGGCTGGGTGTGGGAATCATGTTTTTACGGAGGCCAGGCTAGAATTGCAGCCGTCCGTAGGTGTCCTTTGAGAGTGGTTCTGAAGGAGTCAAGGGATTTGCATGTCTGAGTGACTGTTGGTAGGGCGTTCCCTACCAACATTAAGGCAGTATTTGGACAGGTACATGGTGGTATTTTGGTAGTTGACATTAGAGTGTGTACATCTTGCTACTGGGGGCCCGGAGGGTTTTCCAAATCACGTACTATACCTTTAAGGATATAGTATTTATACCATATAAACCAGTGATGCGATGAAACCTTTTCTGATTATCATTCTAACAGTGTTGACCCAGACCTGCTGCCATTAAATGACGCCCAAGCGCTTCAAAACCTGGAAGAGCAGCTACAAAACACCCCTGAGCTCAAAAACCAACTGGTAAGATTTCAGTGTTTACTTGGAAACACAGACAGACCCTTTTTTGATGGCTGCATGAGAGGAGTCTAGCTTTACCACACAACGGTGCTATGCGGAAATGAGAGAAGAATTAAAAGTTAAAATGTGTCATTCATGCAACGTGTGGTGAGCTTGTAGATCAGTTGTATTTACCATGCACCACTGTCATACTATTGCCTCGTTCGCACTGCCTCTCAGAATATACAGTCCACAGCGACGTGCACACACGGACGCAAAAGGGGCTACAGACCCTGCCCTGTAACATGTCTAAAACACAGAAGTGCCCTCTTATGGAGGTTGCCCCTGATCCCTTCTTAACACACTGTCCACACGGACCTGCATTGACACTGCTCTGTTGACTAACTTTAATCTCAGTTTAATTTGATTTAAACCAAAAACATCAAAATGCATTGCTTTGATTTCCCGTTTTGTGTACTGTCTATAACTGCACACTGTATGACAGATGGTCCTACAGTGATCATGGTTGTGCAGGTGTTTGTGCTAAGATAATTATGAATCATTCATTTGATCTTGCAAGAGAGGACAGCTGACCTCCACCACGGCAAGTAGGGAAAGTTTTACTGGACATTATTACGTGTCTAGCAGCAGCCCAATATGCAATATGTATTCTATATAAAAATAGGGCTGTTGAATGATTAAATGTTTTTTATCAAATTAATTACAGCTTCTAAATTAATTTAATCACCATTTGAACTATGTCCAAAATATGCCATGTTTTCCTGTACAGGATTTGAACATTTGAAAAAGAAACAGAATCTGGGAAAGGTATTTCTTAAATACTTAAATACTTTTTAAAGTCCCCAATGCTTGTAGATTTTTTTTACCAATGAGAAAATGCTCAGTGGTTTGAGTTAGTGTGCACATGAGTTAATTGCGTTAATTTTTTAAAATCAGATTAATCAACCAAATTAATTTAACTAATTAACTTTATTTTCAACAGCCTTAATAAAAATATAGTTTTGTATTTTGAACTGTTTGATATCCATTTAGGTCCATGAGGGCTATCAAAAGGAATGTTCAATTATCATTTTTGGCCAATATTTGCAGCCCTACTAACCCTTATCTTACAGTGGCTCTAATCTCCCCCAGCAGATAATCGATTGCATTAATACTAAATCAAATTTTATTTTTTTTAAAGGGGAAAAAAGAAAAGGAGTGGTTTAATTACTTGGTTTAAGACAATGCCAATGCATTTTAAATAGTTAACTATATGAATTTCATATCATCGGATTGTATCGCTAGATTGTCCATGTATCGTCTTGGACTGATCAACTAACAAATGTCAATTCACAGAGTGCTGTATTGGCGCTGAAAGGAGACTGTTTGGAGAGTCATGGCTGCAACGCTAGCAAACGCCCTGGCCAAACAAACAAACATGAGGGGCATCAATGGCAAGATTGAATTCAGAGACTACGAGTCAAGAGTGTTGTGGTTGGTAAGTTTATATTGAGATTCATCATCTCCCCCTTGGACTCACTTCCATTTGTATTGTGCTCAATAACTTTGTTCACTACAGCTACTCATAGAAACCTGTGATGGCCGTGTATGTGAAAGGTAGATTATTAATTAACTGTTTAAATGCCAGGCACGTTAAGACGAAATAAAATCGCCTTTGCACAAATCCCGCGAGATTTCCGCGGGATTTCCCGGGACCCCCCCCCACCCCCCGCACCCCCCCACGGGAGGTGCACCCGCGGGGGTGCATAATTGGGTGACAGGGGGTGTATTTAGGTCCATATCTGAGCCTATTGTGGCAATCAATGGCAACTTAACTTTCACTTTCACTTCAATATGATTAATTTTGGCATAATAGCATCCTAGCATCTTTCCTGTGGGTGTGTAATGGTGGAAAAGTTTTATTATTTTTTTTCTGGTCCAGGAAGTGACAATTCCTGGACCAGAAATGATGCGATCGCCAGGGGTGGGGGTGGGGGGTGGGGGGGTTTTAACCCTTTAGTTACACATCTCTGAGATATGTGTGAAAAAAAATGTATACAACTGCTGTTTGTGATTTTTTGTTTTTGAGATAATTAATAAATTTTTTAATGCATAAAACCGGTCCCTAGGGGGTGCTATAGGCTAAAAAACTGGCACTCATAGAGTTAAAATGGTAAATGGTGCATTTATATAGCGCCTTTATCCAAGGCGCTTTACACAGATTGTGCATCACATTCACCACATTCATACACTGATGGCAGTGGAAACCATGCAAGGTACCTACTAGCACATCAGGAGCAATTTGGGGTTAAGTGTCTTGCCCAGGGACACATCGACACTAACTCTGCAGGAGCCTGGGATCGAACCGGCAACCTTGTGGTTACCATCCGGTAACTCTACCTCTGAGCCACTGCCGCCCCCATTAAAATATATATGTATTGATTAAGGTATTGGTCCATTTATAGATAAAGATATGTATTGTTTCCTTCATGCTGAAACCTTGTATTTCCTTATTTCGCTCCTTAACCATGTTAATTTTAAAAAGTCGGCCCCCATAGCGTCATTATGGTGGTAATTATCCCACCATAACGACGATATGAAAAGAGTTGAAGTGGTCCTTGATGTCCAAAGGTGTTGCACACCAAACATATTAACCCCCCCTTCTCACAAGTTCACAATGTGTTGCTTAGCCTATGCCTGACAGAATTCTCTATCTAAAAGTTTATTTAATATATAGGATACTTTGTTAACAAATTACCAAAATATAATCTGCTAGCAGCAATATTGGTTTGTTTAGAAAAAGTGTCATTCTCAGGTTGTCAACTATGTATCGGCTTAGAGTCGGCCCGGCTGAACTTATTGTAGGGCCAGCCTCAACATTTTGGGTCCAATTAAAGCTCTACATTGTACCACAGGTTACTCTTGTATTTCGTGAAAAGTAGTTTTTTGTGTCTGTGTGTTTTAGCGGCTGTGCAGCGTAATCCGCCATCGCCTCGTGCTACAGACCAAGAGATCGAAAAATACATCACTAAATGGCTGCAATGACGGAGAGGGTGGACGGGCGAGGATGCAGGGGAGAAGGCAGAATGCAGGGGAGCCTGCAGATCAGACAGCTGGGTTGTAAGCAAACTGTTTTTGTCTTGTGTTCTTATTGTATTGTCTTATTGTATGGTCTTCTTTTTAGCAGCTGTTGCCACATCTTCTAGAGCCAACCTTTTTGACACCAGGGCCCAGTATTTATTCTGAATTCGAGCCAGAGACCACCCTTTGATGACCTGATTTTAGCCCCACAGACGCCAAAACTAAAGATTTATTTTGCTTTTGTACACAATTCCAGGGTGGATTTAGGAAACCAAACAGTCCAACATACAGATCAAAATGAACATTCCTCTTCTACATTCTCTAGGTGTGTAGACTTGGGCTAGATTTCCTGTAGTTACTCTTAATGAAAATTGTGTGTGCGCGCGCGTCTCTGCCAGTGCGCGTCTCTACCAGGGTAACAACGCCAGTTATTATGTTGTTGTATATCTAAATCCCTCCTCCACCTAGTCGTTCCACAGCATCACCTCACCCCTGCCCACTTTGACAGTCTGGGTTGGCTTAGGGTTGATAACAGAGTACAACATCTTGCACTAGGTCTGGTCCACAAGACACTACCAAAATACCACCAGGTACCGGCCCAAACCCCAAATACTTCCTTTATGTCAACCAAGTCCACTCCCACAACACCAGAGGGAGTTGCAACCCAGATTCGGCACAAACAAGGGACTTCATTCCATTCGCTCATTAGCCACAAAAATGTAACCCTACCACCAGTCAATAAGACATGTGAATCCCTTGACTCCTAAAACACTCTCAATGGGTACATAGTCCATACGGGCAGCTGCAATTCTTAACTGGCCTCTGTAAAACAAAATGCAAATATAATTCCCCCACCCACCCTCTTTCCCCTCTTTGTATATTTCTCTCTTCCCTTTTTACCCCCACTTTGATTTTACCTTCAATATGATTTGCTGCTTCTGGATTTACAGAAGTAATTATTTTATTTATATACACTAGCGTTCAAAAGTTTGGGGTCACTTAGAAACGACTGCATTTAGGAGGCAGGCATCCCACATCCTAAACCTTTGGAGTTGGACCGCATTCCATGAACACTACTTTATTATATATCAGGGGTTTTCAACAGGTGGTCCGGGGACCACCAGTGGTCCTTGAGATGGTTCCAGGTGGTCCCCAGGCTAAATGATGGAAGGTTGGGTAACCAGATGTAACCTTGAGAGTGTCAAAATGAAACCAAATGGACCCGCAAGCGTCCATTTGTTTTCATTTTTAAAATATTCATCATCTGAATTAGCACCACTTAATTGAGAAGTTTACACTGTTTTGTTGGAAAAATACAGCCTGGGTTTGTGGACAAAATCAAAAGAATTCTTTAATTTTAGGTCTTTGGTGTCAAAAAGGTTGAAAACCCCAGCCATACTGTATGGCAGGGGTTTTCAACCTTTTTGACTCCAGCGACCACCATTTATCCACCATTTGATTACATGACAAGACCTAAAATTAAAGAATTCTTTTGAGTTTGTCCACAAATCCAGGCTGTATTTTGCCAACAAAACAGTGTAAACTTAATTAAGTGGTGCTAATTCAGATGATGAATATTTTAACTCTTGAGAGTGTCAAAATGAAACCAAATGGACCCGCAAGGGTCCATTTGGTTTCATTTGGTTTGGTTACATCTGGTTACCCAACCTTCAATCATTTAGCTTGGGACCACCTGGAACCATCTCAAGGACCACTGGTGGTCCCCAGACCACCTGTTGAAAACCCCTGGTATATAATATAGTAGTGTTCATGGAATGCGGTCCAACTTCAAAGGTTTTGGATGTGGGATGCCTGCCTCCTAAATGCAGGCGTTTCTAAGTGACCCCTTAAACAGGTGTTAGGGTTATATATATATATATATATATATATATATATATATATATATATATATATATATATATATATATATATATATATATATATATGTATATTATAATATATATATATGTATATATATATATGTATGTATATATATATATGTATATGTATGTATATATATATATGTATATGTATGTATATATATATATGTGTATATATATATATATATGTGTGTGTGTGTGTGTGTGTGTGTGTGTGTGTGTGTGTGTGTGTGTGTACAGGTCCATTCCAAAAAATTAGAATATCAAGGAAAAGTTGGTTTATTTCCACAGTTCCATTCAAAATCCCGAACTTTCATTAATTATAGATCCAGTGCTCACATTGTAAATGATTTCTTTATTTGTTTATTTTTACACAATTTTGGCTTCCAGCTCATAAAACCCACCAAATCAGGATTTCAAAAAATTAGAATATTTTATTAGACAACAAAAAAATGTGTTTTAAACAAGAAATGTTGACTATCTGAAAAGTATATTAATGTATGCAGTTAATACTTGGTCTGGGCTACTTTAGAACAAATTATTTCATTAATGGGGTGTGGCATGGAGGTGATCAACCTGTGGCACTGTTGAGGTGTTATGGAAGCCCAGTTTTGCTTCAATAACAGTCATAAATGAATTTGTATTGTTCAGTCTTATCTCTCACACCTTCCTCTTGACAATACAACCCAGATTCTCTGTTGGGTTAAAGTCAGGACAGTTGGCAGGTCAGTTAAGCGCAGTAATACCATGGTCAGGACAGCAGTTAGTAGTGGTTTTAGCTCTGTGGACAGGTGCCAAATTGAGCTGGATGCATGGTGATCATAATGTGTTGGGCACAAGCAAGCACCCAAACAGTTGTCCCATTTTGATTAGTTCAAGTGGCACGGGGAGACCTGTACAGCCAGGGGGACCCTGGAGAGAGAGAGACCTAACCCTAACCCACTTATAACAATAAGACAACCTGATTAATGGGACGGATTACTGAATATTAGAATATGGGACAGGTGCCATAGAGTAACATTCAACTAAATTAAATTCCTGTTGGTAAATATACAGTATTTATTGTTGTTGTTGCTGAGTGACTGCATTTATGACTTGGTTGTTTTTTCATTTTTTGTCTTTCTGCTCTCCATTTCTGCCAATTATTAATTGCCGTGTCTGATAATCCCATGTGGGAAGGGACAAGAAATTGTTCGGACACATAGATTAAATATTCATTCATTCAAGCATTCATTCCTTTTCATGAATGAAAATTCATTCAGTCATTCAATGAATCTAAGACAACTAGAATCTTCTGATAATGTGTTTAATGATTAATCTCCCATCACAGTTGTACCAAGTATTCCTGTATAGTTGTGAAGGATAAAATTGTCTATAGAGGGTGTGCATGTGACATCATCATCATGTACCCAGGGGTTACTGACAGTTATATAGTATTTTTTCACTGTTGTTTTTAGGTGATATCATTGCTTCTGGGAGGTTCATGGAACAACATACAGGTATTATTTTTTTGTTCATTTCATCTCTCTCTGTCTCTCTCTCTCTCTCTCTCTCTCTCTCTCTCTCTCTCTGTCTCTGTCTCTGTCTCTCTCTCTCTCTCTCTCTCTCTCTCTCTCTCTCTCTCTCTCTCTCTCTCTCTCTCTCTCTCTCTCTCTCTCCAGGGACCCCCTGGTCGTGCAGGTCTCCCCGAGGCTGACGGTATGCCGGACCCCCAGGGACCATGCTGATGCTGCCCGTAAGTGTGTGTGTGGTGGAAATTAAAAATAAGACATAGACTCATTGCAGAGCTGAACAACTATTGTAAACAAATGCAAATCTAAAAGGATGCATGCTCTGATTGGTTCAGACACCCTCTGTGCCAGAGAATCGGGTGGGATCCATAATAAAAACCCCAGCGTTTCCAGTTTATCCTACCATTAATATAACGTATTTTCCGCACTATAAGGCGCACCAGATTATAAGGCGCAGAGAATAGAAGCTACTACAGTTAACAGAGAATAGAAGCTACTGCAGTCGAATGACCCATATATAAGGCGCACTGGGTTATAAGGCGCAGTGTGGATTTTTGAGAAAATTAAAGCCTTTTAGTTGTGCCTTATAGTCCGGAAAATACGGTACAAACAATGTTAGAATCACTTGTTTAACCCATTTAGAACAGGGATCTACAAGCTTGTTTCACGCCACTGACTGGTGTGACACAAGCCTGTTACAATATTTTGCAGGGCCCTACATTTGGGGACAATATTTTAGTTCCAGGACATTATAGTTCCACAGAAAAAATGTACTTTCAGAGACAAAGGTATTTTTTTTCCAATGTAAGGACAGCATTTTAGTTTCAGGGACTTCCAAGAAGGTACCAATGTAACTCTTGAGAATGTAAATATGAAACCAAATGGACCCTTGCGGGTCCATTTGGTTTAATTTTTACACTCTCAAGAGTTAAAATATTCATCATCAAATTAGCACCACTTAATTAAGAAGGTTACACTGTTTTGTTGGCAAAATACAGCCTGGAATTGTGGACAAAACCAAAAGAATTCTTTAATTTTAGGTCTTTGGTGTGAAAATGTAATCAAATGGTGGTCCATGGCTCAAATGCTGAATAAATGGTGGTCCCTGAAGTCAAAAAGGTTGAAAACTCCTGCTCTAACAGATCACGTGACTCAGATTCCATGCTCAATGTGTCATCATCATTGGGACCAATCAGCTGTCTACAGAGCAGCAGGGGCGTGGTTTTCCTATGGCTTATAAGATGGTTTGATCCATCATGGCTGCCCCCTCTCATCTGAGCTCACACTGTTTGTTTAGGCTAGTTCTGCTTTAGTTTGGAAGTAAAAAGCATCAGATGATCAAAATGTAACTTTAGTTGACATGGATGCCCTCAGAGTTTAACAGGGTGGTGAAAACAACAGTTATATTCATCTACACCAAACAGGTGAGTTTATACAGTTGTGTTAATGGCTCAGATGATTAGCTGCTACACACACACACACACGCACACACGCGCACACGCGCACACGCACACGCACACACACCAATGTCACAACTCTTCTACTAGATGGCTCTGTCCTCTGGTAAGCTGCTCTGCTCTTTGAAAGTTTGTGTGTTTGTGCTGCTAGTAGTTAGCATGGACATGTGGCTCATTTATTAACATTAGCATAAGCTAAGACAGTGCTTATGCTAACATACCAACACCAAGCTTTCATGGTTTGTAGCACAATCTAACTTCACCTGTTCTCCTTATGCAGTACATTCTGAACCACCTGGACTGCAGTCCATGACCCAGCCTCCTGCTTTTGTCCAGAGAAGATGCACTGCTGGTTTTTCTAAAGAGGTTTCTACTGCTCTGAAGGTTTGTGTGAAATGTGACCATGATGCTAACTCTTCACTCACTGCTGCATGCAAACATGCTAGCACTAACCCTATTCTAATGCTTTTCACAAATTTGCTGCTACTAGTGTCAAGATTTTTTTCTGCTAATAATTGTATCATCATTTCTAAACCTTTCATGTTTCTAGCATGAGCTAAGACGGTGCTTATGCTAAACTTGTTTTTAGGCAGCACATGTTAACACAAACACCACAAGCTTTGCTTATGTCATTGGGTAGAGCTGTTTAAACTCCAGCAGTAAACTCCACTGCAACTTATTCTTGTGGTACCTCTCCTCAAAGAGATATTCCACTTTCAAAAAAAATAAATAAAATAAATAAAAAATAAAACTTTTGGTCATTTTATGTTCTACTCGGTCTCATGTGAACACACCAGACAGTTTATAAGTTACTCCGTTCATTATTTAGATATTTGATGCTCATTTTAGCGTGTCCACCTCCTTCCTATACAAACCAATTATAACTTAAAACTTAAAATCTTAACCATGACAGATTATTCGGGGAAAAAAAAACTCATCATTTTTCTGGTGATTGATATTGTCCTTCTAATATGTGAGAGGGCCATGGTATTTTATTTACTGTTTTCATGTATTTCTAACCCTAACCCCTTTAAGCTGCTCTGCTCTTTACTTTGTGTGAAATATGATCATAATGGTAACCGTTCTACTACAGCAGCCAATGTTAGTTCTGTTATCGCTTTCGACAGTGCTGCTGCTCAACAACTCTGCTGCCAATCATAGCACAGATGGCTCAATGGCTCATCTTTCTTTCTTTTTCTTTCTTTCTAGCTGTGGATGACGGATGCTGCTGGAACACTCAACCTGAAGATGGCCTTGTGAAGATCTCCAGGGTTCTGAATGACCTCCAGGCCCACCACCCCATCCTGCCTGCTAAGATGTCTATGTGGACAGTGTTTGTATAGGGAGAAGCATGGCATTAATTTCTTGCTGCTGCCAAAGTCAAATTGTGATATCTGTGGTGATTAGCTTAATAACGGATTGCATTTTTAACGGATTGCAGTTGATGCCAGTGTGACAAGCTCACACCGACCAACTCATTGGAGGCAATTTGGGGTTCAGTGTCTTGCCCAAGGACACTTCGACTGTCTATAGGAGGAGCCGGGATTCAAACCGCCGACCCGTGGATCATTGGAGGACCTGCTCTACCTCCTGAGCCACTGCCGCCCAAATGCTTGCAGTGTGATATCCGTAGCAAGCTGTTATTTCCTCCTGACTGGTGGAAATGGATGTTGATATATACTGGCTGTGGTCTCTGGTCATTCACAAAACAAACAAGTAAACCTTAATAATAGTAGAAATAATAGTAGGCATAATATAAATAATATAAAATCAATAATCAATATTAATATAAATAATACAAATAGAAAAAATAGAAATAAAGATGTTATAAATTATAATAATATAAATTATAGCAATAAAAAATAATAAAATGATAGAAATAAAAACAAATGATAGAAATGATAACAAATGATGAAAAATAATAAAATAAAAATGATGCCACCTGCGAATGATTCGGTGGTCGATATATAAGCCTCACGGTTGTCGGAGACTCTTGCCGCCGAGCTTTTGACGTACCTCTTGTGGCTGGTATTTGCGATGGATGAACATGTGTTCCACAGTCCCACTTCTGTATTAAGAGTTTTCCACTCCTTGATGTGTGAACATCTGTGGATTCCTCAATGTATTTTGAAGCTAGATGTTTTTTCTGCCTTCCACTGGTCCCTCTGTCTTGCCTTCACCTGGATGTCTTGAGGTGTCAGATTGTGTTGTTGGTTGTGTTTGTGAGCTGTGGTGTCTCTGATGGATTCACTCAGCTATGTCTTGTAAGTGAGGGCCAGTGTGGCTGCTTCTCGTTTGACCTGTGCTGGAGTGCAGTACTTGGGTCGTCTGCATAGCCATACTTTGTTGTTGCCGTAAGGAGGTTGTGGATGTACCAAGGATGTTGAACGATATTGGTGTCAGCAGTGTCCCCTGTGGGACGCCATTCTTGAGCTTTCTAACCCTGCTACTTTAGCCGTTACTGGTGTGGAGCTGAACCCTAATCCTAAGCAAAACGAATGGCCAATGAATTTGTGAAATACCACAGATATCACAGATTTCCTATTGGCAGCAGGAACAAATGAGTGATGTGCAAATCTCTACAGCCATTCATAGACTATAACCACCATCCTATTCCTTCTAGACGCTGGGGCCCCTACCGATGAGATCTGCACGTCTTTGGCTGTCCATGGATGAATCTTGTATGGGGATTCCTCTACAGACGCCTCAAAGTAAGAAACTTCAATTCATTTTTTTAAATCATAAATATTTCTATTACTGTATGCTATAGTTGGTGTCCATTTTCAAGGTTCTCTATAAATCAGCCTTTTTCTTATCTTTGTCTAGGATGGATGATGTTGGTAGACTGGGACATGGGCCGGCCCGGTAAGAAACCTCACAGTACCAGGTACTTAGGCTTGTTCTGCTTAGTTCTTTAAAAAAAAAAAAAATTGTCACTGAAATATACTGCAATTCATGATTGAATTGTCATTTTGATTCAAATGGGCACTTTTGGGTTAAAAAAAGCCAATTATCCGCCTGTTGCTGATAATCGGTCACTCCCTATTCTTACTCATTACTGCATATGTATGGTGTTGCAGGGCGTGCACGTGGATGCAAGATGACTCAAGGATGAAGATTGAGACAGACGTCAACCTTCACCAACGTCGAGGGCGGCCGACGACGAGACGAAGACGAGGGCGACAAGGTACTGTGTGTTGTGGCAGGGCAGGCGACAACGAGAGTGACCTTTTCTTTGTCTTCTGTCTGTCTTAGGATGGAGAGAAGACTTGGGACCTGGCCTGGTGAGAAACCACGGACAACGAGTGGCGCCGGACGATGATGAGCGGCGGCGGACGATGATGAGTGGCGGCGGACGATGATGAGTGGCGGCGGGCAACGCACGGGCGACGCAGGCGGTGGATACTTCGGCCGACAACTGTGGACGACGTGGAGAGCTCGGTAGACACCTGAAACCCGTTTAGGCCTGTCAGAATTGGACTTTTGTGGCATTTTGAATTTAAAATATATCAACATTTTCAACAGGCCATACGATACTTGGCAATCATGCAATAATTGTGACGGGCCTAAATAAATCTTTCTGTTTTTTTATTCTTTTTAATATATACATCATACTGTATATCTCTATCTTTTAGGAACAACATCATCTTGATGGTGAAGAGCTCCTTTTCAAGACAATGGAGAAACTGGCTAGGTAATACCACACACACACACACACACACACACACACACACACACACACACACACACACACACACACACACACACACACACACACACACACACACACACACACACACACACAATGCTCATATTGTTTAATGAACGTTGTAGTATAAAGACAAAGCCAATTATCCATCTGTTACTGATAAATAATTGCTCCCTATTTATCATTACTGTACATATGTATGGTGTTACACGGCGCACATATTGATGAAAACAGAAAAGCTAATTTAGTGTCTTTGTTAGGATGACCATTGAAGCAGACGCCAGCTTCGCCCCGGGGGTTTCTTCTGAGGACTTCTGGGTCGATGGAAGGCCGGACGGCGCTAAAGGCTTGGTAGACTCATCTAGAACCGGTTTAGGCCTGTCGGAATTGCATTTTGTTGCTCGCCGATTCATTTTTATATTGGAAATATTATGTCGTACTGATATTATGAAGACAATTTTGTCTTTTTTAGGCTTTGTAAGCTATGGCATAATTCAATAAGCACTAAATGTATTCATGGAGACTATTATTACATTATTCCCCCCCCCCAAAAAAAAAAAAAGTATTCTCTCAAATACTTAGATGTGACGTGACGTGATGTGACAAGCCTAAATGTTTCTGGATGTTTTTTTATATATATATATATATCATGTCATGTCATCAGTTACATTTGACTATAGATATTTTTTAGGGTCTTTTTTTTGTCTTCTGTCTTTGTTTTTAGGATGGAGGTCCGTACATGTCGAAGGACCTGGGCCAGCCCGGTTAGAAACCACACACTACTAGGTACTGCTTAGCTTGTCCTTGATAGATTTCTTTTTCTAATAGGACAGTTATTGTCACTCAAAAATGGATTTAAACAGGCATTTTTTATTAAAAAGCCAATTATCCGCCTGTTGCCAACAATCAGTCGCTCTCTATAATTAAACATTACTGTAAGTGCATGTGTACTGTATGTTGTGGCAGGGCACGCACACAGGCCACACCCAAGCTAATTTATTGTCTGTATTGTTCATGTTAAGAGGGAGATGGAGGCAGCCATGGAAGCTTTGCCCCGGGTGTTTTCCTGACGACTGCGATCGACTACAGAGGGCCGGCGTCAACTAGGGTGGCTGATGACGACTCTGACTGGTGGCCGGCGAGGATGACGACCTCCGTGGGCGGTGATGGGCAGCGGACAACGTGGACTGCTCGGTAGACACCTATATACTGTCAGAACTGTAGTTTTGAGATTGAGATAGGCTGCTTCTACTTTTCTTTAAAATTATGAACATTTTCAACATGCCATATGATACTTGGCAATCATGCAATAATTGTGACGGGCCTAAATGAATCTTTCTGGTTGTTGTTGTTTTTTTATTATTTTTTTTAAATATATCAGGCTGTATATCTCTATCTTTTAGGAACAACATCATCTTTATGGTGAAGAGCTCCTTTTCAAGACAATGGAGAAACTGGCAAGGTAATACCACACACACACGCACACACAATATATTGTGTATCAATATATTGTCATTGTGTATCATTATTTTATGAACGTTGTAGTATAAAGAAAAAGCCAATCATCCATCTGTTACCGATAACCAATTGCTCCCCATTTATCATTACTGTGCATATGTATGGTGTTACACGGCGCGCATATTGATGAAAACAGAAAAACTAATTTAGTGTCTTTGTTAGGATGACCATTGAAGCAGACGCCAGCTTCGCCCGGGGGTTTCTTCTGAGGACTTCTGGGTCGATGGAAGGCCGGACGGCGCTAAAGGCTCGGTAGACGCATCTGGAACCGGTTTAGGCCTGTCAGAATTGCATTTTGTTGCTCGTCGATTCATTTTTATATTGGAAATATTATGTCGTACTAATATTATGAAGACAATTTTGTCTTTTTTAGGCTTTGTAAGCTATGGCATAATTCAATAAGCACTAAATGTATTCATGGAGACTATTATTACATTACCCCCCCCCCCCCCCCCCCCCCCCCCCCCCCCCAAAAAAAAAAAAAAAAAGTATTCTCTCAAATACTTGTCTAATATGTAGTAATTGTGGCAGGCCTAAATGTTTCTGGATGTTTTTATATATATATATATATATCATGTCATGTCATCAGTTACATTTGACTATAGATATTTTTAGGGTCTTTTTTTTGTCTTCTGTCTTTGTTTTTAGGATGGAGGTCTGTACATGTCGAAGGACCTGGCCAGCCCGGTTAGAAACCACACACTACTAGGTACTGCTTAGCTTGTCCTTAATAGTTTTTTTTTTTTCCTAATAGGACAGTTATTGTCACTCAAATGGATTTAAACAGGCATTTTTTGTTAAAAAGCCAATTATCTGCCTGTTGCCAACAATCAGTCGCTCTCTATAATTAAACATTACTGTAAGTGCATGTGTATTGTATGTTGTGGCAGGGCACGCACACAGGCCACACCCAAGCTAATTTATTGTCTGTATTGTCCATGTTAAGAGGGAGATTGAGGCAGCCATGGAAGCTTTGCCCCGGGTGTTTCCTGACGACTGCGATCGACTACAGAGGGCCGGCGTCGACTAGGGTGACCGATGATGACTGACTGGTGGCCGGCGAGGATGACGACCTCCGTGGGCGGTGATGGGCAGTGGACAACGTGGACTGCTCGGTAGACACCTATATACTGTCAGAACTGTAGTTTTGAGATTGAGATAGGCTGCTTCTACTTTTCTTTAAAATTATGAACATTTTCAACATGCCAGATGATACTTGGCAATCATGCAATAATTGTGACAGGCCTCAATCAATCTTTCTGCGTGTGCTTTTTTTATCATGCTGCGTAATCAGTTATAGTTGACTATAGAATATATTTTCTTTTAGAAACATAATCTTGTTTTATTATCATTGTTCATAAAATGTATTAATCTTTTCTTTTCTTTTCTTTAGGACATTGCTGGTCTCCTGTCTGGCTCCAGACTGGTAGTGGTGATATGTAGATGTGATCAATCAAAACTTGGTTGTTTCACTTAAATAAAAAATGTAGGAAACAACAAAAATAAAATAAAATAAATAAACAAATGTAGGAAAATAACATGAACAAATATCAACAATATTAACAATATCAATAAACAAATTACTTAACAATATCAATAAACATATTACAGTAAAATAAATAAAGTCAATAAAATAATGAAATAAAAAATAACCTAATTAGAAATGTATTACCGGTAATACAAAAAATAGATAAATAATAAGGTTGTGAATAATGAGGGTAATAATAATACAATATAATATAATATAGTGTAATATAATATAATGGTAATATAATAATAATAATAATAATAATAATAATAATAATAATAATAATAATAATAGTAATATATGGGTAATAATATAGATGTTAGTAATTCACTAAGGGTAATAATAATGATGATATTGATGTCAATAATATACTAATATATAAGGATGATATATACTATTGTATAATAAGGGTAATGATAACATCTACATATTGCAACAAGACTATGTGTCCAGACGATTGGCTACCTGGAATGAGGGCGTGGTGACACGACATTGAGCTGGACATCCCATGATACATGATGGAAGACACCAAAATCTTTAATATCTGTTTGTCTGTAATATCTTATCCTGTTCAGATTTCACAGTGATTATTCATGTATTTCAGTTTTTATTTTATTTTTTTATTCATTATGCCATATCTGTAAATATTTTCCTCAATTTTGTGAATAAATTATTGCATCTATACCTGGGTGTCCTTCGCAATATTTTATGGGTTCATTACAAGGTTGAGGAATACAGTGCTACTTGCAACATTTTTATTGTATTTTAATACATAGCACATTTAGAACTTTGAAAACCTAGCCTATGGTTTTCTGAAAACCTTCAAATTCTTAAAACAATGAATGATGTACACAGAAGTAGCTCCCAGCGTGAATGTATTGGTTTCACCAGTTACATTTGGGTTCAAAGGAGGCCTAAGGTCTGCAAAATGCAATGTGTGGAAAAATGGAGATTTTCACCTTGGTTATTAATTCTGACTACATTTTTGGCTCAAAGGCCAGTCTGAATACTGGACTGAATTTTAAGTTTGAAATTCCCTTGTTTTATAGTACTGTACTTTTCTCCAGAGAATGACTTTACTTAGTTTCTTTGAAAACTTTACGTCAGTTTTCCATTTGTATTAATGTTCTGCAAATGGACCATCAAACGCCAAGTGTTTAAATGCTTTTCTGGGGTTCATCCTCTTAGCTGAATTCTAAGAATCCTTTTGGTTATAGAGCTTGTATTGAACTGCACTCTTTTGGTATGCGGTCAGGTTTAGACTTGGCTCAGGGAAGAGGACGCCCTGCCATGCACAGTCCACCATGGCACAGTTGGAGGTGTGACAACAACCATCCTTCTGGATGAAATAATTCCTAATTGTAATTCGCTCTGGATTAAGAGCATCTGCTTAATGCCTGCAATGTTACATACAATGACATTGTCACTTTTAGGCCAACACCTCCCTCTAGTGGTTACTCACAGTAATGTCTGCATTACTCTGTTCATATGCAATAAAAAGTTAGTAGTACTACACAATGCATATACTATTAATGGTTCTCTGGCCAAGTGATTTCCTCACTAAGAAGCTCTCTGCAGAGCTGCCCCCTGTGCCCTGGTATGTAAAGTCATTGACTTTCTTTAGCACAGTAACTCCTATTGTTAGGTGCAGTAGTTCTTGGGGATGTTATGTGTCATGACCTCGGCCTTGATTACATTTAGCCTGAGGCAATCACAATTCTGCAGGATTTTCCAATTTTACTTTAAGATGCATCAGGAACGGGGGGGGGGGGGGGGGGGGCAACATTTATATGCTACATGTCTGTACTAATACGTGCCAGTGGTGTCTGTGTGCCTAAAAGGTCTGTGGGGAGTTTGTGCAGTAACAGACGCAGACAGTGACTTCACCATGCTGCAGGGCAACATGGAGTTGATGCCAGAGCTGTTTGGAAACTCCTGGAAGATAAAGCCCTCCGGCCCTGATGTGGCAAACCAGGACCTGTGCACTGTGAGTGGAGCACAATACAGGCACGTGCGAGCGTGCACACACAGATTGACTAAACTTCCTATTCTAGTGCATGACAGGCTGTACTGTAACAACATAACTCTTGCTACTCACCGACTATAGTAAAGTGATGTGATGAGTGCAGACCACAATGCTTTTTAAAGCAGTGTCTCAGAGTTTATTTAAGTGATTAAATGTGATTATGAAATACTGGTTTATTACTCCACCAAATATGTGTTTCAACAGCCTCCACTGAGGTGATGGCTGTGCCCTCTGAGTGTCCAGGTGATTGGGAAGGTTCCATGTTTCCACCTTGGACCAGCATCTCTAATAATAATAATAATAATAATCTTTAATTGTATATCACCTTTCATGACATAAAATGCAGCTCAAAGTGCTTTACATTGCAATAGAGAAGAAGACAAACAATAGTGGGAATGAATTAAAGAGATCATTAAAATACATCAAAGAAGCAGTACAGTGAGGACCTGAAATAAGGCATAAAATATAAAATCACAGAGAATCAGTTAAAAGCAAGTGCATAGAAGTACGTCTTGAGCTGTGCTTTAAAAATGTCTACAGAGGCTGCCTGTCGAATGTATAATGGGAGTTTGTTCCACGCCGTCGGTCCATAGAAGCAAAAGGCTGCTTCACCGTGTTTTTGAAGAGTTTATACTAAAACTTGGTGTTCATAATGTAGGTTAGTAGTCAACACACTGAGCATTCTCTCATTGAATAAAATGCGTAGAGCACAGTTTATAGCCTAGCTGTGTGTCTCCCTGTATCCAAAGCCATAGAGTAGAGCTGGAGGACCTACAAGCATTGGGGACTTGTAGATCAATAAATAAACATCCTCCAGGTTATTATTCTTTTATAAATGTTCAAATACTGTACAGGAATACATGGCATATTATGGACACAGTTTGAATGGGGATCAATCATGATTAAATTAATTTTGAAGCTGTGATTATTCTGACTAAAATAACAATCATTCAACACCCCTTATGTGCCTCTCCCTGGCACAAAACACTTTTCAAATAGAAGTCCATGGCCAATACATGAATCTGGGTGCCCTTGATGTGAAAAGGGACAGTTTACAATTTCAGGAAAATGTATATTATTATTATTATTTGAAAATGTTGAACTTATTTTCAACATGTTTCTTTAAACCTGCAGTGTTCTGTGTTTGGTCTTGCTCTGACAGACACCCAGACTGTGCCAAACAGTCAGATGAGGAGTTCTGTGGGCCTGCCCTCACCCTAACCTGTGGAAAGTGCATTCCTGGAAACTGTGTGCATGACGAACGGATAGACTGCAGCTTTGCTAATGGCTCTGATGCTTAAGGTGGGTGACTGGGATACTTTCTGCACCGTTGTACAGCCCTGCATAATCATGCATAGTAATCATTTTAATAATATTGCTATTATCTTATCAACATATTAAACAAATTCCAAGTTAGCCAGGCAAACGTGATAACTTATGAGAAAAGACACTATGGTGTTGCCCTCTCCTCGGCAGAGCCACGGAGTATAGACAGAGTTATGACCTTGATTACGGCCTTGATTACATTTAGCCTGAGGCAATCACAATTCTGCAGGATTTTCCAATTTTACTTTAAGATGCATCAGGAACGATGCGGGGGCAACATTTATATGCTACATGTCTGTACTAATACATGCCAGTGGTGTCTGTGTACATGTGCCTAAAAGGTCTGTGAAGGTCTGGGAGTTTGTGCAGCAACAGACGCAGACAGTGACTTCACCATGCTGCAGGGCAACATGGAGTTGACGCCAGAGCTGTTTGGAAAATCCTGGAAGATAAAGCCCTCCTGCCCTGATGTGGCAAACCAGGACCTGTGCACTGTGAGTGGAACACAATACAGGCAGACACACACACACACACACACACGCACACGCACACGCACACGCGCACGCACGCACACACACACACGCACACACACACAGATTGGAGAGCCAGCGAAATCCAAAAGCGACCTCGCCCGCTTTCACAAAAACGGGCGCCCGGTTTCACAAAAACGGGCGCCCGTTTCACAAAAACGGGCGCCCGTTTTCAAAAGCGGGCGCCCGTTTTCAAAAGCGGGCGCCCGTTTTCACAAACTAGGCTATGCCTAAACCTAACTCTAACCCTAAACTTAACCTCAGTAAACCTATGCCTAAACCTAACCTAACCCTAACCATAACCTTTTGAAAAGGGCGCCCGTTTGTGAAAACGGGCGCCCGCTTTTGAAAACGGGCGCCCGTTTTCAAAAGCGGGCGCCCGGTTTCACAAAAACGGGCGTCCGTTTTTGTGAAAGCGGGCGCCCGCTTTTGAAACTGGGCGCCCGCGGGCGAGGTCGCTTTTGGATTTCGCCCCTGCTGACAGATTGACTAAACTCCTATTCTAGTGCATGGCAGGCTGTACTGTAACAACATAACTCTTGCTACTCTCCGACTATAGTAAAGTGATGTGATGAGTGCAGACCACAAAGCTTCTTAAAGCATTGTCTCAGAGTTTATTTAAGTGATTAAACATGATTATGAGATACAAATGAAATACAAATGTGTCTTTCAACAGCCTCCACTGAGGTGATGGCTGTGCCCTCTGAGTGTCCAGGTGATTGGCAGGGTTCCATGTTTTCACCTTGGACCAGCATCTCTCAGAACTAGTGTAGCAGGTTAGGGTTTTTGAAGAGTTTATACTAATACTTGGTGTCCATAATGTAGATTAGTAGTAGTGCCATGTGCTTATCAATAATACATATCCAGTGGTAGGCTTTGCTCTTTTGCCTTTTTATTGTAGACGGCACTCGGGTGAGCAGTATGGGTTAGCGCCCCAGCCTGTGTCCTCCGTGAGGAGGAAGCCCAACAACCCTTGGTGAGGCCGTTAGGAGGGCCATTGTGATTCACTGCTCCTGAATGAAATGTCTGGTGCTGGGAGTCTGGTGCAACGCACAGGTCCTGTGCCAACCTGGTGAGAGCAGGAGCAGACCTGGTGAGACGTAGAAGGGGTCTGGACAGGAGTCAACCCACAGAGCCTAGTCCTTCCATGTGCCAGAGTATAGTGCCTCCCAGTACTGGCGGAATAGTTCTGGAGCAGTGGATTGTATGGCCTTGGGTCTTTCCCTAGTGGACTGACCGAGAGTAGCTACTGGGACGTAAGTCGGGACTTGATCAACCCCGGCTGGGTCGCCTGAGTGAGGGGTATGATGTTGCGAGACCCGAAACCCCGATGACCTTGGGATACATCACTGAGGATACGTCCCAGTTGCATCCATGCGATGTATCTTTAAACCTTGTATATACTAAGGCCAGTTTGAAATAACAGGTTAATGGTGGTAATTCATTTTGTTGATTACTGATTTTTAATTGCAATTAACTCATGTGCATACTAACCCAATCCACTGAGCATTCTCTCATTGAATAAAATGGGTAGAGCAGTTTTATGGAGAGACATATAGCCTAGCTGTGTGTCTCCCTGTATCCAAAGCCATAGAGTTGAGCTGGAGGACCTACAAGCATTGGGGACTTGATAAATATGAATAAATACATAAATATATAAATAAACAGCCCCACCTCCTCCAGGTTATTATTATTTTTTTAATGTACTGTACAGGAATACATGACATATTATGGACACATTTCAAATGGGGATCAATCAATTAATTTTGAAGCTGTGATTATTCTGATTAAAATAACAATCATTCAAGACCCTTTATGTGCCTCTCCCTGGCCCAAAACACTTTTCAAATAGAAGCCCTTGGCCAATACATGAATTTGGGTGTCCTTATTGTGAAAATGGACAGTTTACAATTTCAGGAAAATGTATATGCATATTATTATTTGAAAATGTTGAACTTATTTTCAACATGTTTCTTTAAACCTGCAGTGGTCTGTGTTTGGAGCGGCCTCTGTGCTCTGACAGACGCCCAGACTGTGCCAAACAGTCAGATGAGGAGTTCTGTGGGCCTGCCCTAACCCTAACCTGCCACCCTGATGTCTGCCGGGAGAGTTCCAGTGGAAAGTGCATTCCTAGAAACTGTGTGCATGACAAACGGCTAGACTGCAGCTTTGCTAATGGCTCTGATGCTTAAGGTGGGTAACTGGGATGGGCATTATTTGTGTCCTGACAATCAAGTTGAAAGAGTTTGATGCCACAATTGTGCTTGTGTTACAAGATATAGATTATGAATGTTGTTCATAATGATATCAACAGGCCTGGAAAAGTTGGCCCGGCCCTAAGTGGGCCCTAAACAAGTAAGCCTGAAGCCCGACTTGGCCCGGCTAATTAGCATAAGTCCATTTTCTAACGATCAGGCATTTTTACCACAGTTACCAAATCATTTCGGGGTCATAATGATCCTCCTTTAGGGATAAAATTGATATGTTTCCAACATGTAGCGGCACGCAATGAATTGCTTTCTGTATAAACTATTGACACCAACACAGAAATAGGTCACTTGCAGAGATGTTTATCTAGCAAACCATATGTCAATTTACAACAAAGAGTTAATCATTTCTGTAGTCTGTATAACGTCCGAACCCCACGCCATTCCGTGCTTACACACACACACACACACACACACACACACACACACACACACACACACACACACACACACACACACACACACACACACACACACACACTAGAGTCCTTCACGGGTCCATTTTCAAGGAACCGACTCGATTCAGACCCGAACGTAATCGGAGCCGCTCCGCTTTGGACCCGCTGCTATAATTAACATGACGGCTCCGGACCGTTGAATGCCCGGGACGATTTAACCCGGCTCCGAGACGAGCCCGGTGCTATTGTTGAAATGATGGCTCCGGACCGTTGAATGCCCGGGACGATTTAACCCGGCTCCGAGACGAGCCCGGTGCTATTATTGAAATCATGGGTCCGAACCGTAAATGTCCGAGACCCGAAATGTCCGAACGCTTTAATGAGTTCTACTAGTATATTATGAATAAGACGGAAGCTTACTGTTAGTTGTACATGGTTGAACACCATGCTGAACACGGACTCGACTCACAGCATAGAAAATAAATCCACGTCGTCTTTAGATGTTGAATCCCAGTAGTAGCTGTACTTTTCTTCTTAGCCATCCACCATTGTGTGTGAATAAAAATAATAATCCATAGTCAACTATTATAACTGCCGTCTCGTGATGGTAGATCACACAATTCATATCTCCGTTGTGGAAGAGTGGTTTCTTTTTTGTTTTTGTGGTCTCTGTCGCACCAGCAGCAGACCATAGTCTTTATTGCTTATCTTAATAATTATTATTATCACGATAGTTAAGTTGTTGCCGTCTTCGTGTGTGTGTGTGTGTGTGTGTGTGTGGGGGGGGGGGTGTTGTTGTTGTGATGATGACGTATGCAGTAACTTCCTGCTATGCTAAAGTCACGTGACTCAATGCTCGCCTCTCACTGGCCGGAGGAGAACAAGGGGGGATGACGAGGGTGATTGACAGCTGTGGCGGCCAATCCCCGGGTTTTGGGTGTAACCCGAGGTCCGAGACGCCCCGGAACCGGCCTGATTGTACCCGGGACATGCAGGGGACATGCAGGAACCGGCCTGAACGAACCCGCGACATCGCGGAACCGGCCCGTTTGTGCCCGGATGTCATTTCTTGTAAATGGAACCGGAAACCGGCCACGGGCCGGGTCGGTGCTCGGGCTTTATCGGGTCTCGGGTTAACCCGAAGTACTCTAACACACACACACACACACACACACACACAGTGACATTACTTGAACTAAGCTGCTGGTGTTGTATTGTTGTATTCTATTAGTTTCTACTGCTGTTGCAGTTATAGTTTTATTTGTTATTTATTTTGTTTGTGTTCAAAATGAAATGTTCACTCAAGAATAATGACTTATTTAATATTATATCAAATAGTAAACCTTATTCAAGGTTCAAGGTTGCTGTTATGGGTTCATTACAAGGTTGAGGAATACAGTGCTACTTGCAACATTTTTACCGTATTTTAATACATTATAGCACATTTAGAACTTTGAAAACCTAGCCTATGGTTTTCTGAAAACCTTCAAATTCTTAAAACAATGAATGATGTAGACAGAAGTAGCCTAGCTCCCAGCATGAATGTATTGATTTCACCAGGTACATTTGGGTTCAAAGGAGGCCTAAGGTCTGCAAAATGCAATGTGTGGGGAAAATTGAGATTTTCACCTTGGTTATTAATTCTGACTACATTTTTGGCTCAAAGGCCAGTCTGAATACTGGACTGAATTTTAAGTTTGAAATTCCCTTGTTTTATAGTACTGTACTTTTCTCCAGAGAATGACTTTACTTAGTTTCTTTGAAAACTTTAAGTCAGTTTTCCATTTGTATTAATGTTCTGCAAATGGACCATCAAACGCCAAGTGTTTAAACTGCTTTTCTGGGGTTCATCCTCTTAGCTGAATTCTAAGAATCCTTTTGGTTATAGAGCTTGTATTGAACTGCACTCTTTTGGTATGCGGTCAGGTTTAGACTTGGCTCAGGGAAGAGGACGCCCCTGCCATGCACAGTCCACCATGGCACAGTTGGAGGTGTGACAACAACCATCCTTCTGGATGAAATAATTCCTAATTGTAATTCGCTCTGGATTAAGAGCATCTGCTTAATGCCTGCAATGTTACATTGTCTCTTTCTGCAAACTGTTAATGACATTGTCACTTTTAGGCCAACACTTCCCTCTATTGGTTACTCACAGTAATGTCTGCCTTACTCTGTTAATATGCAATAAAAAGTTAGTAGTACTACACAATGCATATACTATTAATGGTTCTCTGGGCAAGTGATTTCCTCACTAAGAAGCTCTCTGCAGAGCTGCCCCCTGTGCCCTGGTATGTAAAGTCATTGACTTTCTTTAGCACAGTAACTCCTATTGTTAGGTGCAGTTGTTCTTGGGGATGTTATGTGTCATGACCTCGGCCTTGATTACATTTAGCCCGAGGCAATCACAATTCTGCAGGATTTTCCAATTTTACTTTAAGATGCATCAGGAACGATGGGGGGGGGGGGGGGGGGCAACATTTATATGCTACATGTCTGTACTAATACATGCCAGTGGTGTCTGTGTACATGTGCCTAAAAGGTCTGTGGGGAGTTTGTGCAGTAACAGACGCAGACAGTGACTTCACCATGCTGCAGGGCAACATGGAGTTGATGCCAGAGCTGTTTGGAAACTCCTGGAAGATAAAGCCCTCCGGCCCTGATGTGGCAAACCAGGACCTGTGCACTGTGAGTGGAACACAATACAGGCACGTGCGAACACACACACACACACACACACACACACACACACACACACACACACACACACACACACACACACACACACACACACACACACACACACACACACACACACACACACACACACAGATTGACTAAACTCCTATTCTACTGCATGGCAGGCTGTACTGTAACAACATAACTCTTGCTACTCTCCGACTATAGTTAAGTGATGTGATGAGTGCAGACCACAAAGCTTCTTAAAGCAGTGTCTCAGAGTTTATTTAAGGGATTAAGTGAAATACTAGTTTATTACTCCACCAAATGTGTGTTTCAACAGCCTCCACTGAGGTGATGGCTGTGCCCTCTGAGTGTCCAGGTGATTGGGAGGGTTCCATGTTTTCACCTTGGACCAGCATCTCTCAGAACTAGTGTAGTGGGTTAGGGTTTTTGAAGAGTTTATGGTGTCCATAATGTAGATTAGTAGTAGTGCCATGTGCTTATCAATAATACATATCCAGTGGTAGGCTTTGCTCTTTTGCCTTTTTATTGTATATACTAAAGCCAGTTCGAAATAACAGGTTAATGGTGGTAATTCATTTTGTTGATAACTGATTTTTAATTGCAATTAACTCATGTGCATACTAACCCAATCCACTGAGCATTCTCTCATTGAATAAAATGTGTAGAGCAGTTTTATGGAGAGACATATAGCCTAGCTGTGTGTCTCCCTGTATCCAAAGCCATAGAGTAGAGCTGGAGGACCTACAAGCATTGGGGACTTGATGAATATTAATAAATAAATAAACAGCCCCACCTCCTCCAGGACACAGAGGCAGACCAGGGACCACCCAGAGACCATCACCATCCTGACACCATCCCCAAGAGGCCAATAAAATACATAAAATACATACATACATAAAATATTGGGGAAAGGTCACGTCTAAAGGCTGAACTAAAGTCTGTGTAATATTAATTTAATTTCAAGATAAAAGTAAGAGTAAGACCAACCATTTTGATACCTGGGCCCTCTATATATTCAGTATTTGAGCCACGGAGGACCACCATTTGATGACATTTTAGCCCCACAGACCCCAAAATTAAATATTTTTTTTTTTGCTTTTTCCACAATTCCAGGCTGGATTTCAGAAAGAAAGCTGGCAAATATACAGATCAAAATGACCATTCTTTTACATTCTCTAGTTGTGTAGACTTGGGGTAATTCACATGATGAATATTTTAACTCTTGATAGTGTAAACATCTCTCAACAATCTGTACACTTTGAAGTGTAGAGATATGAGGCCAGCCTGAGAATAATGGATTCAAATGACTGGCTGTGGCTGTGTAAAAACATGTTATCAAGTTGTATTCCCTTATCTCTGCCAGGCCTAAAGGCATGCGTCTGCATGCAGACTTGGCCTATGTATTTGTGCCATTATAAATAGCTTGTTATACATTTGTTGGTTGTAAGATGCACATTTATATGTATTATATTGCTTGCATTCATAACAAGTGCTATGACATTCACCCATAATGCTAGGGATTTTATTAGCCTTTTATTTATTTTTGGTTTGACTTATGTAGCTTATTTTCTTCTAAAATGAATTATAACAAATTATAAATCCCTTAAAATGCAAATACTCAAAATAGCAGTCACCACACAACAGCACATGAGTTTGAACAAACTTCAGTTTATTGCATAAATACATATTTTCATATGCCTGTGTATGCAAACACATTTAAGAGCGTAATTATGAAAATAACGACTTCATTTACCTCAGGAAATATCCATGTTTTTGATTTAAAATGCTAATATAATAAGAATAAAGCAGTGGTTTTCAACCTTTTTTCATACCAGGGCCCACTATCTATTTTTCAGAACTTGATCCACGGGTAGGGTTAATGTTTGATGACATTTTAGCCACACAGACACCAAAACTAAAGATTTCTTTGACCACAATTCCAAGGTGAATTCGGGAAACAAAACAGGCAAACAATAGATCGATATGGCCATTAATCTTCTACATTCTCTAGTTGTGTAGACTTGGGATAATTCACATGATGAACTCTTGAGAGTGTAAACATGAAGCAAAATGGACCCGCAAGGGACTATTTGGTTTCGTTTTTACACTCTCAAAGACTCTGTTTAACCAACTGTCCATCATTTAGCCTGGGCCAGGACCACCTGGAATCCTCAGGAACCACCGGTGGTCCCAGGACCATATGTTGAAAATCCCTGGCATAAAGCATAGCTAGAGTTCCAGAACTAAAAGATACTGAAAGTAACACATCATCAACTCATTTTATTTTTTTCCCTTAAAGTTTACCTTAATATTAACCCCGACCGCCCTACCACAACCGAGAAGCAGATAGCAGATACTCTACTGTCCCGCTCTGTTTCAGGCACATGTAAACAAACAAGTCCTAATACCTGTGCAAGCTATTTGTCGAAGACAAATGGCTTGCGCAGTGAAACTGCGACATGATTCTATATAGGTTATCGATTAATCAGTATTTCTATTTCTGTTTCTCAGACACAAGGCTCACGAGGATGTGGATGAAATGGCAGACGCAAGAAACCAACTTCAGACACTGAGAGCAAAGACTGCACGTCCGACAAACTGCAGCTGCGTCTGTGACACCAACTGAGGGGAGGAGGTTGTCTTTTCAGCCAGGTTGGCATTGTATGCTTCTCCCACCGGTGAACTCACAATTCTGGGGTTGAAACACTTGGGTGTTATCAAATATATTTATTGGTTTAACACTTGGATGGTGGTGGTTTGGGCTGTGTCACTATGTTGTTCACTAATAGATTTATTTTATGATTGTATAATGTTCACTTTTAGATTCATTTTTATTTCACGTCTCTCCAAGAATCGTCTTTAGTTCACTCTAGTACATACCTGGGCATTACGCGTCTCGGGGGCCAAATGCAGCCCTTTGGCTGACTCTGACCGGCCTGTGAAAGGGTACCATGGTTTTCAACCAGTGGTCCAGGGACCACCAGAGGTCCTTGAGAGAATGGCTTCATTTGGTTTCATGTTCACACTCTCAAGAGTTAGAATATTCATCATCTGAATTAGCTCAAATCTACACAATCAGAGAATGTAAAATAATTAATGGTCATTTTGATCTGTATGTTTGACTGGTTTGTTTGTGAAATACAGCCTGGTATTGTGGGCAAAAACAAAGTAAATCTTTAGTTTTGGGGTCTGTGGGGCTAAAATGCCATCAAATGGTGGTCCATGGCTCAAATGCTGAATAAATAGAGGGCCCTGGTGTCAAAATGTTTGGTCTTACTCTTACTTTTATCTTGAAATTAAATTAATATTACACAGACTTTAGTTCAGCCTTTAGTCTTGGCCCTCCACAATATTTTATGTATCTCATTTGGCCCCTTGGGAAAAATAATTGTCCACCCCTGCTCTAGTATGTGTGCTTAAAGTGTGACTGAGCCCTGCTTTACAGATATATACAATATAATATTCCTTTTAATCTAGGGAGCAACTATTGGACGACTGACAGAAATATTTGTATTTCCATCGAGACATGGTAACCACATTTGTTAAGTTATGTATCTGGTGTGTTGAGTTCGAGTTAGGTTTTCTTTCATAGGGTTGGGTATTATTTCTCAGCAAAATATTAACCGTAATGGATTGGGTTAGCTTTTAAATGGTGACATGAATGCCCAAAATCAGGTTCTAAGTCCATGGTTATTATCTCACCTGAAAATACCGATTTATAAGTTCACATTTGCATGACGCAGTGTGAGGTTGTAACGATCAGGCATTTCTACCACAGTTACCAAATAATTTCGGGGTCTACATGATCCTCCTTTAGGGATAAAATTGATATGTTTCCACCCTGTAGCGGCATGCACTGAATTGCTTTCTGTATAAACTATTGACACCAACACAGAAACAGGTTGCTTACGGTTACGTTTATCTATCAAACCACAGTGACAAGTTACAACACATAGTTATTCATGTCCGTTGTCTGTAATGTCCGAACCGCTCGCCCGTTCCGTGCTTCTATCGCACGTAACCGCGCACAGACCGGCACGCATGCACGCGCGCACGTGGTTATTGTTTGTATAGTTCTGAGTTAGTTCCACGCGTCTCCCTGACGCTCCCGTACCGAAATAATGTAGTTATTCCAAACGAAAAGATGATCCCACCCGAACGAAAACAATCCCAGCGAAAGAGAACTCCAGCTGTATACTCCACATGGAAAACAATCGGTACTCCTCGCTCGACGGACAAACAAAGTTCTCACCGGAGCAGATGACGATCCCGGCCAGGTTACTCCTGTCAACGGTGAGATGGTGGCCTTAGCTATATTCCACCGAATAGCATGACAGTTTATACGGATCAAACGCGATCAGGTCTCACATGGGCTCCCTGCTCGTTTGTTCCTCTGTCTCCACTAGTGTCTCGCTGGTCACTTCCGTGTGTCTTTTGTCACAGACGCGTCACAGCCAAACGTCAGTCAATCAATCAATCAACACTCACAACATTGACGTTGATTGTCCTCTCCAGAATATAAACAAAACAGATACCTCTCATTGAAAATAGGACATTACACATAAGGATGGAATTAGCATCAAGGACTATTTTGAGCCATACTCTTTTAAATGACATTATAAAATAAATCCTCGTAGAACATTATGTGGCAGTGCTACAAGGTGTTGTGAGCTTTTAGATCAACTGTTTTTCAGTCATTAGTATCTATGAGATAGTGTATTTCAAGAGGTCAAACTAGAAGTAGAAAGTAAGTACAAAGTATCTTCCTTAAACCATAAAGCTCTTGTATTTATCATAAAATGAAAACCTCAGTCTATTGAAATGGAATGATTTCATTAAACATCACAGTCCTAAACATTTCTTTATTATTTAAGAAACTTTCATACTTTTTCACAGTTGATTGGGACTGAAGTAGATTCTAAAGTGTCATGAGATCTTATTTAGCATTATTCCATTTTGACCATTTAAAATGGTTAAACTGTGAGAGTTGAACATTGCCTCACGAGCGAAAATGTGTAGTTCCAGGGACCCCCAGAAGTAAAATATTTTAGTTAAAAACGTTGCTGTGACAGATTATTTAATGATTTGCACCACATTTTCAAGATTTCTAAATACAAGCTCATAGCGTGCCACCGAGGGGCGAGCTATGAGCTTGTAGATCTGCTATTTTTCAACAGTTAAACTATAACATAATAGATCTGCTATTTTTCAATAGTTGAACAATAATAACATTGAACACCAAAAGGTGTTTCCACACAAATTGGATGGCTTGAGCTCATGACATCCATTCTGTGTCCAGATTAAGTGAATCTGATTTTATTCAGTGATCCTTGAGGGGGTTCCAGTTGTATCCAGCTAAATGTGATACGGTGCTGAATTATGGTGCTGAATGATTGAATTGTAGGTCTGGAAATTGGGTTAAATATTATGCAAATGCTTTGGAAAGTCATTGGTTAAAAAAGTGATTCCTGTAAAAGTGTGTTTATCACTGAGGGTGCTGTTTAATTGTGTATCTTTGTTTTATTGTCTGCTAATTGCCTATCACATTAGTCGATTATTGTAGTTATTATTTTATTCTTTTTTAACTGTTTGGTGGTGAAGTGTAATACTGTATATTTCACTACTACACCCACCTTAGTTTAGTCATGTTCATACATGTATTATTTTGTAATGAACTGTACAAAGCTGACAACTTTGTACACTTGTAGTAAAATAAAAATAAAAACACTTTCAGCACGTGATAATGCCTGGGAAGAGAACTTTGACATATCGGAGCATCGTGAGACCAATGAAGCGTCTCTTAGTGCCGGTGTGGAATAATCCATTGGAAATAATGGAGGAGGATGTTTGTCTGCTGCGTGAGGGAAATTCAATAGATGTTAGTCTGTAGCGCCACCTTGTGGTGTTGATGGAGAACTGCAAATGGTAGCACGTAGATGCGGAGTAATGACTCAATGTTACCGTGCACGTGCATAAGCATGCACACGCGTACATGGGCTCGTGCGTACGCACGCGTGCTTGCACGCATGCGCGCAGAAA
Organism: Benthosema pterotum; assembly: GCA_039105355.1. NCBI lineage: Eukaryota > Metazoa > Chordata > Actinopteri > Myctophiformes > Myctophidae > Benthosema > Benthosema pterotum. Next base: position 44,671 of record CM076971.1, on the reverse strand, counting down.
ACGCACCAACCAAAGCATGTCGCAGCGGAACCAAATGGGCCCTCTTTGGGTGCTGTAAAGGAGAGTGCTTGACCCCTTCAAGAGACTTCCAAAGCACTTGCACCTTGAGCTTTGACACTGGAGAATTTCTCTAAGGATCTGATTCAAGCACATGGCGTTCAAAGTCACGGTTGCGAATGAACACAGACACCGCAAAGCATTGTGGGTAAGATTGAGTCAATTACCCACAATGCTCAATCTTACCCACAATGCTTTGCGGTGTCGCAACCGTGACTTAGAACGCCATGTGCCTGAATCACATACTCAGAGAAATTCTCCAGTATCTAATCTCAAAGTGTAAGTGCTCTGGATTCCTTTTGAAGGAATCAAGCACCTTCCGCATGCACGCACTTATGCACGCGCTTGCGCATGCACGCATGCGTGAGGGCATGCATCTGTGCATGCAAGCATGCGTGTGTGCGCACGTGCCCATGTATACATGTGCGTGCATGTGTATGCGCATGGCACATGCACGCGTGTGTTCATGCGCACGTGTATGCACGCATGTATGTCTACGACGTGCATGCGTGAAATGTACGTGGGGCCTATTTATAGCGAACAGTAAACACTCACGTGAGGTAGTGGGTTAAGTTATGAAGTTAATTAAATTGTCATTGCACTTCTATTTGGACTCAGAGTGTAAATATCATTTCTTACAGCTGCCCTTCATCTTCCTTTTAATGATACTTTTCCCCTCCATCTTGCTGATTCTCACTGTCATTTCAATTTCCTCCCTCCTTGTTATATAAGATAGAAGACCCATTTGTCACTCACTGATACAGGTACAATGAAATTATCATGATGGCACTGGCGGAATGGCAGCAATCTAGTTCCCTCCAAAAAGGCACAGGAGCAAGCAGCCCAAACTGAACATATACAAATTAAGAACAATATAATAGACCAATAGCCATAGAACAATATCCAGGGTGACTGAATATCACAAACCTAGACAGAAGATAAGTAGCAGGCCTGACTGTTATGAATTGATGAAGCATGAACATGATTATTTGCAAAAATGTCTCCTTGTTGCTTCCTTTGCCACTTTATCCACCTCTTCGTTCCCTTTAACTCCAATATGTGCTGGAACCCATAGGAATACCACAGTTAATCCCATCATTTCTATTCTGTATAAAATCTGCTTAATTTCTATTAATATATCCGGCCTGCTTTCTGATTTATTAGACTGTAGACTATTTAGCACTGAGCTTGAGTCGGAACATATTACTATTTTCAACGGTCTCACTTCCTCCACCCACTGCACAGCCAGTAACACCGCCAGCATCTCTGCTGTGTACACAGTCACAGACACCTCGTCATTTACTCTCTTCCCCACTCGTACCTTGAACTCTGGAACATAGAACGCTGCTCCCACTTTTCTGTCTCTGCTCTTTGAGCCATCTGTATATACATTTACATAGCCATAAAACTATGCATTCTTGTACAGTCCTAGCATTGCACACAAATTCTCTATCTTTCTTCCTCTTCTCTAGAATTGTGAAATCTACTGCTGCATCTGGAAGAATCCAGGGAGGGAGTGCGGGCCTTGGCACGGTTTGGCTGACTTCCAACTGCTCTAATCCAATTTCTGTCGCTCTCTGTTCTGCTGTCCAACCAAAATTTTTAACCTCTCTCTTCTCTTTCTCCCAACAAGGCCTTAGAGTGTCCTGCGCAGGATGCTCCTCAGCATGTCCTTTTAGATTGATCAAATAATTCATAGAGAGCTGCATTCTCCTCAAATCCGCCGGCATGACCCCCATTTCTACTTGTAGAGCTGCTGTTGGCGTTGTTTTAAAACCTCCTGTAAATATTCTTAATGCTCTATACTGTATAACATCTATCTTTTTCAGATGCGTCTCTGCTGCTGACCCATATACCACACTCCCATAATCTATGGATGCTCTGATTAGCCCGTTGTATATTGTTCTTATCTTAATGCCATTCTGTCCGCCCCCCATTCCCTGCCAACTAGGCATCTCATTATGTTTATAACCTTTTTACATTTATCCTCCACTTTCTGGATGTGCACATTCCATGTCAATCTCTCATCAAACCATAGTCCCAATAACTTGAAATGTTTGACTCTTTCTATACCATGCTTGTATATTCTTACTGCACCCTCCTCTCCCACCCTTTTGACTCAGAGTGTAAATAGTGAAAATGGTATGCCAAAATGGTATGGTATACCATTTACGGTTAGGGTTAGCCCCAGCTTTGGCGCAGCGTGGTTATCTGCCCGCACAGCTACGTCATACCGTCATACCAAATTATTGTGCTTCCTTCTGCGTCCGTTGTCGCACCCATTGAATACGTGGAACTCAGTAGCAAGTTATAGACCCGTTGAATGGCTTCGTTTGAGTAAACCCTCCTCTCCTGATTGGTGCGCTGATGGCTAGTGATTGTTTAGGGAATCTGATGTTACGGCAAAGATATTCCAATCAGAGAGTCCCAGAAAGCGTAGCGGGACTTCACACATAGACCTTAGAGGGGGGAATGAGCCCCTTTACTAAGCTATAAAATTACTTCCCTTTCCAGAATATTAATGTTACCAGTCCCGTTTTACACTGGCAGTCAGACGAGCAGTTCTGTGGGCCTGCCCTAACCCTAACCTGCCACCCTGATGTTTGCCAGGAGAGTTCCAGTGGAAAGTGTATTCTTGGAAACCGTGTGAATGACAAACGGCTAGACTGCAGCTTTGCTAATGGCTCTTATCCTTAAGGTGGGTGACTGGGATTGTCTGTGTCAATGCAGAATGCAAGTTAAGTCCTGACAATCAAGTTGAAAGAGTTTGTCTTGAGTGAGTCTTGTGTTGCAAGGTATAGGTATGGGTTAGCGCCCCAGCCTGTGTCCTCCGTGAGGAGGAAGCCCAAAAACCTTGGTGAGGCCGTTAGGAGGGCCATTATGATTCACTGCTCCTGAATGAAATGTCTGGTGCTGGGAGTCTGGTGCAACGCACAGGTCCTGTGCCAACCTGGTGAGAGCAGGAGCAGACCTGGTGAGACGTAGGAGGGGTCTGGACAGGAGTCAACCCACAGAGCCTAGTCCCTCCATGTGCCAGAGTATAGTGCCTCCCAGTACCGGCAGAATAGTTCTGGAGCGGTGGATTGTGTGGCCTTGGGTCTTTCCCTAGTGGACTGACCGAGAGTAGCTACTGGGACGTAAGTCGGGACTTGATCAACCCCGGCTGGGTCGCCTGAGTGAGGGGTATGATGTTGCGAGACCCGAAACCCTGATGACCTTGGGATACATCACTGAGGATACGTCCCAGTTGCATCCATGCGATGTATCTTTAAGCCTGTAGATATAGATTATCAATGGTGTTTATAATGATATCAACGGCCTGGAAAAGTTGGCCCGGCCCCAAGTGGCCCCTAAACAAGTAACATTTCAGCCTGGTGTGGTGAGTAAACCCTCTAGCAGCTGTCTCTTTGCTTTATTCTTCTCTCTGACAGGGTTGGACTGGGGGGAAAATTTGGCCCGGACATTTTAACGCGAATTTGACCCAGACCGGCCCACCACAACCAGCGGGCAAATAGCAGGAACTCTACTCCCGCTCTGTCAGCACACACACACACACACACACACACACACACACACACACACACACACACACACACACACACATTCTTACATATGTTAACTACTTAGGACCACTCCAAAAAAATGGACTATTGCTATCCTTTTTAGGACCACCCTTTCTAGACATTGTAGAGACATATGAATTACACTCCTGAACATGAAAAAAAATCTATTTTAATACAATCACCGCAGATTGTATTAAAATTCATTTTAGAACATTCTAGATATTAACAATTTTACCCTACTTGTTAGGACCAAGAGTGGTCCTAACAAGTATAGTCAAATTGTTAACATTGTAGAAACATTGTAGAAGCTAATACCTTTTGTTAACGTAGATGTATTGGCTCTTATGAGTTTAATCATGTTTGTAAATACATCGAAGATGCAAATATACTCCACTACAAGTGGTTGCCTTGGCCTGGAAGAGAGGTCATCAGGTGGTCTCCAACCTTCGTAGAGTGTTTCGACCCTTGCCCACGACACTCTCCAGTTGGCTGGTCAGCAGTGATTGGCCAGATCACTGCCCCTCTCCTCCAGGCTACATGTTTCTATGTACTAGAAGGTCTTTTTTCCAGGACTTGTGTTCTGCAACGTTAGAGGGACACCCCTTTCCACTAGTGCTACGAAGATGTAATAAACACCAAAAAATATTATTTGAGCTCTACAAGACAAATCTCACTTCAAATGTTGAATACACACAATAGAACTCAAAATATAGCCACCTGACATGATGCTGTATTAGGAGGACAAAAGATAATGAGTTGCTTAGCTCCGCCCATGACACAAATGGTAATTGTCAGGACTATCTTGATTTGTATGGACCATGGCTATACAACACACTTACAAGACATACAGGTGAATTAAAGGGTCAAACATGAATAAATGGGACATGCATTCAAAGTGAAATATACTGTAGACACCGTGCTATTCAAAGCTGCTATTCATCCCATGGTTTTGAGGCAGTACATGATGAGCGTTCAGGCAGACTAGTCTGGTCCTGAATGCCCCAAAAAATGGTGGCTGATGACATTTAGACCTTAAGCAAGGTCCAATTCTGCCACTGTGACACTGTGGCCAAGTGACACTGTGCTGAATGCATTTTGCCACATGCCAAGTGATACAAGTGACCGTTTTGTCAGAAATTGAGTAATTAGCAAGTAAAACCCCAAATTAACAACAGTTAAAAAAAAGAAAAGAAAAATCAAATAGCTTTAATTTTGATATTTAATGTACATAATGGGTTAACCCCTTGGTTAGTCCTTTAGGAGGGCTGTTTGTCCACCGCTCATGTCTCTTCCATGTCCGGCGTTGGGAGTCTGGTGCAACGCACAGGTCCTGTGCCTCCTGGTGAGACGTAGGAGGGGCACGGACAGGTGTCAAACCACAGAGCCTAGTCCCTCCACGCATCAGAACCTCCCAGTTTTGGCGGAGTATTTCAGGGGCGGTGGATTGGACGGCCTTGGCCTTTCCCTTGTGGGATTGATCAGGGGTAGCTACTGGGACGTGAGTCGGGGTGTCATGAACCCCGGCTGGGTCACCTGAGTGAGGGGTATGATGTTCGAGAGACCCGAAACCCCAATGAGCTTAGGATACATCACTGAAGACACGTCCCAGGTTGCATCCATTCGATGTATTAAAAAAAACCTTTCTATATGATTTTTATGAGCCAAATTCATTTCAAGTGATACAAATCCCCATTTTAATCTAATAATCTAATCTAATAATTAGGATAATGAATAACTAAAATAGAAATTGGTCTAATTCTGATAAATTGTACTTAAGTTGTTTTAAGTTGTTTCTATATGATTTTGATGTGCTGAAACCACTCTGCCATATGCCAAGTGATATGAGGCAGATTTTTTTTCTGGAAACCAAGCTCACAGGGCTTTTATAAGATGTGCCTGTAGGCCACTAAAAGTATAGACCTATTCCATTTCATGGTGATTATGCAATACAGCAAAAAATCATAAACAACAAAAGTACATCAAAAATTATAGCCAATTTCCAATTTTCGTAATTGCTTATTATAACTACTAAATTTCTAACAAAACCGTCACTTGTATCACTTGACATACGGCAGAAATGGATTCAGGACATCAAAACCGGACACTTTTGCCTGTGACCAAAAAGAGAGATTTAAGACTTACTTATGAGCTTGTAGATTGTTTCTTAGATTTACTTTGACTTATTAATGAAGTTACTTTAGAGAAAATCATTTCATTTTGAATTTGATAAACAATTTTAATAATTGAAAAAACAATTTTAATAACTGAGAAAAACAAATAAAAATAATAAAGGAAACAACAAACACAATAATAATGAGGGTAATAATAATAATAATTAACAATTATAAGGGTAATAATAATAATGGGACCACATTTTTTTATCTTCCCAGGGGAGAAATTTGTCTAGCATTACATGCACATTACAATATGCCTCCAATTTAGGCAAATCAGACGCTCTTAAAGGGGTATTTCACTTTCAAAAAAACGTTTTGTCTTTTTATGGTCTACTCAGTTCCATGCACATTAACCCCTTTATATACTGATCTCCCCCAAATCCAATAAAATACACATTTTGAGAGATAAATGCATTTTCCTCCAGTTTGCTTAACAAAACAGCTATAGTACCTGAATGTTCAGATGGCACTTGCCTGGAAAGCTTCACACAAAAAGGATGAGGAGAGTGTGGTAGTCAGACCTCAAGAGTGAAGTATAGCTACAATGGAGTCAGTGCTGCCATTTGGGGCCAATACATTGACCCTTTGAGATCACAAGCTTCTGGGCTAGAAACATTGTTAATAGGAGGAGATATGTATATGATAGGTTACTTCTTGCTGATCCCTGCTGGCTGACCTGGTATTATAATCAGAGTACCTAGTAGTAAAAGAATAGGTAGACATCAATGGCAATGACAACTGCGTCAGCCGCATCCCTTCCGACCTGGAATGACATTGTCAATGTTGACATGGCTTTTTAAACTTGTATTCCACCCTCTGTGAACATCACAGTTAAGAATGGTGCCATTGCATAGGCCTACACATGACCATTGAATAGATAGAATTTAGTTAATATACTTCTGGCAACTGGTGTGACAACTCGTGTGATGACCACATTCATGAGTTTGATTTAAGCATATTTGCATGAATTGAAATTCCAAAACCAAATAGACAAACGATAGGAAGCGCTTGTTGTCTTTAGACGGACCACCCTGGAGCTATTCAGTCACTGTCCTATGCATGTGGGCGGTGCTTCAAAGCACCCACACGGCTAGGGTTTGTTGGTAAATCAAGCGCTCCCTTCCCCAGGTCATCTTCACAATACAGTGGAAAGAAATAGCGCACCTGGGTTTGTTATTATCTGATTCAAGGTGTGGAGTATTGGGACTAAGAGTTTTAGAATCAATCATACACAGCACTTTGACATACACATGAATTATAAGGACATTTTAAGAATTATCAGGACCTTCTGGCAGTCAAATTTGGGCATGAACGGATGAATATGCATCATCATCATCATCATCATCATCATCAATACTATAATTCAGAAAATGTCTGTCTGAATGTCTGAAACCGCCATTACTCCTCGCTGGCTGCACCAATCGCTCACACGGTTTCACACGGTTGTTAACCATAATATTAGGAAGAGACTGACAAAGCCCTTTTTTCAAAATTAACGCATTATATTGGATCACCACATCATACATATATGGGGATACTCTGACCTCACGCACCATGGTTTGATTATGTTTGAGTCACCACGTCATACCTATATGGGATACTCTGACCTCACGCCCCAGGGTTTCATTATGTCTGAGTCACCACATCATGCCTATTATGGGGATACATGTGACGTAGTGCTTTGTAGACGTAAAGCTTCATAGACGTAATAGGGAAATGTAGCAGTGCTGAAGACGTGTCCCAGATCACAAATACAACGGGCACAAACGGCATGATAGACATTTTAACAGGTAGTTAATTAATAACACATTCCACAAATAAAATGCATAATTGTGCATTAGATACTATACAACTCTATTTCGGGTGGATGTTTTTGTATTTCTGGCATCAGGGGGTTAATAACTACAAAATGTCAAAGGGATATTAGCAGGCACCCTCTTGAATTCTTAAGAGGTTGCCCTAAGCTACAAGACTCGGTTCAGCCCAAAAACAGCGCGCCGGCTCCCAACTAAAGTATATGGGAATGCTAAAGAACATATTAAACCATTGATTAGTGCTAAAATATGAGAAAACAAAGGATTGCTTTCCAGAAAGGCACACTTTTCAATATGTGAAGACACAAATTGTCTACAACATAACATCTGCCCATGATAAACATCTCTCACTCTTCATTGGCAATTTTAGAACCTCATACAGGTTCAGCATAATAGCTTCTTCACTTGGACAGGATACCACCAAATATGACTAAATTCAATAGACTATGCTGAGCTAATATTGTTCTGCTAAAGACATGGAGAAGTTGGAAGAGTTACACAACAACACTGCTCTAACAGGGAGACAGCATATGTTAGGATGTTGATATTTGCCTTATAATTTACTAATAGACATAGATACTAGAAATTGAGATTGATACTGGGGCAATGTAAGATTACCAAAAAACACACATTAATGCACCTGCATGGGTTTTGTCCAGACTGCTTCAACCAACCAAAAGATTTAGGCAGTTTGCCTGTAGAGTGCAGGGTCGTTAATTAGGCTGCATTGCTTAATTAACGACCCAACCATTGCAGTATGGGGGAAGGGCAGCAGTTGAACTGAGCTTACAGAACTACAGCAGTGAATTGTTCTTACAGGTGAAAGACAAAATCAGAGTATCCTGTTATTGCATCATACTGATTTTTGCCTCACACAAACATCTATTCTAATCACATAGTATACGTGTATTTAAACTGGCTAAAATAAACATTGATATGAACTGTTTTGGATATGTGATATAGTAGTGATTCTTGTAGCTGGGAGTCACTTCTTAAGAAATCAAGAGGGTGCCCACTGATATGCCTCGGGCATTTTTAATTATTAACCCCTTAATGTCCAAAATATAAAAAAAAAATCCATACAAAATACAGTTGTATGGTATTTAATGCAAATTACTTGGTCTAAATGCATCAAATTTATCATTATATAGTGTTTGTGAATATGGATATGCACAAAGTATATGATTATTAATTATTGAATTGTTAATTAATGCACATTAACCCCTTTATGTACCGATCTCCCGCAAATCCAATAAAGACTCGGTTCAGCCCAAAAACAGCGTGCGGGCTCCCAACTAAAGTATATGGGAATGCTAAAGAACATATTAAACTAGTGATTAGTGCTAAAATATGAGAAAACAAAGGATTGCTATCCCGAAAGGCATACTTTTCAATATGTGAAGACACACATTGTCTACAACATAACATCTGCCCATGATAAACATCTCTCACTCTTCATTGGCAATTTTAGAACCTCATACAGGTTCAGCATAATAGCTTTTTCACTTGGACAGGATACCACCAAATATGACTAAATTCAATAGACTATGCTGAGCTAATATTGTTCTGCTAAAGACATGGGGAAGTTGGAAGAGTTACACAACAACACTGCTCTAACAGGGAGACAGCATATGTTAGGATGTTGATATTTGCCTTATAATTTACAAATAGACATAGATACTAGAAATTGAGATTGATACTAGGGCATTGTAAGATTACCAAAAAACACACATTAATGCACCTGCATGGGTTTTGTCCAGACTGCTTCAACCAACCAAAAGATTTAGGCAGTTTGCCTGTAGAGTGCAGGGTCGTTAATTAGGCTGCATTGCTTAATTAACGACCCAACCATTGCAGTATGGGGGAAGGGCAGCAGTTGAACTGAGCTTACAGAACTACAGCAGTGAATTGTTCTTACAGGTGAAAGACAAAATCAGAGTATCCTGTTATTGCATCATACTGATTTTTGCCTCACACAAACATCTATTCTAATCACATAGTATACGTGTATTTAAACTGGCTAAAATAAACATTGATATGAACTGTTTTGGATATGTGATATAGTAGTGATTCTTGTAGCTGGGAGTCACTTCTTAAGAAATCAAGAGGGTGCCCACTGATATGCCTCGGGCATTTTTAATTATTAACCCCTTAATGTCCAAAATATAAAAAAAAAATCCATACAAAATACAGTTGTATGGTATTTAATGCAAATTACTTGGTCTAAATGCATCAAATTTATCATTATATAGTGTTTGTGAATATGGATATGCACAAAGTATATGATTATTAATTATTGAATTGTTAATTAATGCACATTAACCCCTTTATGTACCGATCTCCCGCAAATCCAGTAAAGACTCGGTTCAGCCCAAAAACAGCGCGCGGGCTCCCAACTAAAGTATATGGGAATGCTAAAGAACATATTAAACTAGTGATTAGTGCTAAAATATGAGAAAACAAAGGATTGCTATCCCGAAAGGCATACTTTTCAATATGTGAAGACACACATTGTCTGACTGCAGCCAAGTTGAAAGGTCATAGAGGTAGTAAGTAAAAGAAAGACAAGAGCGGTAATAATTCAGTAATACGCCTGAGTGAAAAGGTAGGTTTTAAGCCGGGCTTTAAAGTATAGGACATAAAAGGGGACAGGCTTGAGACAAAAATTTACAGAGTGATGTCAGAGGGGTCACAGAGTGATGTCAGAGGGGTCATGTCTATGTTCCCTCAGCTCTTAAAGTCAGGTTAGGATTAGGGGTAGGGATAGTAATAGATTAACCCTAACCCAAACGCCCAAACCTAACCCTAAACGAAGGCATGTCAAATGTCGCGAAGTAACGTTTGACATGCTTTCGGTTAGGGTTATGGTTTGTGCGTTTGGGTTGGGGTTAGTCAGCGAGGGAACATAGACCTGAGGGAACATAGAAATGGTCCCATGTCAGACACGTGTCACCATGATGATGCGGGCTGCCAGACACTTGTTACGATGAGTGAACATGATTATGTCATCAGTGTGACCCGCCCCAGAGTTTTCTAAACTCTGACCCGCCCGCCCACCCTCGGACAAAGTTCCCCGAGTTCTACAGTTACATGCGACCTGCGGCCTATATGAGCTATATATAGTAATTTATTGTATAATTAGTGTGGTTGCCTTAAAGGCAACACACTATTGTTATTAGTGTGGTTGCCTTTGGGCGACCACACTCTGCAATTCCCTCTGGAATTGCTCCTATCTAGTTAAAATATTAAGTTTGCCAGATGGTCCTAAGTAGGACACACACACACACACACACCCCACACACACCTGATACACACCAAATGTAAAAATGCCTCCTTTTTAGGGCCATATGTAAAAACGCCTCCTTTTTAGGACCATGCCAATTTCAACACCAGGCATGGCTTATGACATTCTCTATCTGTTTTAAGTGGTCTTACTTCTTAGGACCGGGTTTTTGGTCCTAACTTGTCCACCGGTCCTAAGTTGGAAGGTGTTTTTCTTCGAAACGGTCCTAAGTAGATAACATATGTGAGAACACACACACACACACACACACACACACACACACACACACACACACACACACACACACACATCACTATTCAGTGTTTAATAGCTATCATGGATGAAACTGAAAGGCCAGTGATTTTGTGATTGGACCCCCCCCCCCCCCTCCCCCACAATAGTCTGACTATATGGCTTAATGTCTCAATGACAATTTCACAAATATTAGATTAAAACAAATACCACAAGTTGGGAGAAGATAGGAGAGAAACAGTGCACAATATCTGTTATCCATACTATTATTAGTAGTAGCAGCCAGATGTAATGTTAATTAAATTATATATTATGTTGCAGCAGACTAAACCATCTACACCTATTGTTATCCTTTAAAGAACAACCTAAAACATCAACCAAGGATCATTTTTAGGTTGTTATTAGAGAAAGTAAAGATGGGGATTTCAGCTATGGGAGGGGGAATTTGAACATGGTCCGATCTGTTTACAATTTTTTAAAGTGGTGCATTTTTTATTATCTACTACAGTCCTAATAAAGCACATCGAAACCAAATGGACCCACAAGGGTCCATTTTGGTTTCATGTTATGCTCTCTCAAGAGTTACACATCTATAAGGGTCCATTTAGTTTAGGTAGCCACTAGCGTATACATTTATGGTGGGGAAATGGAATATTTAATAATACAAATAGATAGTACACTCATAATCAATGGTTTATTATCTGCAGGCATGACTCTACAAGTCTTGTCTACAAAACACAATGATGTCATTTTCACTCCTGAACAACCTATTATTGGCTATTTTTTATGTTGAAGGAAAAAGATAAACTTGCTTTAAACTTGCATGATGACAAAGTGTTCTGTTGACTTTTCGCTGTGAAGAAACCTATCTCAATTCGTCTGGTAAACGATGCCTTATGATGATGATGACGATGGTAAGTTAGCCCATTGCTAACTTTGCCCAAAAGCCGTGCCATTGTTGAAAGAGGAGGATGCGGCTGCGGTTCTATGGATTTAATACCTTACTATTTATACGCCGATAGACATGTTGTGTTAATCTCTATCACTCTCTATCTATCACTATCACACGTCTTTTCTAGTGCCGTGTGCTGGCAGCTTGCCAGCCACAGCTTCTCCGTGCAGCGCAGCCCAGAGCTTAGAGCCTGGAGCCTGAAGAGGCAGAAGTGTTGCGACATTGCGGGTCATAAAGTGAAGCGTTCGAGCGCCTGAAAGAGGGACATGATGGTGCGGCGGCCGCCGGGCCGTGTTTGTAAACACATGATGTGGGCCGGCCCATCCACCCCATGGGCCGGTGGTAAGCCATGTGGTAAACGCGCAAAAGTGGCGCACTGTCGGACATTAGTACCATAATGATTCAAATTTTGGGACAGTATTTTTTTCTCCGCTGTTTTGTTTATATTGAGCGGCCTTTCGACCGGCCCACGCGGCTTGCGGCCCACCGGGAGACCTCCCGGTACGCCCGATGGTCAAGACGACGCTGCTCTCTGAAGTTTTTTTTTTTCAAAAAAAGAAATAACTGCAAATAAAGATGGCTAGTGCCAAGAGGATGTCACACGGCCATACTATAAAGCAGGGGTTTTCAACCGGTGGTCTGGGGACCAGTAGTGGTCCTTGAGATAGTTCCTAGTGTATAGTGGTCCTAAGGCTGAATGAAGTGAAGTTGGTTAACCAGATATAACTCTTTGAGAGCATAAAAATGAAACCAAATGGACCCACATTTGGTAATTTTGAACTGTATGTTTTGAACTGTTTTGATTCCTAAAACCAGCCTGGTAACGTTTAAAAACGAAAAATAAATCTTTAGTTTTGGGGTCTGTGGGGTTATAATGTCATCAAATGGTGGTCCGTGGCTAAAATGCTGAATAAATAGTGGGCTGTGGTGTCAAAAAGGTTGAAAAACACTGCTATAAAGCACAAAGCACTGCATATTCTAATCTTTTCTAAGTGAAATTCAAATGATTTAGCTGTATCGTTCTAATTTTAGTCAGAGCAGAGCAGAAACTGTATCATTACAATTTTAGTCAGAAATTAGTAAACTATTGTTCCAAGTTCAAGCTGTATCGTTCCAATATTAGTGAGAGATTATTAAACTGTATTGTTCCACCTTTGAACTGTATCATTACACTTTTAGTTAGAGATTATTATCATTTCAATTTTAATTTTAATAATTCATTGCAATTTCAAACTATCATTCCAATTTTAGTCAGAAATTAGTAAATTGTATCGTTCAAATTTCAAACGGTATCATTCCAATTTTAGTCAGACATTAGTAAAATGCATCATTCCAATTTCAGATGTATAGTTCCAATATTAGTCATATTATTAATCTGTATCGTTCCAATTTTAAGCTGTATCGTTCCAATTTTAGTTACAAATTATTAAACTGTATCGTTTCAATTTCAAGCTGTATCGTTCCAATTTTAGTCAGGGATTAGTAAACTCTATTTTCCCTATTTCAAACTGTATCGTTCTAATATGAGTTAGAGATTCATAAACTGTATCGTTCCAATTTCGAACTGTATCGTTCCAATATTCGTCAGAGATTAGTAAACTGTATCGTTCCAATTTCAAGCTGTATCGCTCCAATATTAGTCAAAGATTAGTAAGCTGTATCATTCCAATTTCAAGCTGTATAGTTCTAATATTAGTTAAACTGTATCGTTCCAATTTCAAGCTGTATCGTTCTAATATTAGTCAGAGAAGAACCAAAGTGCTTTACACAGCACTAGAGAAAGAAAGAAACACATATTAATGAGATTAAAGGACAACTTTGTTTAAACTAAGGTTTAGTTGTTTTGGTTTAAACAGAATCTGGCCGTGCACTAGCTCTTTGAGTAACCTCTGCTGTGTGTCTGTTTGACTGTTTTGTTTCCCAAATCCAGCCTGGTAATGTGAAAAAACGCAAAATAAATCTTTGGTTTTGGGGTTTGTGGGGTTAAAATGTCATCAAATGGTGGTCTGTGGCTTGAATGCTGAATAAATAGTGGGCCTTGGTTTCAAAAAGGTTGGAAACCACTGCTATAAAGCACAAAGCACTGCATCGTTCTAATCTTTTCGACTGAAATTCGAACAATTTAGCTGTAATATTCCAATTTCAAACTGTATCGTTCCATTTTTAGTCTGAGATTAGTAAGCTGTATTGTTCTAATTTCACACTATCATTCCAATTTTAGTCAGAGATTAGTAAACTATATCGTTCCAATTTCAAGCTGTATTGTTCCAATATTAGTGAGAGATTATTAAACTATCATTTCAATTTTAAGATGTATCGTTCCAATTTTAGTCAGACATTAGTAAGCTGTATCGTTCCAATTTCAAACTGTATCATTCCAATATTAGTCAGAGATTAATAAACTGTTTCGTTCCAATTTTAAGCTGTATCGTTCCACTTTTAATTAGAGATTATTAAACTATCATTTCAATTCCAAGCTCTATCGCTCCAATTTTAGTCAGACATTAGTAAGCTGTATCATTCCAATTTCAAGCTGTATCGTTCCAATTTTAGTCAGAGAAGAAGCAAAGTGCTTTACACAGCACTGGAGAAAGAAAGAAACACATATAATTGAGATTAAAGGACAACTTTGTTGAAACTAAGGTTTGGTTGTTTTGGTTTAAACAGAATCTGCCCGTACACTAGCTCTTTGAGTAACCTCTGCTGTGTGTCTGTTTGACTGTTTTGTTTCCCAAATCCAGCCTGGTAATGTGAAAAAACGCAAGATAAATCTTTAGTTTTGGAGTTTGTGGGGTTAAAATGTCATCAAATGGTGGTCCGTGGCTTTAATGCTGAATAAATAGTGGGCTGTGGTGTCAAAAAGGTTGAAAACCACTGCTATAAAGCACAAAACACTGTATATTCTAATCTTTTCCGACTGAAATTCGAACGATTTAGCTGTATCGTTCTAATTTTCAGCTGAATCGTTCCAATTTTAGTCAGACATTAGTACACTGTATCATTCCAATTTCAAACTGTATCGTTCTAATATTAGTTAAACTGTATCGTTCCAATTTCAAGCTGTATCGTTCCAATATTAGTCAGAGATTAGTAAACTTCATCGTTTCAATTTCAAGCTGTATCATTCCAATTTTAGTCAGGGATTAGTAAACTGTATTTTTCCAATTTCAAACTGTATCGTTCTAATATTAGTTAAACTGTATCGTTCCAATTTCAAGCTGTATCGTTCCAATATTAGTCAGAGATTAGTAAACTGTATCGTTCCAATTTCAAGCTGTATCGTTCCAATATTAGTCAGAGATTAGTAAACTGTATCGTTCCAATTTTAAGCTGTATCGTTCCAATTTTAGTCAGAGATTTGTGAACTGTATCGTTCCAATTTTAGTCAGAGATTAGTAAACTGTATCGTTCCAATTTCAAGCTGTATCGTTCCAATTTTAGTCAGAGAAGAAGCAAAGTGCTTTACACAGCACTGGAGAAAGAAAGAAACACATATTAATGAGATTAAAGGACAACTTTGTTTAAACTGAGGTGGAAGTGTTTGGTTGTTTTGGTTTAAACAGAATCTGGCCGTACACTAGCTCTTTGAGTAACCTCTGCTGTGTGTCTGTTTGACTGTTTTGTTTCCCAAATCCAGCCTGGTAATGTGAAAAAATGCAAAATAAATCTTTGGTTTTGGGGTTTGTGGGGTTAAAATGTCATCAAATGGTGGTCTGTGGCTCGAATGCTGAAAAAATAGTGGGCCTTGGTTTCAAAAAGGTTGGAAACCACTGCTATAAAGCACAAAGCACTGCATCGTTCTAATCTTTTCTGATTGAAATTCAAACAATTTAGCTGTATCATTCCAATTTCAAACTTTATCGTTCCATTTTTAGTCTGAGATTAGTAAGATGTATTGTTCTAATTTCACACTGTATCATTCCAATTTTAGTCAGAGATTAGTAAACTATATCGTTCCAATTTCAAGCTGTATTCTTCCAATATTAGTGAGAGATTATTAAACTATCATTTCAATTTTAAGATGTATCATTCCAATTTTAGTCAGAGAATAGTACACTATATTGTTTCGTTCCTTTTTTATTCAAAGATTATTGTATCGTTCCAATTTTAAGCTGTATCGTTCCACTTTTAATTAGAGATTATTAAACTATCATTTCAATTCCAAGCTCTATCGTTCCAATATTAGTCAGAGATTAGTAAGCTGTATCGTTCCAATTTTAGTCAGAGATTAGTAAGCTGTATCGTTCCAATTTTAGTCAGAGAAGAAGCAAATTGCTTTACACAGCACTGGAGAAAGAAAGAAACACATATAATTGAGATTAAAGGACAACTTTGTTTAAACTAAGGTTTGGTTGTTTTGGTTTAAACAGAATCCGGCCGTACACTAGCTCTTTGAGTAACCTCTGCTGTGTGTCTGTTTGACTGTTTTGTTTCCCAAATCCAGCCTGGTAATGTGAAAAAACGCAAAATAAATCTTTAGTTTTGGAGTTTGTGGGGTTAAAATGTCATCAAATGGTGGTCCGTGGCTTTAATGCTGAATAAATAGTGGGCTGTGGTGTCAAAAAGGTTGAAAACCACTGCTATAAAGCACAAAGCACTGCATATTCTAATCTTTTCTGACTGAAATTCGAACGATTTAGCTGTATCGTTCTAATTTTCAGCTGAATCGTTCCAATTTTAGTCAGAGATTAGTACACTGTATCATTCCAATTTCAAACTGTACCGTTCCATTTTTAGTCAGAGATTAGTAAACTGTATTGCTCCAATTTTAGTCAGAGATTAGTAAACTTCATCGTTTCAATTTCAAGCTGTATTGTTCCCAATATTAGCCAGATTATTATACTGTATCGTTCCAATTTTAAGCTGTATCGTTCCACTTTTAGTTACAAATTATTAAACTGTATAGTTTCAATTTCAAGCTGTATCGTTCCAATTTTAGTCAGGGATTAGTAAACTGTATTTTTCCAATTTCAAACTGTATCGTTCTAATATTATTTAAACTGTATCGTTCCAATTTCAAGCTGTATCATTCCAATATTAGTCAGAGATTAGTAAACTGTATCGTTCTAATTTCAAGCTGTATCATTCCAATTTTAGTCAGAGAAGAAGCAAAGTGCTTTACAGAGCGCTGGAGAAAGAAAGAAACACATATTAATGAGATTAAAGGACAACTTTGTTTAAACTAAGGTTTGGTTGGTTTGGTTTAAACAGAATCTGGCCGTGCACTAGCTCTTTGAGTAACCTCTGCTGTGTGTCTGTTTGACTGTTTTGTTTCCCAGCCTGGTAATGTGAAAAAACGCAAGATAAATCTTTAGTTTTGGAGTTTGTGGGGTTAAAATGTCATCAAATGGTGGTCCGTGGCTTTAATGCTGAATAAATAGTGGGCTGTGGTGTCAAAATGGTTGAAAACCACTGCTATAAAGCACAAAGCACTGCATATTCTAATCTTTTCTGACTGAAATTCGAACGATTTAACTGTATCGTTCTAATTTTAAGCTGAATCGTTCCAATTTTAGTCAGAGATTAGTACACTGTATCATTCCAATTTCAAACTGTATCGTTCCAATTTTAGTCAGAGATTAGTAAACTCTATCGCTCCAATTTTAGTCAGAGATTAGTAATCTTCATCTTCCTCTTCCCAAATGCTAGATGCTCTAATTGCGTCTAAAGGGAGATGAGACGAGCCCATTATCTTTTCTTTTTGAGCGTTGCTAGCTGCTCTGACATTTGACTTTGTGTGTTTGTGTATCTTATGTGAGTATTACACAGTGTTCATGTTGATTGCATGGAGGCTTTGGCCCTATAGTCCACCTTTTCACCCTCCCAGATCTTAAAATAAAACATCCACACGGGGAACATGTCCTAGTGAAGTGTCGAAGTACAAATGGCGTGTACAGTGAAACTGCGTTATGAGTCTATAATATATGGGTATCGATGAATCGATCTTTCTATTTCTGTTTCTCAGACACGAGGATCCGCAGGACAAATGCCGTCTGTAAGTCAACATATGGATGAAACAGCAGACGCAGGAAACCGACTTGCTTCAGACACTGAGAGCAAATGCCACACGTCCGAGAAACTGAAACCACGTCTGCGACACCAACTGAGGGGAGGAGGTTGTGTTTTCAGCCAGGTTGGCATTTTATGCTCCTCCCACAGGTGAACTCACATTTCTGGGGTTGAAGAACACAAGAACACTTGGGTGTTATCAAATACAGGTGCTGGTCAACGAATTAGAATAATTTGAACAGTGCAATCGTTAAATTCTTTGAATGCATTTCTTGTGCAGAAAACAAATCAGGTGTTCACCGCGCCTGTCCTACTGGTTAGAGTAATCACAGAACTCGTAACCTGTAAAAAATTTGCTCAGCTGAGCTTTCCAAAAGGCCCATTTAGGCCATTTAACTGTGACACTGTTGTTTCATTGAATTAGAATAATGGAGAAACCGTTTCATTGAATTAGAATATTTTTTATTATAATTAGAATCATCACTTTCTCAGTATTTTGTGGCTGCCCCCTTGGCTTGTATGACTGCCTGAAGTCTCCGTGCAGGGGTTGACACTAAGGTCTCCGAGGTACTTGCCCATCAGGCAAGTGCAAATCAGGTTCTACTTGCCCTCAGCCAAATGGACCCTTGCGGATCAATTTGGTTTCATTTTTACACTCTCAAGAGTTAAAATTCATCATCTTAATCAGCCCATAGTGGTCACAGACCCAGTGGTCCCTGACCGCAGCAAAATGATAGTTTGGAACCAAGTGGACCTGGGAGAGAGATAGGTAGAGATAGCTAGTTCTTCAAATCGATGCCACGGACAGGGCTTGACAGTAACACTTGCCCGCTTGCCCGGGGCAAGTAAAAAAAATGGTGGGGCAAGTGAAGACTGCTACCTGGTTGCCCGATCAGGCAAGTGTGCAACTTCGTGCACTATAACACTACACAAGATAAATTTGTCTTGAAGGCGGTCATTGCACTCTGCCTCTGTGTCTTTCCCTGCTTTCTAGCTATCTACCTATCTCTCTCCCAGGTTCATTTGGTTCCAAACTATCATTTTGCTGGGGCCAGGGACCACTCGGTCTGTGACCACTATGGGCTAATTAAGATGATGAATTTTTAACTCTTGAGAGCGTAAAAATGAAACCAAATGGACCCTTGCGGGTCCATTTGGTTTCATTTTTACGCTCTCAAGAGTTACATCTGGTTAACCAACTTAGCTAGGGACCACCTGGAACCCTCTCCGGGACCACTGGTGGTCCCTGGACCACCTGTTGAAAGCACCCAAGTAGGAAGTAAACTTAAAAGCAAAATTTACAATATATTTTTGGGGGGGCAAGTGACCATGACCTGAGGGCAAGTAGAACCTGATTGTACTTGCCCGATGGGCAAGTACCTCGTAGACCTTAGTGTCAACCCCTGCACGGAGACTTCAGGCAGTCATACAAGCCAAGGGGGCAGCCACAAAATACTGAGAAAGTGATGATTCTAATTATAATAAAAAATATTCTAATTCAATGAAACGGTTTCTCCATTATTCTAATTCAATGAAACAACAGTGTCACAGTTAAATGGCCTAAATGGGCCTTTTGGAAAGCTCAGCTGAGCAAATTTTTTACAGGTTACGAGTTCTGTGATTACTCTAACCAGTAGGACAGGCGCGGTGAACACCTGATTTGTTTTCTGCACAAGAAATGCATTCAAAGAATTTAACGATTGCACTGTTCAAATTATTCTAATTCGTTGACCAGCACCTGTATATGTATTGGTTTAACACTTAGATTGTGGTGGTGTGAGGTTTGGGCTGTTTCAATATGTTGTTCACTGATGGATTTAATTTATGATTGTATGATGTTCACTTTTAGATTTATTTTTATTTCACGTCTCTCCAAGAATCGTCTTTAGTTCACTCTAGTACATACCTGGGCATTATGCGACCCTTTGGCTGACTCTGACCGGCCCGTGAAAAGGTTTTAAACCAGTGGTCCGGGGACCACCAGTGGTCCTTGAGAGAGTTCCAGTTAAATATGGAAAGTTGGTTAATTATATGTAACTCTTTGAGAGCGTAAAAATGTTTACACTCTCAAGAGTTAAAATATTCATCATGTGAATTAGCCCAAGTCTACACAACTAGAGAATGTAGAAGATTAATGGACATTTTGATCTGTATGTTTGACTGTTTTGTTTCCCAAATCCAGCCTGGAATTGTGGAAAAAGCAAAATAAATCTTTAGTTTTGGGGTCTTTGGGACTAAAATGTCATCAAATGGTGGTCCTCTGTGGCTCAAATTATGAATAGATCGTGTGGTCTTATGCTTACTTTTATCTTGAAATTGAATTAATATTACGCAGACTTTAGTTCAGCCTTTAGTCTTGGCCCTCCACCATGTTTTATTTGTCTCATTTGGCCCCTTGGGAAAAAATAATTGCCCACCCCTGCTCTAGTACATACCTGGGCATTATGTGGCCTGGGGGCCAAATGCAGCCCTTTGGCTGACTCTGATCGGCCCATGAAAGTTTACCATGGTTTTCAACCAGTGGTCCGGGGACCACCAGAGGTCCTTGAGAGAATTACAGTTAAATATGGAAAGTTGGCTAACCAGATGTAGCTCTTTGAGAGTGTAAACATGAAATGGACCATCGCTTGTCCATTTGGTTTCATGTTTACGCTCTCAAGAGTGTATATTCGTCATCTGAATTAGCCCAAAGTCTACACAATCAGAGAATGTAAAAGAATTAATGGTCATTTTGATCTGTATGTTTGACTGGTTTTGTTTGTGAAATACAGCCTGGTATTGTGGGCAAAAACATAATAAATGTTTAGTTTTGGCGGTTGTGGGTTAGGGTTAGGGGCTAAAATGCCATCAAATGGTGGTCCGTGGCTCAAATTCTGAATAAATAGAGGGCCCTGGTGTCAAAATGTTTGGTTTTATTCTTAGTTTTATTTTAAAATTAAATTAATATTATGCAGACTTCAGTACAGCTTTTAGTCTTGGCCCTCCACAATATTTTATGTATCTCATTTGCCCCCCTGGGAAAAATAATTGTCCACCCCTGGTCTAGTATGTGTGCCTAAAGTGTGACTGAGCCCTGATACATACATATATACAATATAATCCTTTTAATCTAGGGAGCAACTATTGTACGACAGACACAAATGTACTTCCATGGAGGCATGGTAACCACACTTGATAAGTTATCTGGTGTGGTGAAGTTAGAGTTTGGTTTTCTTTTCTAGGGTTAGGTTAGGTTTTATTTTTCAGCAAAATATTAACCATGATGCATTGGGTTAGCTTTTAAATGGTGACATCTGAATGTCCAAAACCAGGTTCTAAGTCCAGCATGGTTATTGTCTCACCTGAAAATACCGATTTATAAGTTCACATTTGCATGATGCAGTGTGAGGTGTTTTGACCTTTTAGATCAACTGTTTTCAGTCATTAGTATCTATGAGATAATGTATTTCAAGAGGTCAAACTAGAAATAGAAAGTAAGTACAAAGTATATTCCTTAAACAATAAAGCTCTTGTATTTATCATAAAATGAAAACCTCAGTCTATTGAAATGGAATGATGTCATTAAACCCCCTGAAGTAAAATATTTTAGTTAAAAACAATCTACAAGCTATGAGCTTGTAGATCTGCTATTCTTCAACAGTCAACTATAACATAATAGACCAGCAATTTATTTATTTATTTTATTTATGTATTTATTTATTGTACTTGAACACCAAAAGGCGTTCCTATACGCAAAATCGGATGGCTTGACCTCGTGACACCCATTCTGTGTCCAGATTGAAAGCTGTTTTTTTTTTTATGTGAATCTGATTTTATTCAGTGATCCTTGAGGGGGTTCCAGTTGTATCCAGCTAAATGTGATACGGTGCTAAACACAATAATCCACATTAGTGGATTATTGTATTTATTATATTTATTCAACATTGAGCTAGCGCAGTCAGCTGAATGAATGAACTCTTTGGTGGTGAAGTGTAATATATTTCGCTACTACACAAATCTTAGTTTAGTCAAGTTCATACATGTATTATTTTGTAATGAACTGTACAAAGCTGACAACTTTGTACTGCACTTGTATTAAAAAATAAAATATAAAAACAATTTCACCACATGATAATGCCTGGCATATCGGATCCAATATATATTTACTATAATATACTATACTGTATGTACACTGCAATAATATATAATACATATTTACTATAATATACCATACTGTACACTGCAATAATATATAATATTTACTATACTATAACTGTAGGGCTACACTTTCAGCCTGCAGTACATAAAGGCTCTAATGTTTGTTATATCACCAGTGTTGTAGTGGGACTTTTAGAAGTAGGGGGACGCCTCTTAAAGGGGAATTGCACCCATTCTTTTTTTTAGTGTTCAAATGTGAACCAAATGGACCCTAGCGGGCCCATTTGGTTCCATTTGTACACTCTCAGAAAAAAGCCACCATGCTAATGATTTTTTTCAGACCTCAATTTCTAAGAAACACAGAATGGGGGAACCTTTTTATTATGTCCACACAACATCTCTAAGGTATATTAATGTAAAATATTGAAAATAAGTGGAATTCCCCTTTAAGACACGTGCATGCAGACTTGCATTTGTAGTAAGTATAGCATACTGAGAAAGATTGTTTACAATGCCTAATTGTATCCATAAAAGTAAATGAGTAACATAGGCCTACTTTTGCCCCAAAAATATTTTAGATGTGAGAAGTGAGGGGACGCCGTCCCCCTGCGTCCCCCCTCCACTACACCCCTGTATATCACTACAAAACGCCTGCTGCGTGAGTTAAAGGTAGGGGAAGTGATTTCACTTTTGTCAGATATCACCCCCCAAAAAATCTGTTAAAATGCTCTATTATAAGGTATGCCGACCATATATGGAGTTTCCCCCTCCCCCACGTTAGCAGAGGAGCTAATAAAAGTTCCCCAGGTGGAGGGTGAATTCTCCTCCAATCAGGATGGAGCAGCAGGTTCACATAGTGTAGCTACTCTTGGGTGCCCCTAGTGCACCAGGCTTGTACTACACCCCTAGTGCACCAGGCTGATAATACAATTTCAAATCACTTGCCCTACCTTTAAATTCAACAAATATTCAACTGATAGCCTGTAGTGCCACCTTGTGGTGTTAAAGGAGAACTGCAGAATGGCAACAAAATGCCATGTACTTTGATGCAGACGTAAGGACTCAATCTTACCCATGATGCTTTGCGGTGTTTCACTTACAGCTTTGGATACGCCTTACGCTCGCACACAACAACCTGTAACTCCAAATGTCTGTGAAAATAAATCAGAATTGCCAAAGGCGTAGTACTAAATACACAATAACGTCATACTTGTTTGCAACCGTCAATGTGAATGCCATGCACGTGGATGCGGACCTAATGGACTCAATTTTACCCACAATGCTTTGTGGCGTCGGTGTTTGTCTGCAACCGTGACTGCGAATGCCATGTAGCTGAATTAGATTCTCTGAGAAATTCCCCACTGTCAAATCTCAATGTACTGGTGCATTGGAACTCTGCTAGGGGGGGCCCTTCGTGCACCAGGCTGGTACTACATGATGAATTTCAAAATCACTTACCCCACCTTTAATTTTAATAATTCAGTGCAATTTCAAACTGTATCATTCCAATTTTAGTCAGAAATTAGTAAAATGCATTGTTCCAATTTCAAGCTTTATTGTTCCCATATTAGTCAGATTATTAAACTGTATCGTTCCAATTTAAAGTTGTGTCGTTCCACTTTTAGTTACAAATTGTTAAACTGTATCGTTTCAAGCTGTATCGTTGCAATTTTAGTCAGGGATTAGTAAACTGTATTTTTCCAATATCAAACTGTATTGTTCCAATATTAATTAGAGATTCATAAACTGTATCGTTCCAATTTAGAGCTGTATCGTTCCAATATTAATTAGAGATTCATAAACTGTATCGTTCCAATTTCAAGCTGTATTGTTCCAATATTATTCAGAGATTAGTAAACTGTATCGTTCCAATTTCAAGCTGTATCGTTCCAATTTTAGTCAGAGAAGAAGCAAAGTGCTTTACACAGCACTGGAGAAAGAAAGAAACACATACAGTTGTGTTCAAAATAATAGCAGTATGTTTAAAAAATGAACAAAGACCAACATCCTTATTGTGGTTTTTATTTCCATGCATTGGGAACACTGCACATTATATCCTAAATCAAAACATGAAGAAAAAAGCAGAAATTATTTAATTACTTCACAGAAAATGAAGAAAAATGAACACTGGGCTGTTAAAAAATAGCACTGGACTTTACTCTACAAACTCAAATATTTACTGTATTAACTGAAAAATATCCAGGATTCAGAATTCCTGTGAATCACTAAACTCATATTTAATTGTATAGCCACTGTTTTGAGAACCGACTCACATCTGTGTTGCAACTTCTGGCATCTGTGAACAGGTATTCCAGCCCAGGATGATTTGACAACGTTCCATAATTCCTCTGCATTTCTTGGTTTTGCTTCAGAAACAGCATTTTTAATGTCACCCCACAAGTTTTCTACCGGGGAATCGGCTGGCCACTCCATGACTTTAATTTTGTTGGTCTGGAACCAAGAAGCTGCTCGCTTATTGGTGTGTTTGGGGTCGTTGTTTTGCTGAAACATCCATTTCAAGGGCATTTCTTCTTCAGCATAAGGCAACATGACCTCTTCAAGTATTTTGATGTATCCAAACTGATCCATGCTCCCTGGCATGCAATAATTAGGCCCGACACCATAGTAAGTTAAACATCCCATGGTGGTGCAAGCATCATGATATGGGGATGTTTCTATTACTATGGTGTCGGGCCTATTTATTGCATACCAGGGATCATGGATCAATCCAAACTGATCCATGGATCATTCCAAACTGATCCATGATCCCTGGTATACGATAAATAGGCCGACAGTTCCGTTAGTCCGACAGTCACAGTAGTCTGGTGGTTCCATTAGTCCGACAGTCCCGTTAGCCTGACAGTCCCAGTAGTCCGACACACCCATAAGTCCGCCAATCCCATTAGTATGACATTCCCGTTAGTCCGACACACGCATAAGTCCGATGGTCCCATAAGTCCGACAGTCCCATTAGTCCAACATACCTATGAATCGGATGGTTCCATTAGTCCGACAGACCCGTAAGTCTGACAGTCCCAATAGTCTGACAGGCCCATTAGTCCAATGGTCGCTTAGGTCTGACAGTCACGTGAGTCCGACAGTCCCATTAGTCTGACACATCCATAAGTCCGACAGTCCCATAAGTCCTACAGTTCCATTGCTTTCACAGGGCATTAAAGTTTGGAATTAATTAAATATTTGCCTCAATGCAGTGGGGGCTGTCAAAACAGGGACTGCGCCCAAGGTCTGGGACCATCTCTACACTGTCCTGCAAAGAAAAATCAGGTGAATCTATTACCAGACCTAAAGCAGGTGTGTCAAAATGCAGACTTATTTATTTATGTATGTATGTATGTATGTATGTATGTGTGTGTGTGTGTGTGTGTGTGTGTGTGTGTGTGTGTGTGTGTGTGTGTGTGTGTGTGTGTGTGTGTGTGTGTTTGTTTGTTTGTTTGTTTGTTTGTTTGTTTGTTTGTTTGTTTGTTTGTTTGTTTGTTTGTTTGTTTGTTTGTTTGTTTGTTTGTTTGTTTGTTTGTACAGATCAGGAGCTTGGCATCAAAGATGAAAGGTCCTTCTTGAAGACCACGTGCCAAGCGCCCCCAACGGCTGAGTATGCAAGTAAGCTAGTTTTAAAAACCCATATCCTATCAAATCGCCATGTTTAAAACACCCAATAACCTGAATATGTTTCTCTCCACCCCAAAAATTCAACTAAACGTACCTTCTTTTTATACCAACTGGGGAGGACGTTTGGCAGCACTTCCGTCAAGGAGGTACAAGAGCTCCTGGCAGGGTACCTGATTATGATGACAGAACACCAGCCAGGAATCCTAACCAACATGAAGGTCAGGGAATTGCTGGATGCCAAGAGGATGAATGACCTCCATGTGGTTCCTGTAAGTTAAGACTTCTAACACCTCCCATTGGTATTGTCTGTGTGTTTTTATAGAACCTGGTGAAATCTATAGGGGGGCTGTAGACACCAACTATTATTGGACAGCTCCAAGATGTTTCAGTGGTCACAGTTAACGCCTTGATTGCTAATTAATCAGTAGATCAATTCAAATGCAGGCTGTTGGTGTAATGCCCGTGTTCAGATTGCTTTGTCTAAAAGAAAATTTTATTTTTTGGCGATTACCTTTTTTTTTGCTTGATCGTCTAACTTTGGGTCCAATGCAATGACAAATGACCGAAATCGCCGGGTGTGCGTTCGTACGTGCACGTGCGCGGCCTGTATGTAGAAATTGTCCATCTCTGATCATAATCCAACATTCACTGTGGCAATATGGCTTGATTTGACTTATTTATGATAATTACCATGATCGCACCGATTGGTAGCTAAAAGGATGCTACAATGAAGACGAAAGCTGGAGAACAAACTATGTCCTGTTACCACAGGAACCACAAAGTCTTGTTCTATTGTTCCTCTCACTGCTGGTGATTAGCTTTCTACTGACACCTAGTGGCTATAGTTATACAGGCACTACTCAAGAGCTATACTGATTGGCAATGTGGAGGATCTGAGGGTATTTGAATGGGAATACATTGATAAATAAAAAATATGCATAATCACCAGCAAGGCAATGACCATTACGCCCAATACGTCAGCAGCCTCTAAAGGGTTAATAGGGGGTAAATTCTTGGGTGGGAAACTTTATTAATTTGATAGCAAATTGTCTGCCTAAACTCCTATGAATTCATGTTATATATCTAAGAACAAGACAAATTCTATTTTACCAAGCACCGGCTGGCTTAGGGACGTGTCAATTCTTAGGGTTTGGGTCACTTATATGGTATGGTTTGAATGGATTAGGACTTGGGGCCCCTGAATGTGTGTAAATCTTCACATAATGTGCTTTTACCGTTTTAGGTGATGCATCACAAGACGGCATCTGCCAAGGGCCCTGCCACGCTGGCCTTCAAACCCACGTAATTGTGCTGGCTATCGCATGGAACAACACCTGCGTCACCAATGGGGTGAAGACAGAGCTTTGGTATACTTTACAAACCAAACACTTTTGACAGACAGATTGTCTGTTGAATCGTCTGTTAATTGAAATTACATTTTATTACTCAGACCTTCTCTTCCATCCACAGACACATCTTACCCAGGATCGGCTCGGGCAGGAAGCTATCGCCAGGCCCATGCAACACAATCTGGATACGGCTAGGTCATACTATTGTAAAGGTGAATTCTGGTGGAATTGTAGTCAAATGAAGAGAAGAGAAATGGACCAAGTTTCAGAAGGTTTATTGCCAAGCAAAGCTCCTCGTCAGTATCGCTAGGTTAGGCAAAGTC
Source organism: Benthosema pterotum (assembly GCA_039105355.1). NCBI lineage: Eukaryota > Metazoa > Chordata > Actinopteri > Myctophiformes > Myctophidae > Benthosema > Benthosema pterotum. The sequence continues at coordinate 17,131 of CM076971.1, read as the reverse complement.
TGTATTACAAACTCATCGCTTATATAGCTCCAACATCGTGACATCGTGGCCAATATGTCATGGCAACAACAATAATATTTGTGACACTGATTCATCTGAGAAGTGAGGTGTTGACTCAGAGTCTCTCAGGGGACGAGGCAACCTTTTTGGGATGACCATACTTGACAATGTTTCAATGGTGCAGTCCACCTTTAGCCAGAATGTCCCAGAACTCCGGCCAACAACCCTTAGCTGGGTCAAGCCGTCCTCATAGCTATCCACTTTTCAGGAATCAGTGTCACACTTGAAATAGATCATTTGTAATACACATTACACGTTTACTGGATCAACACACACACTGTCTATATTAAGATACAAACTGCCTTCTGTGACGTACACACGCCTATGAGACCTGTACACTATGTGTGCCTCCCCGACCCCATGGCTATCGGGAAGGAACCTAACCCTAAGAACCTGAATAAGAGGTTTGATGACTGGAGCGATAATGGTGACAATGAGGGAGTCAATTCCGATGGGGACACTGACCACAAGGATGTTGTCTTCCTAAGTATTTCATAGGAAATCATCTGTCATCATAGGAAATCATCTATTTAACATAGAACAAATACCTTGGAATCTTATTTTACCAAGGGTTAGGGTACCATTATTTGTTCAATTATTAATTAATTAATTAACTAACTTATCATTCCAGCCCATGTATCCCAGGGACTAATGGGAAGCGATAGAGGAGAAGATGGAGGAGGAGGTAGAGGAATAGGTGGACTGCCCTGTCCCTGCAGCTCCTCCAACAAGGCCTCTGGCCTAGAGTGCTCAAACTCTGCCCGAACCCGACCAGGCCCGACCCGACATTTTAGGGTCGGGCTCGGGCCTAAAATGTATGTAGATCAGTAGGGCCGGGTCGGGCCTATAGGGCTCCATGAAAAAAATATATATATTGAATTTTATTATGATAAAAATAATAATTCTGTTCTGTCTGTCTGTGTATTTACCTCTTATGAAGATGGTGCTGATTGGTATTTTCACTTTTACTCAGTGTAGAGTGCTCAAATTCTACCCAAACCTGACCAGGCCCGATCCAACCAGACATTGTAGGGCCGGGTTGGGCCTAAAATCTATGCTAATTGGTCGGGCCGGGCCGGGCTTTGGGCCTGATCAGTTAGGGCCCAGTTAGGGCCAGGCCTAACTGAGAACTCTACTCTGGCCCCCTCCGCTCCCAGGAGGTAGGTTCAATTCCTAGTTTGGTTTTAAGAGGACTTGTAACAGGGACAAGAAGATATCTAGGCAGATAGGTTTTCTAACATAATATTTGATAGGAAATTGTCTGTGACTATACCCTAACTCTAAACAAAATGTAATTACAGGAGGTTCCACAAAGTCTACTTCTGAAGGGGACACAACCGCTACTGAAGGGGACACGGAGGAGGATGAGGATTTGGCCCCTGGGTCATCCGGACTCTCAGGGGGTGTCTGGCCCTCTACCCCCTCTACCTGCCCCCACTGCCCAACTCCCTAACCCTGGAGAAACAACTCAGCCTCCCCCCCCCCCCCCCCCCCGCTTGATTACGCAATGAACTTGTTTCAGAGCTCCCAAAGAAAACAACTGATAGATTACAACCTGTCCAAAGTTAAGCAGCCAGATTTTTAAATAAAACTGAGATGAGAGAACATATTACTCCTGTTGCAGCAGATGTAGGCTGCTTATTAAGCCGAGTTCCTCGACCAGGCATGTTGCCTGCCAGTGGTCTGACTTGATAAGCGTCCTCAGCCCCGCCTCCCGCAATGCACCACGAGCGTGTCACATTGCAGTCTGTTTTAACCCACATTCAGCTACTTTATTGTGGTCATTTTGGTCAAAATACTCGCCTCTGGGTTAGGGATCGAGAATTTCCAGGTTTTCATCTTATCATTGTGTCAGTTGGCTCCCAGATAATATGCCTTGTCGAGGAACTCGGCCTAATAAACAGAATCGTGGGAATTATTGCTTGGCAATGTTCGAAGCGGTTGCCTGTCCTAGCTTCACTGCAATGGCTTCCAGTTGTATTTAGAATTGATTTTTAAAAATATCTTACTTATTACTGTCTATAATGCCCCAGGTCACCTTCAGCTCTTTCACTGCTGGCCATTTTGCTGTGCCCCAAAAAATGGCAACTAAAACCACGGTGTAGCGGCCTTTTTCTTCTAGGAGCCGATGGCGTGGAATAAACTCCCACTATACCTTTGACAGGCAGCCTCGGTAGACCTTTGTAAAGCACAACTCAAGACATACTTTGATGCTCTTGCTTTTAACTGACTTGTCACTGTATTGTTTTCATCACTCTATTGCATTTTTAATGTTTTATGCCATAATTTATCTTTTCATTGTATTTTACTTTTTGTCATTTCTTTTCTCTATTGCTATGCAAATCAATTTGAGCTTTATTTTATGTCATTAAAGTTGCTATACAAATAAAGTTTGATTATTATTATAATGCACCAGACATTTCAAATTGGTGGCAGGTCTGGACTCTAGCCAGGATGGAATCTCGTAACACATGCAGAATGTGTGGCAGCGTTTGTGGTTGTTGAAGTATGGCTTTCACTTTGCATTTGATAGTTTTAACTTGTAGATGTAGCAACAGAGGAAATGAAAATGTTTTTTTTTTCTTCAGAGATGAATGCATTGTAAGTTATCATCATTTATTAAAGCCCTAACCCTAACCCCTGTATTCCAAGAGTTGCCAAAACAAGTTTTTTAATTAATCACTCCCAAGTCATCGTAAATCCTTCAAGGAGTTGATGTAAACTACACACATGAAAAAAAGGTTTTCATTCATTGAACATCTCACAGACCCAGCATGTGAGATGAATAGATGTTAAAGCATAAATAACATGGATTCCTAAAATTGTTTAGTATTTAATATCATACTGTATATCATACTGTATATGTCCCTTAAGCTTATTTCTTATAGTTTGAGCTTCAATCACCACTGATATAACCAGTACTTATTCCGTCCCCTATTAAGGGAGACATAATAAAATACACTGTGTCACTGCTGTTGTGACTGTAGATCCTCCCCTACAGTAATTAATTTCTGAGACGGAGTAGGAGAGAGAAAGCCTTAACAAATTGAAGGCTGTCATTGGGCAATTTTCTGTGCACCAAGGTTTAGAAGACAGTTAGAAAGCCCAAATAAACTGTCACCACCAGTCAACTGGACATGCACCACAGTTAGATGTGAGTAGTCTGCAGTCAAAGGTTGACATGTTGGAGGGCCAGGTTCTCTTGTTTCAAATACTTATCACAATATGAAGAAAGGAAGGTTAACCTTAAAACTTTTTAGTATGCTAGTCATTTGATTAAAGTGGATTCAAGCTGAACATTCAAAACACTAATATGTGAACTAGTTAAAAACAAATCATCATATTTGGGGGTCATCAGTGGTGTGCAGTTTCACTGTAGTAGAATACCAGCAGTCACACTGTATCCTATATGGTGTGGAATTATTTGCTTGCTTTTGCGTTGTTCTTCACGTTCATTGTTCTGCCCCATCCATGGGTCTAAATGTGGACCAACACTGTGAACTGATATGCGCATTGGATGTAAACCAGTACAGGTTTTGATGGGCTATCTAAGATCAACATATGGAATATCAGGGGGACCCTTTTCACAATTATGTTTTTTCCAGTTCATAGAAATACTGGTTATATTATATTTTATATGATATTATATGATATTATATGATATTATATTATATTATATTATATTATATTATATTATATTATATTATATTATATTATATTATTTGTTTATTTCATGAGTGAGTTTCCCTAAAATGAAAAGGTGCTTTGTAAATTTACTCCATACTTACTAAATGGCAGCATCTAGTAGACAGTTTCCATATTTGCATCCCTAATTTGACAAATGTGATTGGCTAACTCATTAGCCAATCACAGTTCAGATGTGCACTATATGAGGAGCAACTCAGTCTAGAGCCTTCACTCACTGTCCAGCCTTCACTCAGACCACATGCAGCTCTCACTGAGTCTACTCTGCAACTCCAAACCAGGCATCTTGAACAAGGTAACCCATTGTTATATGTCGCTTTCTTTGCCTAGCAGTACTTGCTACAGATGATAATGCTAAAGCTTGCCACATGAGATTTTACTGGTACTGCTGCCTTATTTATGATGCATTGCTAGAAATAACCGCTGGTTCCTTTGTTTGGGTTAGTTAGCTGTTGGCATTACATGTTGTGGTTATGTGAGAAGCATTTAATCTGTTTTTTTGCAAGGTAACACCTGATTCTTTGCTGTTTCAGGCAGACTGAAAGGAAGGCCAGTTCTCTGCAACTCCAAAACAGGCAGCCTGAGCAAGGTAACCATTGTTCTATGTTGATTGTATTGTGCTTTGGTTCATATTGACTACTTTGCCTAGTAGTCCTTGGTACAAACGATACTGGTACTCCTGCCTCATTTATGATGGATTACTAAGAATAACAGTCGCTTCCTTAGTTTTTTGTAGCATAGCTAACAAGTGCTCATGACAAAGTTGTGAAACTGTTGGCTTGCTAAAACACATTCAATGCTTCTCACATAACCACAGCTTTTAATGCCAGCAAACACCTGTTGCTTTGCTGTTTCAGGCAGACTGGAAGGAAGGCCAGTTCTCTGCAGCTCCAAACCAGGCAGCTTAAGGAAGGTAACCCATTGTTCTATGTTGATTGTATTGTGCTTTAGTTCATGTTGACTACTTTACCTAGTGGTCCTTGCTACAAATGATACTGCTAAAGCCTGTCACGTGTGAGATTTTATTGATACTGCTGCCTCATTTATGAGGAATTATTAGAAATAACAGTTGATTCCTCTGTGTTTTGAGCGCTAGCTAACCAGTGCTCATGACAAAAATTTGAAACTGTTTGGCATTACATGTTATGGTTATGTGAGAAGCATTTGATGTGTTTTTAGCAAGCTAACACCTGATGCTTTGCTGTTTCAGGTAGACTGAAAGGAGGGTCAGGTTCTTCTCAGCTGATCAGTCAAATGTTGACTCCTTGTGATTGGGAGGGTCTATTCTAACTGCCAGCTGTGAACACTTGGACCACATGCAGATCTCAACAAGCAAGGTAGCTCATTGTGCTATGTGAATTGTTTTGTACTTTAGTTCATAGTGACTCCTTTGCCAAAATCTAATCCATTAACTAGATGCCCACTGCTAATTTGTACCGATCTGTTGGCATAAAATTTTTAGTTATATTTGTACTTGGCAATATAGTCACTCAACATGCTCTATTGAATTCTGCTCATGTATTCTGTTTTTAGGAAAACATACCTTAATGGAGAAGCAAATATACTTTGGTGCTACAAACCCTTTCTGTTAGGTTGGAGATGAGCTCACCCAAGTTTCTCCGGACAAACCAGGTAATGTGTATTTGTGATACCACTAGCAATACTTGCTAAAGATTTTCACATAAGTGATTTTACTGGTACTGCTGCCTCTTTTATAACAAATTACTAGGATCATTTTATTTTGTTTGGCACAAGTATCAAGTCCTCACAACAAAGTTGTTAAACTGTTTGTAGGCATTACATGCTTTGGTTATGTGAGAAGTTTTGTTTTAGCAAGCTAACACCTGATGCTTTGCTGTTTCAGGCAGACTAGCTGAGAACTGGCCCTCCTCTCAGTCACATATTGATGCCATGTGATTTGGACGAGGCTATTTCACTCAACTGTGAACACTGAGACCACATGCAGCTCTCAACCAGGCAGAAATGAAAACTTGAGCAAGGTAACCTATTGCGTTTTATTGCCAAAATCAAATATTCTAGTAAGTAAATACTGAGTGCTATATTTTACTCTTGACATATGTTTTGAATTGTATAATTTACTTGGCGATATATTGCATCTGAAAGTGCTTTATTGAAGCTGTACATGTATTATGTTTTTGTTTTAGGAAACATGGCTTAATGGAGACGCAAATGTGCATTGGTGCCACAAAACCTCTCTGTGCTAGGTTGGACATGAGTTTACTGAAGTTTCTCCAGTCAAACCAGATAATGTGTATTCGTGATGCTACTTGCAATACTTGCGACAAATAACTATGTTAAAGCCTTTCACATAAGTTTTACTTGTTCTTACTAATTTGTTATAAATGAGCAGCAGTACATCAGTTGCTACCTTTCAACTTTTGTTGGCACAAGTGCTCATGTCAAAGTTGTGAAACATTTTGTAGGCATTACATGCTGTGGTTATATTTAAGCAAGCTAACACTTGATGCTTTGCTGTTTCAGGCATGCTGAAAGGAGGGCCAGTTCTTCTCAACTGATCAGTCACCTGATCAGACTCAAAGTGATTGGGATGGGCCAAGGCCTAACTGAACACTTGGACCCCATGCAGCTCTCAACAAGCAAGGTAACTCATTGTGTTATGTGGATTGTTTTGTGTTTTAGTTCATATTGACTACTTTGAGTTTTACTTGGCTATATTTTGTCTCTGAAAGTGCTTTATTGAAGCTGTTCATGTATTCTGTTTTTAGAAAACATCGCTCAATGGAGACGCAAATATACTTTGCCACAAACACTCTCTGTATTAGGTTGGACATGTGTTCACTGAAGTGTCTCCAGTCAAACCAGGTAATGCATATTTGTGATGTTACTAGCAATACGTGCTACAAATAATGATACTAAAGCCTTTCACATAATTTTTACTTGTACTGCTTCTCGTTTATAACAAATTAGTTGTAACATCGGTTGCTTTCTTTTGTTGGCACAATTAACAAGTGCATTTTGTAGGCATTACATGCTGTTATGCGAGAAGCATTTATTGTGTGTTTTTTATTTAATTTGTATTAGCAAACTAAGACTTGATGCTTTGCTGTTTCAGGCATGCTGAAAGGAGGGACAGTTCTTGTCAGGTGATCAGTCTCCTGTTGACTCGAAGTGATTGGAATGCGCTATTTTAAGTCCTAACTGAACACCTGGACCACATGCAGCTCTCAACAAGCAAGGTAACTCATTGTGCTATGTGGATTGTTTTGTGCTTTAGTTCATGGGTTACTTTGCTCAAATCTAATAGTCTAGTAACTAAATGCCCAGTGCTAATTTCTACCATTCTGTTGGCATATATTGAGTTTTACTTGGCTATATATTGTCTCAAAGTGCTTTAGTGAAGCTGTTCATGTACTGCTGCAAAGTGAGCACTTGGTAGCTTGTGCTACAAAAAAGGATTAAACAAAGTCATGTAACCGATTGTAGCCATTACATGCTTTGGTTATGAAGCTAAGACCTGATGCTTTGTTCTTTCAGGCACACTGAAAGGAGGGCCAGTTCCTATCAGCTTGATCGGGCAAGGCTATTTTAACTCCCAGATGAAGTATCTACTGCAGCTCATTATTGTAATTCTCTGGTAAACTACTCTGTCTGATCTATGTTGGGTTAAGGACTAACTACTACAGCTGCTATTGCTATTTCTGTTAGCACTCCTGCTCTCAAACATTCCAACATTACCTTCAGACATTATGGCAAAGATTTTCACAAGTGCTAACCCCATGTTTTGCTCTTGCAGTGCGCTCAACCCATGATGATTCCACCTTGCCCGGGAGCAGTCTGAAATATAGTCCCTGCCCCCTGCAGCTTTTGTCTACATAAGCTACGGTTCTGGTTGAGTGGCCATCTAAACCACTCCAACACTTTGCTTTCAGCCGTCTTAGCAACGAGGAATTGATAATGTACTTAGTTTTCAGCTCTTAGTAAATAATTAATCGGAAGCACTCACTAGTTATCATTGTTTCCCACTTAAACATATTTTTCCAGCATTATGTGTAAGTAAACTAAATATGGGCGAGCCTTATGTAATCCTAAGTAGCACTATTTCAGATCACTCCAATTTATGCTAATTCATCTGCTGGTCGTAGCCATCATCATATATTGGAGTCATCAATTGCTCTGTGATTACCTACGCAACCTTTGTGATATTATTGAACAAAACCTAATTAGATTTTTTTAAAATTACCTATGTAAGTGCAGAAGAGTGCTGTTCCTTTTAGACTGGCCCTTATATCTTCATTCAAATGTATGTATGCAGTCTGAATAATAAGCCAAAAGACACCATTATTTGTTTCAACTAATTAGAAAAATGTGTTTGTTTGGAAGCAGCCTAATCCGAAGCTAATCTATTTGTTAGTTATAACATGTCTAAAATATATATTGCAAGGCGATGGTTAAACAAGTCTTGCAATCTGAATAATCATTGAATGGTTTAAATTGTCCACTTAATCAATTATGAAAATAATCATTAGTTAAATATTTTTCTACCAGGCTTTTAATGTTTATGTTCATGCACATGCCGGGTTTATGACTTTGCTTAATCCTTTTTTTTTTTTTTTTTTTTTTTTTTTTTTTTTTGGTCGATGGTATGTGTGTTTATTTTCCATGGTTCTATTCAGCACTTTAGTGTGTCTTCGGTCATTGTAAATGTGCAATAAATAAAATTCGATGGGAGGTGCCAGCAACCGATGACGGTAGGTTTCGGGGGTTGACGGACTTCAGCCCCTGAACTCAAATGGTGTGGTATTTAAAGGGATTGATCAAACCCAGGACCCGTTGTTCCCACGGTATGGTGCGACCAATCCTGATATATATCAGTGGAGCCTAACTCTGACCATTTGAGAAATAGTGGTTTAGCTTTCGGGTGGGAATAGCCTTTTGGGAGGGATCTGAGTACTTAATCAGTTGGTATAGTGTATTGACGTGGCCTACTATGCTGCTCGGGTCCCCAGGATTATGGCTAGGGCTAATGCTCTAACGGTAACCCTACCCCCAAACCCGCGCGGCCGTAGGTAGAACCTTGCGTCAAGGGACTAAGCTATACCAAGTGATTACTTACTTTTAGAGAGGGAGGGTGCATTACATTAGCTTTGTTCCAGGCAATAGAGAATAAGGTTAGGAGCCAGACATTACTAAACAAACCACTACTGGAAAAAAGCTGTGGAGTGAGAAATTGGCATTTTTGCCAATTTCTCGCTTCACAGCTTTTTTCCGGGTAGGGGCCAGCCGGGCGAAACCTATCGGGTTAGTGGGACTTAGGGTTAGTGGGACTTAGGGTTAGTGGGACTTAGGGTTAGTGGGACTTAGGGTTAGTGGGACTTAGGGTTAGTGGGACTTAGGGTTAGTGGGACTTAGGGTTAGTGGGACTTAGGGTTAGTGGGACTTAGGGTTAGTGGGACTTAGGGTTAGTGGGACTTAGGGTTAGTGGGACTTAGGGTTAGTGGGACTTAGGGTTAGTGGGACTTAGGGTTAGTGGGACTTAGGGTTAGTGGGACTTAGGGTTAGTGGGACTTAGGGTTAGTGGGACTTAGGGTTAGTGGGACTTAGGGTTAGTGGGACTTAGGGTTAGTGGGACTTAGGGTTAGTGGGACTTAGGGTTAGTGGGACTTAGGGTTAGTGGGACTTAGGGTTAGTGGGACTTAGGGTTAGTGGGACTTAGGGTTAGTGGGACTTAGGGTTAGTGGGACTTAGGGTTAGTGGGACTTAGGGTTAGTGGGACTTAGGGTTAGTGGGACTTAGGGTTAGTGGGACTTAGGGTTAGTGGGACTTAGGGTTAGTGGGACTTAGGGTTAGTGGGACTTAGGGTTAGTGGGACTTAGGGTTAGTGGGACTTAGGGTTAGTGGGACTTAGGGTTAGTGGGACTTAGGGTTAGTGGGACTTAGGGTTAGTGGGACTTAGGGTTAGTGGGACTTAGGGTTAGTGGGACTTAGGGTTAGTGGGACTTAGGGTTAGTGGGACTTAGGGTTAGTGGGACTTAGGGTTAGTGGGACTTAGGGTTAGTGGGACTTAGGGTTAGTGGGACTTAGGGTTAGTGGGACTTAGGGTTAGTGGGACTTAGGGTTAGTGGGACTTAGGGTTAGTGGGACTTAGGGTTAGTGGGACTTAGGGTTAGTGGGACTTAGGGTTAGTGGGACTTAGGGTTAGTGGGACTTAGGGTTAGTGGGACTTAGGGTTAGTGGGACTTAGGGTTAGTGGGACTTAGGGTTAGTGGGACTTAGGGTTAGTGGGACTTAGGGTTAGTGGGACTTAGGGTTAGTGGGACTTAGGGTTAGTGGGACTTAGGGTTAGTGGGACTTAGGGTTAGTGGGACTTAGGGTTAGTGGGACTTAGGGTTAGTGGGACTTAGGGTTAGTGGGACTTAGGGTTAGTGGGACTTAGGGTTAGTGGGACTTAGGGTTAGTGGGACTTAGGGTTAGTGGGACTTAGGGTTAGTGGGACTTAGGGTTAGTGGGACTTAGGGTTAGTGGGACTTAGGGTTAGTGGGACTTAGGGTTAGTGGGACTTAGGGTTAGTGGGACTTAGGGTTAGTGGGACTTAGGGTTAGTGGGACTTAGGGTTAGTGGGACTTAGGGTTAGTGGGACTTAGGGTTAGTGGGACTTAGGGTTAGTGGGACTTAGGGTTAGTGGGACTTAGGGTTAGTGGGACTTAGGGTTAGTGGGACTTAGGGTTAGTGGGACTTAGGGTTAGTGGGACTTAGGGTTAGTGGGACTTAGGGTTAGTGGGACTTAGGGTTAGTGGGACTTAGGGTTAGTGGGACTTAGGGTTAGTGGGACTTAGGGTTAGTGGGACTTAGGGTTAGTGGGACTTAGGGTTAGTGGGACTTAGGGTTAGTGGGACTTAGGGTTAGTGGGACTTAGGGTTAGTGGGACTTAGGGTTAGTGGGACTTAGGGTTAGTGGGACTTAGGGTTAGTGGGACTTAGGGTTAGTGGGACTTAGGGTTAGTGGGACTTAGGGTTAGTGGGACTTAGGGTTAGTGGGACTTAGGGTTAGTGGGACTTAGGGTTAGTGGGACTTAGGGTTAGTGGGACTTAGGGTTAGTGGGACTTAGGGTTAGTGGGACTTAGGGTTAGTGGGACTTAGGGTTAGTGGGACTTAGGGTTAGTGGGACTTAGGGTTAGTGGGACTTAGGGTTAGTGGGACTTAGGGTTAGTGGGACTTAGGGTTAGTGGGACTTAGGGTTAGTGGGACTTAGGGTTAGTGGGACTTAGGGTTAGTGGGACTTAGGGTTAGTGGGACTTAGGGTTAGTGGGACTTAGGGTTAGTGGGACTTAGGGTTAGTGGGACTTAGGGTTAGTGGGACTTAGGGTTAGTGGGACTTAGGGTTAGTGGGACTTAGGGTTAGTGGGACTTAGGGTTAGTGGGACTTAGGGTTAGTGGGACTTAGGGTTAGTGGGACTTAGGGTTAGTGGGACTTAGGGTTAGTGGGACTTAGGGTTAGTGGGACTTAGGGTTAGTGGGACTTAGGGTTAGTGGGACTTAGGGTTAGTGGGACTTAGGGTTAGTGGGACTTAGGGTTAGTGGGACTTAGGGTTAGTGGGACTTAGGGTTAGTGGGACTTAGGGTTAGTGGGACTTAGGGTTAGTGGGACTTAGGGTTAGTGGGACTTAGGGTTAGTGGGACTTAGGGTTAGTGGGACTTAGGGTTAGTGGGACTTAGGGTTAGTGGGACTTAGGGTTAGTGGGACTTAGGGTTAGTGGGACTTAGGGTTAGTGGGACTTAGGGTTAGTGGGACTTAGGGTTAGTGGGACTTAGGGTTAGTGGGACTTAGGGTTAGTGGGACTTAGGGTTAGTGGGACTTAGGGTTAGTGGGACTTAGGGTTAGTGGGACTTAGGGTTAGTGGGACTTAGGGTTAGTGGGACTTAGGGTTAGTGGGACTTAGGGTTAGTGGGACTTAGGGTTAGTGGGACTTAGGGTTAGTGGGACTTAGGGTTAGTGGGACTTAGGGTTAGTGGGACTTAGGGTTAGTGGGACTTAGGGTTAGTGGGACTTAGGGTTAGTGGGACTTAGGGTTAGTGGGACTTAGGGTTAGTGGGACTTAGGGTTAGTGGGACTTAGGGTTAGTGGGACTTAGGGTTAGTGGGACTTAGGGTTAGTGGGACTTAGGGTTAGTGGGACTTAGGGTTAGTGGGACTTAGGGTTAGTGGGACTTAGGGTTAGTGGGACTTAGGGTTAGTGGGACTTAGGGTTAGTGGGACTTAGGGTTAGTGGGACTTAGGGTTAGTGGGACTTAGGGTTAGTGGGACTTAGGGTTAGTGGGACTTAGGGTTAGTGGGACTTAGGGTTAGTGGGACTTAGGGTTAGTGGGACTTAGGGTTAGTGGGACTTA